>VWZW01007425.1:203923-354578 GCA_013397115.1 Edolisoma coerulescens | reverse complement strand
TTTTTTTTTTTTTAATATATTTATTTCTGTTAGACCATCAACATTTTCAAGAGTTATACTTTTCATCAGGCACTGAGAATGGAAAAAAATTTGGCCAGGTTGCCTGACAATTGGTTTGGTTCAATTTATCAAAAAAGGTCCTTCAGTGAGGCGTACCTCTGTGTGAAAACATTAAATTTGCTTTTGAATGTGTGTTGGGTTTGCCTGGCCAGGTTTTGGTAGCAGGAGGGGCTTTGGTGGGGTTTCTGTGAGAAGCTGCTGGAAGCTTCCCCCATGTCCAGGTCCAGGATGTACCCACCCTGGCCTCGCCTGGGCCCACCAGCCACGGTGGTAGCAGGAAAACATTTTTAATAAGGGAGAAAAAATCTGCTGTGCATCAGCAGCTGGAAGAGGGGAGTCCCAGTATGTGAGGAACCACCCTGCAACACTGAGGTCAGTGAAGAAAGAGGGGAAGAGGAGCTCCAGGTGCCAGAGTGAGTTGCCTTCCACTTCAGGTCTTCACCGCTGCGGCCCATGGAGCACCCCAGTCCCAAAGCAGGTGAATTCCTAAAGGAGACCGTAACCCTGTGAGGAGCCCACCCTGTAGAAGGCTCCTGGCAGGATCTGTGGATCCATGGAAAGAGAGAGGATCCCTTGCTGGAGCAGGTTTGCTGGCAGGGCTCATGACCCCGTGGTGGACTCGTGCTGGAGCAGTCTGCTCCCGAGGGCCTGCGCCCTGTGGAGGGCACACACTGGGGCAGCGCGTGAGAAGGACTCACACTGCAGTTTGTGCAGGACTGTCTCCTGTGGGAGGGACCAACACTGGAGGAGAGGAGCAGGGGAGGAGTGTGAGGAGTCCTGCCCTGAAGAGGATGAAGCAGCAAAGACAAAGTGTGATGAACTGACTGCAGCCTCATTACCCATCCTGCTGTGCTGCTGGAGGGGGGAGGTGTGGACGCTGAAACCTGAGTTGCAGAGAGATTTTCCAGCTTTCTGCCTCTGTCTGTGAGAAAGTCTTTGCTTTCTCACAGACGCTGGCTGAAAAGAGAAGTTTCTGTAAACTAATCCCTTTATCTTGCAGGTGCAAGATTGCTACAGTATTGTTGTGATACTGACCAGAGAAATATTTTGATATGGGTGTTGTAAGATCTAACCAATCATTCTAAGGAGGTGGATGGTAAGGGACCAATGGCCTTGTGCCATTCAAGTGAACTGAAATATAAAAACCAACTTCTAAATGAATAAAGAATTCTTTTTCTCCTTGGACTAGAATCTGTGTCGTTTCTCGCCGTTCTTGGTACAACAGCGACAGGGAGGTAGAGAAAGTAAGAATGAAGTCGAGCCCCAGAAGAAGGGAGGAGTGGGGAAAGGTATTTTATGATTTGGTTTTATTTGTCATCATTCCGCTCTGATTTGTTAATAAATTTATTTCCCCAAGTCGAGTCTGTTTTGCTCATGACAGTAATTGCTGAGTGATCTCTCCCTGTCCTTATCTTGACCCACAAGCTTTTTCGTTACATTTTTTTCCCCCTGTCCATCTGAGGAGGGGAGCGATAGAGCAGCTTTGATGAGCCTCTGGCATCTGTCAATCAACCCACTACAGACCATTCCCTGGCACTGAGGTCATGCAAGAGTCTCTCTCCTTGCTATTAATGTCTGTCATCTGCTGAAACAGAAGCACCACATCCAAACCACCCACTAAGAATGATCATTGTCCTATTCTAGCTCCTGACCCATGGCTAGGGATTGACTGGGAGAGTATGAACTAGCCCAGTTTAAAACCATTCCAGGGAGTGGTAAAGGCAGTTGAGTTTTGAGTCCTGGATTTGTTTCCCGGCACGGTTTATTTTATTTGCATTTTGTATAGGGTGTCTTATGAAGCATAGCAAATCTTTTAACCCCCTCATACAGAAGCATGAAAGGAGCAATGACTGTAAATTACAGCTACAGAAATACAAATTTGCAACAGAGTGACTAACCATTGAAAGAAACTGTAAACTCAGCACCTCTCGATGTCTTCCCTTGCCAAGGCAAGACAGTCTGCTGCAGAACAGGCAAAAGCCAAGCAAAAATTAGTGGACTAGGAAGGATATTTGGGTAAATAATAGATTAAAACAAACAGCCTAATAATCCCTGCTGGGGAGAAATAATCTAGAAAAATCATTAGTGAAAGTATAGTTTGCTTCTTTTGTTACATTATTATTAGATAAGAGATAGATAATAGATAATAGATAATCAGATTGCATCCATTCTTTTTGTGGAGGCATCTTCAATCCAAAATTTGCCATACAAATATTTCAATAATTGACATGCTTATCCCGAGGGCTACATTTTAACATTTACCTACAAGTAGAAAAGGAAGACACCTTTTTCAGGTCTGTCAGGAGATGGTCAAGGAGACATACTTCTGTTCAGGGCAGCGCAGCAGCTTGTGCCAAACTCCTTAAATCCAGAAGCACAGCTGCCAATTTGCCCATGACCCTGGCCAGGACATACGTGACGTGAAGTTGAACGGAACTGTATCTATCAAATCTCCAGACTACAGCAGTTTCTATACATTTTTGCTTTTCTCATGCATTTTCATGATGAGTGATCTGTAAATTCAATGTTTGTTACTGAGAGATGCGCCTGGATATTATATATTAATAAAGAAAACATCCCCAAATTTTCATCTTCAGCTTTCTATCCTCACCATTCTGCTTCATCTTTCTATCTTCATTCTCATAAGGGCTGGTGAAGTACATACTGTCTCATGGAGCTAATCCATACCTTTTTCCTCATGTGAAAATCTATAAAAATATGCTCAAACTCTCTTTGCACTTTTCCAGTGATTCAGTCTAGTAGCCTGTAGCCTGGAGTTATGGATACAAAGTATTAGCTGTTAAACTGTCAAAACTTGTAACAAACAGCAGCAGCCATTGCTTGAGGGATATTTAAGTAGAGTTTAGTGAATAGTTTTAAGACGCGTAAAAGTCTCTTTTGAAAAGGAAAGGGATTTCTTGGTTATAATGTTAAAGGACACTGGAAAAATCAAATAGAAGCATGCTACAGAATAAAACTCCTAATTAGGGCTCAACTGGCAGTCCTGGTGATCCACCATCTCCTAAAATACAAGTGTGTCCACGGAATTTTGTTGGTATTAAATCTGTTCTCCTACCTTCTATCTTTGGCCAGGCTATTGGATGTGCTAAGCAGTTTTGGCAGCAAAAGTCAAATACAGGGCAGCAGGGGTAGCTCAATGTACAGAATGATCTCTGTACAGCCCAGGGCATTTCACTGTGTTCTCTGAAGCCAGCTGCATTTTCACAGCAGAATTTTAGATACTGATATATCTGTGCTATCTTGGTGTGACACAGTCTTGGTCCAGAGCTGACGATTTAACCACAGAAATTTCTTATTTATGACAGACTTTATCTTGTTCCTATTTACACCTAAATGTTAGGTTTTAAAATGTTTCTGAAGCAGTTGGCACACAGAGTCAGAAGTCTGGCAAATCTTGAATAAATCTGTGCATCGGCCTGGCAGTTTAGATCGGATCTGACGTGCACTGATAGAAAATGTTGACTGTGGCTTAACTTTTTTATCAAGACATGTTTTTGATGTTCTAAACATGTGTTCTAAAGAACTAAGCATCAACAACCTCTCACTGAAATTAAAGTTGTTGTTTTTTTCAGGCGTGTCCTCCACCTGAAGTCAGTAAGCAAAGGGATGTGTACGTTACCTATAAGCAAAAGGCTGTCTATATAGGTGCTTGTTATCCAACTTGGAAATCTAGATTTGGGAACAGAATTTTCATCTGTTTTGTTTTAAATCTCTGTGAGGATGTTGGTTGTTTGATTATAATAACTTTGCTTTAGCGAAGTAGGTCAATATTTCTTTAGCTTACTGATCTCAAAGCCCTTAGCCAACAGTGGCTGGGAGTTTTTGGGATCATTTCCTAAGTCTCTTATTTCCTGAGAAGGATATCTGAGTATGTGGTGAGTGCTACACATACTGGCCCTTGGCCTGAACAATTAAAGGAGTGTTTGTGAAGCAAATATTAGAAAATAATAACATCTTAAATGTACAGGCCTAGATATCAAAAAGAGAAAAAAAAAAAAAAGAAAAAACTCACAACCTCAAATAGGACTTTAAAGCTCTACACAAAAGTAATGATAAAAATGCTTCTATCTCCTGGCCTGTGTCATTTTTAATTACTTTTTTTCTCTGCATGTTTGTCTGTCACGATGATTTGTGCTTCTAATTCCTTGCAGATGTCTCAGTCAGTCTCTTAGCAGTCGTCGTCAGCTTCTGTGGGCTTGCCTTGCTGGTGGTCTCACTTTTTGTCTTTTGGAAGCTGTGTTGGCCCTACTGGAGGAGCAAACCTCTCACCTCCAGTGCCAGCAATGTCCCACAGAGCAACTCCAGCGCTCCCACGCCGGTTTTGGAGAAGAGTGAGAAAAAGGAAGTTAAAGAAAATGGGAAAGCAACAACCAAGGTACTTGAAGCTGCACTGAAAATTAGCCACACTTCACCTGATATTCCAGCAGAGGTCCAGAACGCGCTGAAGGAGCACCTGATCAGACATGCTCGAATGCAGAGGCAGATCACCGAGCCCACGTCCTCGTCAAGGTAAGCCAGAGGCACTCCCACTTGTGGCACCTTTCCCAGGAACAGATAGAGCAGGAGCACTCTGCTGAAAATTTCCGGGATCCTGGATTATTCACGGGTTTCTTATGGGTGAAACACCAGTCATGTGAAGGTGAAGCCACATTGTTTTTTGGACAGAATATTCTGAAACATTTAGTGTACCTTCAGTTACATAATCATTTTAACATATCAAAGTGAAATCTACCTCTTCTACTACTTTGTACAGATACATATTGCTACTTTGAGCATTTCCCTTTCGGGTTTTGATTATAGGAAAACATATTTCAATGTTGCTTTTTAAAAAACTGCAAGCCTAGATTTTCACGGAGGTATTTTTTATAGATATATCAGTTGTTTTTGCAGATGAAAGTTTCTTTCTCAACCAAATAAATGATAGACTCATTGTTGATGGCACATTTCCTTAAGACATGGTTTGCTGATTACAAAGGAATTAAAATTCCAGTCTAAAAATACAGATCCTTATGGACTGATCTTAAAGCTGTACAGATTCCATATAGCTCTATAAATAAATGACAAGCACGCAGCATTCCTTAGTGGTTTCTTTTGTATTAAAGAGGAGGACACAAACTTTAATTTTGCATTAGGTACCACTTTGTATTGAAAAGCAGTGGAGATGTGCTGGGACGTATAGATTCAAATGGGATTTTCTTCAAACACTGTCAGCAAATTTAATGCATGGAAACAAACAATGAACTGCAAAGCTCAAATCCTACATTAAAAAGGGGAGTTTTTTATAAACAAAGAGTGGGGAAATTAAGGCTAAGAAGTACTGTGTAATGCCAGAAGTTACAGTACAGATACTGTGTAGGAAGTAGCTTTTTTCTTAAAATGCCATTTGCTAAGCAAACACATGCTACCAAAAACCAAACAAACAAAAACACGCAAACAAAAACCCCAAAACTAACTACCCCCACCCCAAAAAAAAACCAAAAAAACCCCCACTAAACCCAACCAACCAAACAAAAATAGGCTTCAATTCCCAATAATAATAAGAGACCCAAGGAGGAGAAGATGCATGCTTTACTTTGGGTGGGCACATACTTTTCTGGCCTTCTGGGAGCCCTAAAGACAATGTTTTGCCAGCTCAGTGCACTCGTTGTGGCAGTGAGTGCTCAAGTGCTTTTTCTCAGCTATTCCAACCTCATGGAACAGCCAACAGGAAGCCACAGGAGGCTCCCAAAATGAGAGCACTCCAGCCAGAGGAGGTCTGACTGACTTTAGCAGCCGAAGCATCTCCTGAATTATGAGACTGTCCAGCTGGCTTGAAGCCACACTACCCTGGCTATGCCTGGTTCCTGCTACTGTATCCATCTGCTCAGAATGGGAACACAGTATCCAAACCACACTGAGGAACATTCCCACAACTCTCTGATGATAATTCTCAACTTGTAACTGTTACACTAGACACAGAGGAAAAAAAATCGGTACAGTTTAGCATGACAATCCTATTATCCAGCAACTACTGCCTAAAAGGATATTAACTGAAAGAGTTTTATCCATTAAATCCAAGTATTCAGACTGTCTGACCTCCTGAATAGACACAAGAAATAGCTGGCTGGCAAATGGACTTGAATAGTCCCAGTGGTACTATAAGGGAAGAAAGAAGTTCCAGGGATATGCTCCGGATCTACTTCAGGTGGTGAAAGTATTCTCACAGACCTCTAGAGGGATTTGGACTGGGACCTAAATGCATATAAAAATATCTGTGAAGCCAAAGACAGTTTTACAAAAGTAAAACCTGCTATCAACCCTACTCTTTCTGCAGATGCTGGCAACCTTGTAAGGGTGTTTTCTTTTTATCTTCTCAAGATTATCAGGGCTAAATCTCCTCTGAAAGGGAGGGTTCCTGTGCCTTGAGTAACGCTGATTGTCCAACCACAGCCAATCAGTAGCAGGGTGTTTGGAAATGTCGCTTTCTTTCAGAGTTTGGTGAAAAATTCTGCATCCCTATTACAAAACAGGTTTAGAATGACATTTGACTTGAAAATTACCCAGAAATGGCAATCTTTGTATTTGTAAATGCGTTTTATCTACACCCCTGCCTGCCTTAAGGGAGTCCTAACTTAACAGCCCATACTAATTTTTGCTGCCAAGAATATCATGTATAAGAAGAAGGCTGGACATTTAGACCAGCTTTCTGAATTATTCCTTATTGTGTGGTAATCCCAGCTGGCAATTAAGTACCAGAAAAATGACTTAAACCTGACTCTGGTGTCTTTAACTGGGAGCTTCTAAATAAAGAGGAGCCAATGGCAGATGCAGGGGCAGCACAACCTCTCTTGCACCATCTTCAATGCAGAATTGCTTTGTCCTCAAGAGTCCTGAGGGATTCAGATGCACCATGTCCTAAATGCACTCCATTGACAAAGGATCTAAGAGAAATGTTTGCTGTCTGGATTGTCTCCTGTACACTGATCTCACCTCACCTGGGGCAAACTAAAGGGTTGTAACCAGTTCTATGATGGGTTCATGCAGCCATCAGCTCTTAATAAAAGAAATGAAATCATATTAAGTCATTGTAATTGAAGCATAAGGATTTTAATAAGCCAATCAGAGCAACAATAAAATGTGCCTGATAACATTTTTTTGACTGTACATTTAACACAGAGACATTAGTATGGGAAAATGATACATTTCTGCTTAGTTAGAACTATATCATTTTCATAGTCCCTGATAATATGAAAAGACCTGTTTGTTAAAAGCCCTCTAGTCCTTGATACCAACCAACCAGTACACTACAGAAGAACTGCAGCAGTGGTGTTCATTTGCAAATATTTTTGCTCTGTGTTATTGAGAACCACCCTTTCCCATACTTTGTGAAAGAATTTTGCAATATAGTTTATTGCTTCTGTGAAAACCCTTTCTTCGAACATTCACCTGTGTTTTCCAAGAACATGCTTTTTGCTCTTTAGCGTTAGCTGGAGAGAAACATGTTGAGCCAGTCAGTTCCCAAAGGGCAGGAAGGCAAAAGTGAAGTGCTTGGATTTGTTAAGGTTAAAGGAAAACGAACATATCTGTTGATTTTAGTGTTTGCAAGGAGAAGAGAGAAGCTTTTGTTCTGTCTAAATACCACCAGTGATCATGCCCTTTTCTGGATTTGGTCCAAAAGATTGCTCTAATGCCATCTAGGAAAGCTAGACCAGAGTCACCCCTCATAAATCTCAAGCCATATCGTAAATCAGCATCCTATCCCTCCCTTTGGTCACAGATGTGGCAGTCTTACTGAGTTAGAAATCAGCTTCATACTGTCATGATGCCCATGAAAACACAGTTTTATATCAGATTTACATACAGATTTGCTATCACTAAAAATGCATTTGTTCTGTTAGGGAAGGCCAGCCTACTGTAGGAGTGCTGCTTGTAGGAGTCGGTAGAGTTGAAGTACCTGGATTTGCACAAGTTGGCAGCTCTGCCACGTTTTCACAACCTGGTTTTCTGACATCCTTGTACTTCATTATCACAGTCATTAATCCCTTTGTTGCTGCAGAACAAAGGAAGATAAATATGTTGCCATGACAACAATGAAACATCTTAATAATTAACAGACCAATTAGCTGTCTTGGTGAAATGCTGTGACTCAGAACAGACACTAGGCACTGTGTAATTAGGACTTTGGTTTACTAGAGCAAAAGTGCTGCTGATTCCCACAGGGAACAGCCATAGAGATGCATTCTTTTACTTAGTGACATCTTGCAACAATTCAGTAGAGGATCTGAAGTGCATAAAGTCTGAAAATTTAAAAGAAAGCTGGTACCTTAGAAATCACAGATTTGGGTCTTATATATTGCTTTTTCATGCATTAACCCAGATCGCCAAAAATGCCAGAGAAGTTGAAGAAAAGAGAATTTGTCATGTACCTGTTTTCACTCAAACTGATGTTGTACAATGAGCTTCATTGTTTCCTCTGCAAAGGCAGTTTTAGCCACTGCATATGTACAAAAGGGTTAGAACATGACACCCCCATGGCAGGGGGATTGGAACTGGATGATCTTTAAGGTCCTTTCCAACTCAAACTATTCTATGATTCTGTGATCATCTGGGCATCTCAATAGTACAGCTGCAGGCGTGAGGAGCACTCAGGAAGGCTGACCTGCACAGGTTTCCTAAGCACTGACAGAAGCAGCAGTAACACAGGTCTTCCTGGACCTCATTATGAGTCAAAGATACTAAAAAGATAGTCCCTAAACTGCTGCCTGCCCAGAAATTTATTGCATTGAATTTTGGGTGGAGTTCAGCTCCTTCCCTGTGTTTGGCATCCCTATGAGGTTGCAGTTCTTGGAAGGCAAAGGCACAAGAACAGCTGTGAAACTCCATGAGGACAATATTCTACTTTTCTGACCAGTCAGGGCCTTTTCGTCCCTCACTCCATTCCAACGTGGACATTCTACATTTTGAATTCAGGGAGTTTTAACATTTAAGAGAGAAGAAAATCTTTCAACATGTCTATCTGTAAAGAAAGAAAGGCAAAGTGTGTTACAAGAGGGATGTATTGCTCATCTACATTTGAGATCAAAACACCTGGATTTTTTTGAACTACTTCAAGTCTAGGCTGTGAAACTCTCCCTCCCCTGTTCTTGTGTTGAGCTGAGACTGCTCCTAGCAGACTGAAACATCTGAAAGGGGAAACGTTCTTGTCTATTATTTAATAGCTGCAGATTATCCTCTTGTATCTCTGCTCAGCTGAAATGCAGCAGTTTTGTGCTTCATGCCTTCTGCAACCTCTTCACTTACAGCAAAAATATAAATAATACCTATGAAATGAGTCCTGGTTGTTTTCAAATGGACAATTTGCATTTCTGATTTAAAGAAAGAAATATGCAGCTGTGACACCTCTTGTTTTCAGAACACAACACCACAGGGAAACCAAGCAATAAGGCAAGGCTACATGTGGCATTAATAAGCAATTGATTGCAAAAAGCGGAGGAAATTCTGACAATCGGATTGTTCTTTAATGGCAACTAAGTGTGCTCACAGGAGGAGGTGGTAAGCTTCTGCAGCACAGATTGTTGGGGTAGGGAAGTATCAAGGAAATGTGAAAATGCCTAAAAAATAAACTGGGTAGTGTAGTCATAATGGCATCTGCTGCTGATAAATGCTGGGAAGTTGTTAACCAGTGCTTTTATACTGCTGTAGGGGGGCATGGCATGCCAGGGGTTTGATTTCACTCATGAGTAGGAACGGCACAACTTTTCGTTCGGGTTCATGAGCCAGGATAAGCCCATAAATGCATATGTTTATGCAACGTTGCATTCAGACTTACAAGGAGTTTAACGTAGTGTTTCTTGCTAGTGATACAGGAACCAGCTTTCTAATACACGGCACAGCAGATCATGGGGACAAAAAGGAAAAAAAACAATGGCAGAAAAATGTTAACCAAAACTCTGAAATGCATTGCAGTCAGAACAAAATGTTCCCAGTGCTTTTGGAGAAGGCAGCCTGTACCTCAGTGTAGTAGATACCAAGCAGGTGTATATAAAATGTTGTAGGATAGCAAAGCACTATGCTAAAAACCTCCAGGCACAGCTCTATGTTTTGCTTTCAGGCGCCTTTCATGGTCATCAGTGTGAAGGCTGGTAAATATTTAATTGGAAAACCACCATGGAATGCCTCCAAAAACCAGGGAGTACTGATGAAAATTCTGCAAGTGGTTTTTCTTTTTTTTCCGTTTGACTTTACTTTACTCAGGCCCTAGCACAATGGGATCATGCGATGTTGGAACTGTCAACTTGCTCTGTGAAAGAACATGAATTCAGTTTCAGCTGCATAGTCTGAAGGCAAAGTTATAAATATATTTATTTCCAGGACACTGGGTGTCTCCCAGGCCAAGAAATTAATTCTGAATGATCATTTCCTCTCAAGGATGCTTTAACACTTGCAATACACTGAAGGGGGTGTGGAGAGGATTATTTTTTAATTGTTTTAAAGAGAGGAGCCCTCACTAATTTGTTCTTATATTTTCTATTGAGTGATGGTCTTTTCCCAGAGATAACCATGGCTTGTTTTGTGTCTGTGTGTCTGTGTGTGCAGGCACAATTCTTTCAGGAGGCACTTGCCAAGGCAGATGCAAGTGTCCAGTGTTGATTTTAACATGGGGACAGACCCGGTTTTGCAGAGGGGAGAGACAACAACCAGCATTGGGAGAATAAAGCCAGAACTCTACAAACAGAAGTCTGTGGATTCTGATGGGGAAAAAGAAGATGTGAAAACATGTGGAAAACTTAACTTCACTCTCCGGTATGATTATGAGAATGAACTTCTGGCTGTCACAATTGTCAAAGCCTTAGATCTGCCTGCTAAAGACTTCACAGGAACATCCGACCCCTACGTTAAGATTTATCTGCTTCCAGATAGGAAAAAGAAGTTTCAGACACGAGTTCACAGAAAGACATTAAATCCTGTCTTTGATGAAACCTTTCAGTTTCCTGTAGCCTATGATCAGCTCAGCAACAGGAAATTGCATTTCAGTGTTTATGATTTTGACAGATTTTCTAGACATGACATGATTGGGGAAGTTATTCTTGATAACCTTTTTGAAGTCTCAGATCTCTCCAGGGAAGCCAATGTATGGAAAGACATCCACTGTGCCACCACAGTAAGTAATGTGTTCCAAAAGCATTAACATGATATTTTCATTTCTCTTTTGTAGTTTTTGGCAGTGTACCCTGTTTATCAGCAGAGTCTGAAATAAAAAAAAAGAAAAAAAAAAAAAAAAGAGCTGTCAATATTTTCCTTTGAGCACAGAGAATAATGCTTGGGAAGATATAAAATTTAATTACCAAAAAATCTTCTGGGAGCATACTGTCATCTTTATGGCTCACTGTGTGTATATAAATTACATTTATTAATTAAATGCTACATCATGAAAGTCATTGCTTAGCCAGAACTAATAACATTTTCCTGTTAGCAAAACACCTTGTCCTGCCAAGTGACCATCTATTAAGAAAAAGGGCCCATCCTATCTTGCTCTTGTTAGGAAATTTTCATAGGTTAGAAATCTTGGGAAGGAAAAGAGGCTGAAAGTGCTTGAAGTCTAAAATGTTCTTTGCTGCCTATATTGTTCTTAGGGCCCCCAGTAGCTCTATCTGCATTGCTGCTGGTTGCTAGCAAAACTCAAGAGGCACAAGCAGGTAGAATTAGGAAATAGAAATTAATTTGTTTATTGTTGCATGCAAGAAAAGGAGGTCTGTGCACGGACAACAGGATGAATGACGGGCTACCAGAGAAGAGCAGTCTCCAGATATTGCTTCATTAACCTTGAATTCCAAACTCATCCTCCCCGGCTGGGATTTGAAGGGGGGGAAAAAGCAGTTAAAATGGTGAGGCATAGAGTGTTGTTTTGGTTTTGGATTTGGTTTCAGTTTCTTTTTAACTAGCATGCTATTTATAGAGAAGTTTTCCCATCCCTTGTTCTGTGGGTGTATCCAAACACTGTGACTCATCCCAGGGTTTCAGCACGGGCCAGATTTCCACGTGGGGATGAGCAGAGGACGGACCAGTACTAGACATAAGTGACAGAAGCTTCACACCATCCCTTCTCCACAGCCAGAGACTTCCCATGCCTTTTTCACCAAAAGCTTTCGTGATGTTCATACCTGCTGCACAGACAGGTCTAGGTCTGCATGATTAGAAGGACAAGGAGCACTGGTATCTCCTCACCAATTTGAGCATGAGTACTGTGATTATCTGAGAAATGAGAAAAACCAGAGAGTGTAGAATAATGGAGGCAGTTTTCAGACGTGAATTCACAACAGCAGCTATTTATTTCAACTACTGGGCCTACCAAACTGCTCTGAACAGCCTTCAGCACACCTCCAGAAATCTGAATCCGTGTATGCTTAGTGTGATCAAGCTCAGATTCCAGGTACATTTAAGAATTGTGTTCTCGAGCTTAAAATTGAATCTGCATTTAAGGTCTTGGAATAATAGTCCAAGTAACCATTTTTAAAAATTTCTTCTAGCTTTGATATTGTGTTTCATACTTTAGTAATTACTTAAAAGCTCACTGGTCACTTGCAGCAGCTGTGTCTGAGATTTTTAGCTGATAACTAGAATGGTTTCAGCAAATAAAAATCTCTGGACTGTTCATCACAGGTTTTGAGCAGACTGAAATGCCACACCAGATTATGCAGTTAGGGTAGATACTAATATACCTCTGGGTGAAACTGGTTGCTAAGCTTGGAACTGGATCCTAATTCAAGTTTCTTCCTCACTAAGGGTTAGTGCATGCAGTTACAGTGCCTAGCTCACTGTGCTGGTGTTTTGATCTGTGTGACCCTGAAGAAAAAGCATGAGGTTTTTGGCTTTCACGCTTTTGGTCAGTATAGTTTACAGCACTGCATGTGTATGAAAAGGTTGTCTCCACTTAAACCATCAACAATAGGCACATAAAATTGAGATATCTTCCAGTGTTGGGTAACCTCATCAGCTTTCACAAGCCTTACCCTATTCTTAGAAAATTATGCAAGAAACTGACAATTGATTTTTTCCTAGAAAAATGAAACCTTCCTAGAAGATGTCCAGTAATTCCATGTGCAATGTGCTGCCTTGTGTTTTACTTGACCTGTTTCATGGAATAGTAACACATTCTGGCATTTCAGAAACTGTAACTTGAGAGAGCCAAACCTTCCCAGGAATAAACACTGTGTGAGATGTAAATCAATGGGGACTTACACCAGATATAAATTTTAAGTCTTATACACCAGATCTAAAGTTTACCAAAGCCACTAACTAGCAGTTAAATGACCAACTAATTCTTGCCAGAGTCAACTAAACTTTGATAAGCCTTGAAAAAGAAAGATCCAGCTGGTTCTACAATTGATGGACAATAATTCTAATCCAGGCAAACATGCTTTGGTGTTAGTAAAGAATCTTTGAAAATCAAGCAGGCTGTGTGAGTGGAAAAGGCCATACCACCCTGTAGAGCCCAGGAACGCAGATGCCATTCTGCAAATATATTTCTCTCACGCTTTTTTCTTTTTCACCTTTGGTCTGTTTTGTCGTATTTTCTGAGAAGTTTTTTGTCTCTTTGTTCAGACATGATTCCTGCACCCAGTGCTCTGTTTGTGCTGTTGCTAAATGATAGATGGTGGAAAATAATAGAAGTGATAGATCAAAGAATTAGTCCAAAACTTAAAAAAAACAGTGGAAGCAGCCTCTCCTCTGCTATGAATCTTTTACCCCTCTTCCACAGTCACGAATTTTCTACTCAGAAGTTAAAATGAGGGTAAAAAACAATTCCTATTACTGTGTAAAAAGAATCTATTCTTATGACACAAAACTCTGCAGTCTTAAACATTACTAGAGAGATTTACCAAGAAAATGGATTGCAACATTTTGCCTGTGAAGGAAATTGCCATGGGAGATCAGGAGATTCTTTGTTATGCAACAACTCTTTGTCAGTGGCTAACATAATTTTTAAAAGATTTGCTTGCTCAACCATAAAGAGTTTTCATTTGGTGCCGGAAACACAGTCTGGGAAAGATCAGACTGGATGGTTGTACTGAGTCTTTTTTGCTGTAAACCCAATGATTCTGTGTGAATCTACGTTTTAATACACTTTCCTTGCTCTTGAAATTCTGCTGTGGAAGTGCAGGATTGGCCCTCACACACACACTCATTTTTATTCTCATTGTTTTCAGAGGTTGATATTTATTCACATTTTGTAGTTTGGATTTTGACCTTTATTTTTTCATTTATATTATTGTTTCTCTGTTATATATTGTGTTGAAAACATACCACATTTTATAATATGTAACATGTACCTGTTTTAGGTGCTAAAGTATATCTATTTCATAATGTTAGATTACTAAGGTAAATTTAGTGCAAAATCAGTAGTGTAGATAAAGTATCTTAGATATCTGATATATCCCCAAATTTTGCTTATACATGGATGACTGAATTTTCAATTAATAATCCATCGTTTACTTCTGTTCACCTGATTAATTAAGAAAAAAAAAAAGAAAAAATCAAGAATCATCTTTGGACCACCTGTGAAGGTTGTTCAGTATATTGGAATACTGTAATTCTCACTACACTTGAGAAAATTAATTCATAACATTAGAGGCAAACAAATAATATCGAATGGATTGTTTAATCAAAATATGACGTTTCTGTTTTTGTCAAGTTCTTGTAAGTTTTGCCTACATATCTGAGGTTTTGTTACTATCAAAATATACTGCATACTTTAAAAAAAGAAAACTCATTTATTGGAATTGCTAACAAGTACTTCTAACATTCAGTGTCTTAAAATTTTCTAGGCAAAAAGTCCACTGCTTGTGATCCAACAATTTCTGAATGTAAATATTTATTAACTTCCTATAATACTTTTAAAAATTATCACCTGCTTTGGAAACTTCCTCCAATGTCATTGCCTAAAAAATTTGCCAAGTAACTGTCAGAAAGATTTTTTTTTTTCTGAAGGTATCCTGTGAAGTCATTTAGAGTAACCAGTTACAGGAAACTATGCTACTGGGATCAAAATTAATGCTCAAAATTTAGAGGAAAGCCATTTCCATTTCCAGCAGTGGTAGTCTCTTGGGGATCTTAGTCATCGAATTGTCATGTACTTGTAGCCTCTTGAATTATCTCATGTAGACAGATGGAACTTGATTATTATTTAGTTCCCCAAACCCAGGCTTTTCAGTGCTGCAGTTTGCTCATTTGTGAAATGGAATGTAAAAGCAGGTTTTGTAAGGACATGTTCTTCAAGTGATGTCCATGGTGCATGATTGCTGTTTCTAAAGAAACTGGAATAGAATTGAATAGCATCACTGGGAAAGACAGAAGTGCTTAAATATATTTATATTTATAAAAGTAGGACAGCAACATTTGTCTCAGTTCACTTATTTCAAACACTTGCCAGAGTAGGATATCACACAGGTAATTCTGCTGGCTGCTGGCCTCTGTTATGGAAAGAGATTCTTCTGCTTTCCTCATCAAACAAGAATAAAACCTACCTCTGAAGTTCACCCAGAGCATTATCTTTGCTCTGTTTTCTCCATATCCCCTGTTTTGTAAGTGGACAGAGCATAAGACCTTTCCCTGAGTAAGGAAGTTGTAGAGAGCTGACAGAGATGGCTTTTGTAGTCACTCCTTGAGGCCACATTTTAAAGATTGTCCTGTTCCTCAGTGTTCAAGGAGGAGCACTATGAGGAAATGTTTTATCACCAGCACTGTAGTGGGCTAAGCCCTACAGCAACCCATCTTCATCAGAATGCACTTAGACTTATGAATGCTCCTGGAAATGCACCTGAAAGCTCTAACAGAGTCTTAAACAGGTGTGAAAGACTAAGGGCTTGTCAGTGTAGGAACATCCATCATCTCTGTAATGGGAACAGCCCCTTCTAAGCCAAGAATTGCTGGCACTTGTCACTTCTGCTCAGGGCCAGTGCTAAAAAGGATCCATGTGACAACTGCTGCTGCTGAGCAGATGAGAGAATACTCTGGATCAGTCTTTAGAGGAAACATTTTGGAGACCTTCATTTATGTTTGGAACTGCTTTAGGTCTGGTTGATAACTAGAAAAGATGATGGAGAAAGGGTGGGTTTCTGTCCAGTTACTGAAGGCAGCAAAAGTTTTTATTATTATTATTTAATGTTTCTTTTCATTTGAAACGACAAATTATTTGAATATTTTGATTTGCTAGGGGGGAAACTGCTGCTTCCAGTCTACCTTAAAAATAATAAATATTAGGTGAATGAAGGGCATGGTTTCCTCAAGTGATTTTAGTATCTCTGCATCCAGACAGTACTGTGGCAGCTCTGCTAAGGTACATGGTTTGTCTGACCTGCTGTGCCCTGAGTGCTCCCCGAGTTCCTCACTGCAAACAGTCTCTTTGCAGACAATGCACTGCAGCTTCAGAAAAGCATCTTTACGTGGGAGGCCATATACATTTTGGTTCATTCTCATGTCACGGTTAGTTCACAGAAGTGCCTCTGTTCTCAGCTGTTCTGAGGCAGGAATGGGCTTCGTTGCTGCCTGGCAAGATGTAACAACCCCCGGTGCACAAGACACACGGTTCTGTACAGAGGGAGCGACACAAGGAGCACCCAGGAGGCTTCCAGGGTGCCCCTGAGGGCATTCTGCAATCTCAGAGAGTCCTCCCTGTGCAATCAGGGCTGCAATCAGCAGCAGTGCTTACCCAGAGCAATCAGGGTGTGAGGCTCAGACAAGCATTAGCCCTCGACAAGCAGAAGACACAGTCATTACAGAGCAACAGGCCCCACTGCTTCCATACTGTCTTCCACACTGTCTTCCACAGAGGCAAGAGCAAACACAAACTTAATTGATTCATTTCCCAGGGCAACAGCTCAATCAGTAACCGGTGCTGAGAGGAAGAAAAGAGCTGGGTTTGATATGCAAAGAATAACAGAAGACGAAAATAAATATTAGCTGTGGGTGCAAGGTTTCCAAAGGAAAATCCCCTGGAGAGGTGGTAGAATTAGCTCTCCAGTTTGAGCCTCGCAGAACCTTTAATAATTTCTGTGATAGCAAGGATACCATCAGGTTCTAAATGCATAAATGATAAAACAGACTGGTAGATTTCTGTTCTGTTCTTTACTTCACTCTTTAACTCTTGGTCTATACCTCAAAACCAGAAATACCTTAATATGTTCTTAGCTAAATTTCTGATGGGACAGGTTTTCTTTCTCTTTCCATCCAACTCCCAATATCCATTGTTATATTTTATCCCTGATTCTTGAAGCTTTATGTCAGTAGCTTTTACTGGAAAGCAGAAATATATATAATATGTTTCTAAACAGAGAAAGAGAAATCTGTCCTATGGGAGAATTATCTTCCTGCAATATTCAAGTAATCCAAAGGTCTAACTCTGCCAATGCATTTTTCTTTAAATTTGCATACTATATAAAAAAACAGGTTTCAGTGTTACTAAAGGTAAAAACAGCTAAAAGTTTAAAAAAGCAAATGCCTGAATACCTTCTTATGTAGCTAGAAAATTATTGTTATTATTTATTACAGATGCTTTCTCAAAATATAGCAGGAAAACTGAGAATGAAATTTCAAATCATTTGTTTAGAAATCAAGTACAAAAGAAATTCATGCTGCCCCCAGTATTTTTGCTATGCTACTCTTACATGCAATCTTTAAAACATCATTCCAATTACAGTTAATAGGAAAGTAGCTCCAGATATTAAAATTGCGATTAAGAACTGAATTTATTACTGTGGATTATGATAATCTGAATGACAAATAAAGTAACAAAACGTAATTTTTTGAGGGAATCTAATTTCTACTGCACTATTAGGCAGATACTTGTTATTTTAACCATGGAAATTAATTACACACTAGTAACAATAAACGTGTATAAATTTTCCATTTCCAGTAGCATTTACATAGCTCATCGTTTAAGAATACACAGCAAGTTGCTCTTTTAAGATTTTGTTTGAATTTCAAAACTTGAAAAACTAGTGGAAAAGAAGGGGAAACAAACATCAGTGAAAAAATGGTCTAAAGTTCACTTGTGACTCCAAAACAACACCTTTTTCACATATCAGGTCCCCGTAAGATTTTTACCCCTGCTGTCATAGGAAACCAGTTAAGATGTTGACAGAGCGGAGGGAGACTATGAAAGTTGTCAGACTAGCAGTATAGTCAATAAACAGTTTTCCTTTTCAGTTTCAGGGTTATGGGGGTTGATATGTGAGTAGAAAGCACCCTGAACATGGAAGGACCTATAGCTACCTTCCCCAATGAACTTACAGAGGTTCCTAGTTAAAAGTTGTCTCTTTTATTGAATTTAGTGGAAACAACTGAGAAAATTAATTGGAGTAAGTGACAGCAAGGCTTTTCCCAGCAACAGCAGTTCAAAAAACTCAATCAGTTTAATTGATGCTCCCCTACAAGTTCTCCAAACTTCTCCTCACATCCCTCCCCTTTTATCCATATTGTGAGTGGGGAGTCCAGCCTCTGTAGAAATGCTGCTATTTTTCCAGGCATAAGTGTGAAAATGAGAGCACTGGTGTCCATTGGGTATGACACCAAATAGAATAGAACAAGGAACCTTTTATTTCTGACTGTGCCAACTCCTGGACTAATTTCCCAAGAGCCCACAAAGCAGAGAATGTGAACAGATCCTAATGGATCCGTCCTAGTGGAACTAATGGGGAAAAAAATATTAGCACATTCATTCACATGCTTGCTAGTGTGGGATGAGAATTATGCTATTTAAAAAACTCTGCATTCTGTAGCTCAAAACCCACAAAGTTCATCAGAATAGCTGATATGTGCATGTGAGATCATTGTTTTCTTTGTTTTATTTTGTTCTAGACCCACCATACCAGAAAATGGATGGGATAGAGGTAAAATGGTAGCTATCAAAACAACTGAAGTTGGTATAGTGCTAACCACTGTTTCAGGACGTAGTACTGTGTGACGGCTCGTGGATACAGAAGGGAAAGAAGTGAAGAATAAATATGAAGTGTCAACAAATGCTTCCATTTGCATAAATGCAGCTGTGCTCGATGCTGGTTTTTCTGTACCTGTTGTTGGAAGTCAGTGGGAGGCAATCATTACAAGAATCTGTAAAGCTAGCTGTTAATTGAAATCTAAATTTAGTTCAAGAAGAAGAAGAAAAACTCAAAATAGGTCTATGAAAGAGATTAAGTGTCATGGGAGTTATCTAAGTCACGCAATTTTCAGTAAATATATGACACGTGTAAGGCAATCTGAGGACTATTTAAAAATATGCACAAATGGCAGCCACTGGATTGTGTCTTCTGAGTTGTGTTTTGTTTGAGGTGCACTGTAATGCAGATGTGATTGTTGAGGGCAGTCTGTGCCTTGGTTTCTTCAGGTTTGCTTGTACTGAAGGGTTCCTGCCAGGTTACTTGTGTCAACTTAATTATCTAGTGTATTACAAGGTGAGAGAAATAAGAGTTTTCTGTAGCACTGAGATTCTAAAGTAAATTGAATCCTATATTTAAATCTCAATTAAAATCAATAATGGCTAGGGATCCAGGGAATTTTAAAGCGTTACTCATGATAATCAATGTGATTAACAAAGACTATCATGAGGAGTTTAAAAAAAACCCAAAGTGTTACTATGTTTATTATCTAGGTCTGAATCTGTGTTTTCAGGTCCAAATTTATGAACCTCTAGTGCTCAAATGAACAATAAAAGTGTGTGTGTGGAAATTGAGACATCGCAGACATTTTATCCAATACTCAGTCTCTGATAGTATAATATATAATTATAATTTTAATCTTAAGACTTCAAAAGAACATTTAGAACTTCACACATCCACACTCCTGTATGAAGGAAGACTATCAATCTTGGCTGGTACTCAGAGCAGAAACTGCTTGTCTCTGCTCCTCAAAAATGTACTGCAGAGTAACAACCAAGTGAGTTTTGCAAGCATTTTGAGCAATGCTTCTTTTAAAGTGTTTAAGTCACAGTACATAGTCCTGTCTGTATTCTGCTTTATCAGCTGAGCTCACGCAAACCTTTGAGTGTCTACCCAATTTCTCTTCAAAAATAAATAACAGAACACTCAAGTTCATACTCCCATCTTCAAAAATTACTTTTTCTCTATTCACCTACACAAGTCATCTCTCTGAAGAAGGAAAAATTAAGTCTTTTTATGAGCTACCCATGGTGTTTCATGATCCAACCCATATTCACCACCTTTCTCAACATAGACCTTAGGTAACTTTGAAGCACTGAAACTTGGGGAACTCTGTTTTCTTTTCAAACAAAAGAGCAAGATCTATTTGATACATGGATATGAGAAACAACCATCAGACTCTGAATTCAGACAGGAATGCCAGTGACAGAAGCTCTGCTTGAAACAGTATTCAGATATGTCAAGAACTGTAAAATATAAGAGACCACTTGCCACTTCAACAAATGTGTGGAAAGAATTACCATTAATTTGTTCAAGTTTTGTTTGTGTTTTCTGAAATAGAAAAGTGAGTTTGGTAATTTACTCCACGGGGCAAAATTCTGCACTCTTTGTGGTAAAGAAAGGGAGAGGTCAAATAGCTGTGTTTGTCCTGTGTGGACTGAATGAGCTAAATCATTTTGAAATTCTGAGAAATCTGAAATTCTGACAAGCGTGGAATTTGCCCACAGTGCATGTTCACGTGCTTATCAAACTAGTAATTGTCAAAACAAAATCCCAGCAAAATGACTGAACATGTGAATTGACTAACCTACACAAAAGTCAATATTTTATTACCACTGCAACGGAGACTTTAAAGCTGTTCCAAAACTGTATTCTTCAATCTAGTCTGCAATGCAGGGGGAAAAAGACAATAACAAAACAAAATACAAAAAAAAAAAACCCAAACCCTGAAGCATGTGATTAAGTCCATCTTTACTAAAGAAAGATGTGAAGTACTTGTTTCAATTCTGACAGAGTATTAGCCTGAAGGAAGTCAATAAAAGTGTTCACATAAGCACTGAAGAATGTGAACAAGAAGCCCAGTCTTGTCTTATAACTGTAAACAAAATATTTGTCATATACACAGCAATCATTTTAATATGTTTCATTTAAAAATATATGATGCTTGCCTTCTGATGCTAGAACAGCTGTACGCTAAATCCAGCAGCTCTCAAGTGAATTTGTACTCTCAGGGTAACTGCAGGTTTGACAGATAAAATATTGAAGCTGAGATGTTAAAAATAAGCTTTTTAGTATTAGTCAAAAAAATTAAGTCCTTTGAGATCACATGAGCATGCTTGAGAGTGGCTGCCTTACAGAATGTCTTCCTTACATGCCCCTTACAGACTCATACCATAAGTTCTTAATATGCAATTTTTTGGGGTGGGGATGTAGCAAAGGTGTATGTAAAATTTAGAACAGAACAATTTAGAACATAAGAAATATCTCAAAACCTAAACTTTTGCAGTGTTAGGATAATTGTATAATGTGAGAAAAGGTAAAAAATAAGAACTGGTAGAAACTCTTAGGTTACACATCTCAAGTATTGTGGCACCGAAACTATATGGCAACATCATATTGCGTGTGTACATAGCACATGGTCTCAATATAGAAACCGTCTCTTTGTGAGGATTATTAACATTCATAAGGACCCTATCCATCCTTCTGAGTATATTATCCTCCAAAATGTTGCTGTTGAGCCAGGAAAGCTGTAGGTGCTACTTTTTTGCTTTGCTTTTCTTTTAAAACAGAACAACCTCTCCAAGCACATTAAGAGAAGTGGAGAGAGCAACTTTTACAAGCAAGTTCTTCTTTTTGAAGCACTTGGACAGGATTAGCTTTTCATACAAATACATGTATGCAGAAATGAATCTCCTACACAAATTCCGGTGTCTAAAGGGCATGTAAATGTGCATGATCTAAACATTCCACTAGATTTCTTTCTATTTGGGCTGATGGAGTATGAGTGTTTTCAAGATCAGAACCTGACATTCTACTTTCAGCACCTTTTCATTTGTGTGAATTCAACACAAACATACCAGGAATATGGAAAGTTTTGTCTCTGATTTAGTTTTAATTTCTCAGATTAGTAATTGAAGATCCTGTCCCTAAAACATCATTTTGTTGTTACTCCTCCGGTACTTTATGAAAGTAATTTTTGAAAATCACTTGTGACCTCTTCAAAAGCATCTGAGGCTGCAAAAGAAGCCTCTCTCCATGTCAAAAAAAATACTACTGTGTTGCATGATCTGAACTGAATTTTGGCAGTATGATCAGCTTTCTAATAATTGCTTTTCTGTTTCAGGAAAGCATAGATTTGGGTGAGATCATGTTTTCCCTTTGTTATTTGCCGACTGCTGGGAGAATGACATTGACAGTCATCAAATGTCGGAATCTCAAAGCAATGGATATAACTGGGGCATCAGGTGAATCCATTTTTTTAAAATAATTCGAGTTGATTCAGGAAGGGGATGAATAAGAACTCCTTGGGTTTTGTGTGTCTGACAAGGCTGTGGGATGGAAGGAGCAGCAGAACGGATATAGACCCTGTTTGGATGGACTGCTTATCTTCGGTCTGGCAGCCAACGCATCTGCTCAGAATGCCCGTGCCTTTCCTTTGCATTTACAGCATGGTAAAAACAGTGTTTGCCAGGGTCACTGAAATCTTTGCAAATTTTTAGCTTAGCAGTATAACATCCCTACCACAAAGGTTGTTCTTATGTTACACATCTGAATGGCTTTGAGTCCTAGCGCATAACCCGCTTATCTGTTACTCAGACCCGTATGTGAAAGTGTCGCTGATGTGCGAGGGACGCAGACTGAAAAAGCGGAAAACGACCACAAAGAAGAACACGCTGAATCCCATTTATAACGAGGCCATCATCTTTGACATCCCTCCAGAGAACGTGGACCAGGTCAGCCTCTCCATTGCAGTGATGGATTATGACCGGTAAGCACAGTTTGCTTTCTGATCATTGAGACAATTCCTGGTCATTGCAAGTGACTGCTTTCTGCCTCCTTGAGCTTACAAGCAGCTTCAGTGTCACCAAAGATAAAGACTTGGGACCTCTTCCTGAAGTGGTTTAAAGCTCCCACACCTTTTAGAGCACATGGCATTTTATCTGTATCATAAATAACTGGGATGAGGAAGAAATATGGCTCAATCTTCTTTTGGGCCACTAGCCCTGGCATACATTCCTGTACATGTCTGGTGGCTAGACTAAGTAAAAGTGTTATAAATCAGGTATGTCTTCTAGATTAAAAAAGTCCCCCACACCTCTAATTTCTATTTAAATAACAGGTATTTGAAACTAAAGAAAATTTGAATGACTAAAAAGGAATTAGATGCTAATTACGTCATTGAATTATGTTGTAATTAATTCTTCAGTTGATTCAGTAAAATAACCTTTCAATATGTAACCTTCATTATGTAACCTTTGGGTTCAGCCCTCACTGATAACGCATCTAGGCCCCAGTTATTTATGGCCTCACTGAGAATTGACAGGAAGAGACTCCTGCTTAGAGTGGCTCAAGCACTGCAGGTTGAACGAGACAGTGACTGACAGAATCCTGCCCGAGCCAAGTCTGCCTCACTCAAGTGCTATTAGTAACGAGCTCTTGAGATTGCAGGGCAAATATACAGGGAAAGCCCAATTTAGTAACATCACCCTTCAGATTGCTTTCCCTTGCCATCAGATTTCTGGTTGTTCTCCAAGTTCTGCCAGGAAGACTTTCTCAGTCAGACGTGAAAGTGGCACTCTGGTGCAATTAGCAGGGAAGGAGCACAGAGCACAGCAACTTGCACACTTTCAGTCCTCCTCAGCTCCTCCTTTCTCAGCACTTGCTAAGGGAAAATTGGAAAGCATTATTCTAAGGCACATAGAGTCAAGGTATAGAAAATTACTTTCTGGGGTCCCTCAACAAGTTTATGGCACTGCGAGGAGCATGAAGTATTAAGGCATAGCCTATTACAGCTATGACTCTTACCTTTCACATTTTTGACCGAACTTCCAAAGATCACAACAGCTAGAGCTGAGAAATAGTTTATGAAATGATGTCTGAAGGATTTGCAGCAGGAAATGTATTCCCCACCATTTTCCTTCACCTTCCCCTCCCACAAAATCCAAGCATGTTTTCCTTCAGATAGCTTTGTGTGTTATGATCTTTTTCTGTCCTTGGTCTTTTGGGTTGTAACCTTTTAATGGCAAGGGTTATGTTTTCATTGCTATTTTTATAGCTGCTAGAAGCACTCTGGTAGAGGCTGGAGGTTTTTGATGTTACCATTACAGAATTTAATATTACTATACTACCATTAAAACTAATATCTGCAATAAATGATGTGAAAACTTTGGCCATGTATCCTGTGCCACACTAAACCAGTAAACAGGATTGTACATCAGATGTTATTAAAACTATTTTTTATTAAAAATAAGTTCTATCTCTCTACAATCCTCAGAGTAGGGCACAATGAGGTCATTGGAATATGCCGGACAGGAATTGATGCCGAAGGGCTTGGAAGAGATCACTGGAATGAAATGTTGGCTTACCCACGTAAACCAATAACACACTGGCATCCTCTAGTAGAGGTAAGAAATAGCAAATTTTCTCCTTGATATTGAATGTTTGTGTCCCTCACACTTATGGGCTTCTGAGAATCACAAAAATCAGTGCAGCACCTATAGATCAGATACAAGATCATTAGCACAACCTAAATCTAGTTGCAGGGGTTTATCAATCACTTAAAAGGGCCTTTCCAACAGTTTCCATGGCACTCTGATGTCGCTGTCGTACCAAGAAACGGCTAGAGAAAATGACAAAGAGTCCAAGGCTCAGGGATAGAAGGAAGCACTTTAATAATTTTCCAAAGGCTTTCATATGTTAGTTCGCAAAAGTGTGTTAACTGGCATAAGGTAATTGGTCTTTTGGCCATCCACCCCTTGAGGGGATTCGCCAAATTCTAAGACACTCATTTCTAAACATTTTCTGCTTAGAACCATAACAATACTGCAAAACAACCTGCAAGATAAAGCGATTAGTTTACAGAAACTTCTAACTCTTTTCAGCGAGTGTCTGTGAGAAAGCAAAGACTTTCTCACAGACAGAGGCAGAAAGCTGGAAAATCTTTCTGCAACCCAGGTTTCAGCGTCCACGCTCTGACAGCATTGTAAGGTTACATTTAGATGTTTAAAATTTCCAGATATTATGATAAAGAGCTTACAGCTACTTAGAAGAGATCATTTGCAAAAATTTCAAAAGCAATCACTTCCTATTCAAAAATCTTTAGCATAAACTGCTTTTGCTAAAACATTAATTAGGAACTGGCCTGAAAATTCAGCTAAATTGTGGCAACATACCAGCAGCTCCCTCCAGAGTTATTCAACAAACACTCGCTGGAAGCTTATTCAAATGTCGAGGTGATTATATCTACAAGTCCCCAGGGTTGGACTCCCTCTTCGATCTGCTGTGGCCACACATTGTTGGTGCTCTGTACACAAAATCATCACAGCTTTGAGCTCAGAAAGATACATATTGAAGCCTTAGGACACAGCAGGGACACAGAGGTACTGTTTAGCCCATCACAAAAGCAATCTCTGTAGAAAAATGTGTTGCTGCCTGAGGCATCACGGGCCATTTGATTTCCCCACTCTGTAGCACATGGCTGCACAACATGTCCTGTGACAGGCAGCAAAAGCATAATATCAAGGCTTCAGTAAAACACCAAGAGTGTGGAGGCAAGGCAACTGAGTGAAGGCAGCAGAGAAATGTCTTTTAGAGGTTCATGGCTCTGTCTGGGTTATGTAAGTTTGGAGACAGAGGTAACACCACTGTTGGTGAAATAAACCCAGTCCTCTGAAACAAGTCAGAGTCATTTTTAGAAGGTCACTTAAGAAATTTTCCTTCCATTATTAGTTCTGCTGGAGACTTTGATGCCAGAGACTTTGGTCCAGAGACTAGAAAGGGTCTAGATGTGATTTGGATTCTTTTTTGAGAGAGTCTCTCATCCTCTGAAAAGAGCATGATGCACAGCCATGTATGATGACATTTGTAAAAATAACAATTTTCTTGCAGCTACCTGGCAGAGCAACCAGTTTTGATAGCCAGGGATCCTGTTCCTCACCCAAGCCACCGCTTACACCCTAGGGAGCAAGAGTGGATTCATCATGGTCAGTGTCCAAGGCTCCCTCGTAGCTCACATCTACATAAACAGAAGGTTTGGCTTCAGCAGATGAACTGTATCCATATTTTTTTATCAATATACATTTTTCCTATTCCAAGTCTTATATGACAGTTTATAATAATTTGTTAAAGTATGAATGAAGTTGACTCGAGTCAAATATAACCCTGTCTCGTGCAAATTCATTCACCTGTTTTATCTCTGGCATATATCCCGTGTCATGTTCGAGCAGTGTTTTGATGGGACCTGTATCTTTTCATAGGCAAAGTAATCAGATAAAAAGATCCCTTAAGCAATTCAAAACTACTGCAGCTTTTAATACCTAATTCTTTTGAGGGAGAGCAAATAGTCATATGCAGCTCATGTAGTAAATTTCTCCTAAATTGCACTAAGTCCTCTATGACTTTGCAAGATAGCACTTCAAACTGAAAGTTGCATGAGGAAAACCAACTGTTGTCATGTTTTGAGTATCTGGAAAATCAGTTTATTCCTCGGGCAGGGAGGAAGGGCTGATTTAAAGTCCACTGAAGGCAATGAGAAGGATCTACTGACTTCAATGGGTTTTAGTCCAGCCCTCATGGAACGGGTATGAGCACTGGATCTATGCAGTTATAACCTTCCAGCACTCATGATGACAGCTGCATCTCCACACAAGTCAAACTGCAGAGGAGAGAATGCTCAGAAGTAAAGGAATTTATTTAATGTGATTTATCTCTTCAGAAAATTGACCAAATATTGCAGTTAACCACAACATTTTTGTGATTCTTGATTTAATGTGACAGACTCAGATTTCTTTGAAGTTATTTTGACTGAGTGCACAGCACACATGGAATTTAGTGTCTGGTTGCTGGCTGGATGCCTCTAGACATATATGCTAAATATGAATTTGAGATGTGTTTTCTGTCAGTATATGGAGAGAGAAATTGAAATGTGACTATTTTACAAGCAAGTTAACTCATCTATTAGGATACACAGTGACAGCAAATGCAAAAAATTATTGGCTGCAGTCAGATGCTTTAAAAACTAGAAGAGAACTACATATTATTTTGTGGATTTATCTCTAAACACTGCAGTATACCTCTATCAGATAAATCAGATAGTTACTTTCTTTTTGCCTTTTTTCTTTTTCTTTCTGTGAAGAGTGTAGCAAAGACTGCATGGTTGGGTCTGAGATTTTGAAAGCTGGACTGTAATTAGAAAAAAGTTCTTATGGTGGCACTTTTCATATATTTGCAATATATATAAGGAAAACTGAGGAGACAGTTGCAAATGCAAAACAGCATTTTTACAGAAGTGTCATGCAGGAGAAAAATGCCAGTAGAAGATTGATTTAGGACAATGAAAGAAATTTTGAGAATTACTCTAGACATGAAGGCAAAAGGTCGTTTTGGCAAACTTCTGAAGAACCGTTTTGGGGTGGTTTAGCCTGACACAGAATATGTTCCTGAAGATCCAGTCCCTCCTTGCCACTGACTAATCTCTGAAACAGTCAAACATGCCTTGAAGTGTCTTAACTGCTCCAGGAAAGTTAGCAGGGCTGGTCTTAACATTACAGGTGTATCTAAGTCAAAAAAGGAGGTATATTTTATACCTTGTTTCCTGTGCCTATGAACACAGCAAGCAAGCAAATAAATATAAAAATCAATCTTTCAGACAGTCTTTACAACTAGGGAAGAAAAAAAAAAAACAGAAAGAAAGAAAAAAGGGAAAAAAGAAAAGGCTCCAGCCCAAGTGTTTGAATGCCTATTTCAGGTTGTTATTCATGGCCTCTAGGCAGAAAGGGTTTCTCCCAGAGAGGGTTGGTAATGCTGAACACTGATCCTCCCTGCTTAAGGTTGTATTTTCATCACCATAAATACAGAGCAGCCTTGCAGAATTTCATTCTTCCATTTGCTCTGGATGAGTAATTTTTTTTAATAGGAGAACAAACTCTCCTCTGTGAGGTTTTTTTTTCCTCCCATCATTATTTTCCTAACAAAATTCTGTGGCCTAGATCATTTTCAACAAGATTCTGCAAGGCTGATATAGAAACAGATATATATGTATATATATGTGGAGATTGAAAAACTATTTTATGTATACATTTATCTTAATATAAATTATATCAGCAGTGGCCTTTGTGGCCTAGAAAATACTTTTTGTAATGTGGTACTGTAACAGTTAACTAAATATTCTTTGCACTTTTTTGCACCTAATATCCAAAAAGCGAACAAATTCACGATCAAATGTAGCATAAGTGTTCAGCAATGAGCAACGTATTTTTACCTATTTTATTGTTCTCTATGAGTATCCTGTATGTTTCATCATAGGTAGTAAGGTATTTCAAGATTCATTTTCTGAAATTTTAATCGTTGTCAAATACCAAAGGCTCAGTTTGTGCCCCCTTGTTGTGTTATTTTTGGTATTGTTAATAACAACAGTGAATGACTTCTGTGTCTAAACTTGACGGATGGGTGCTCTGCATTTAGGAGAAATCAGGCTGCAAAATCATCAGGACATCTAACTTCAAAAATGATCCCCTAAGTAATTATATTTATTCCCTTAGCATTGATTATTAGAATTAGTGAAAAAGATATTTTTCCCCATTGTTTCCTTAGCTATCTCAAAAGACAGGATATGTACTTAGCATATAACCCATCCACTGGCTTTAGAGCCTGGTTCACAAGTTACTCTCAGTGACATCGCAGAAGCACCAAGGAAGAGCTTAGCACAGCTTAAGTCAAGGAATATGTTGCTCAATGTATATCTTTATTAAGGAATTTTAAATATTTTAATTTGGAGAAGTTGCAAGTTCCCTGCTCCCATCCTGATTTTTTTTTTTTCTGCTTAGCCATATTTCTCCTACATCTCATACATTAGCCTAATTTGGGTAAAATCAAATGTGGCAAAAGGCTGGTGTAAAATATATTGTAGTACTTTTACAACAGTTAGAAAAGCTTCATTTCCTAAAGGCCTGAGTTATTTTTCTTGAAGTAGTTTACTGGAAACAGCACCAGTAATTAAAAATTGTATTTTACATGGCCTAGCTTTTTTCACACTTTCCCATTGCACAGGTGAGCATAAGCTCAAGAAGATTTAAGTCATGTACTGCACTCCATGGCCTCAGCTTTGGATCACAGTTTAGCACAGTTCTGCTGATATGGCCTTTCTCCTCACCCTCCCAGAGAGCAACCAGCTCTTTCCCCACCATCTTTTGTCTATGCTGGGCTTAGGAATATGAATATTGGTCAGAGATAAAGTGGCCAGGAATTTCCCCTGCGCAATTCCTTCTTCAATAAATGGAATTCTTTTGACTTCTTATACTAAGTAACAAAATTATACATTTTTCTTAAAGAATCACCACCGCACTCAATATTTTTTGAGAAAATATTGAGCTAACAATAAATGTTTTCATTGGGTTGATTTTTTTCAAGGGAAAAAGCAATTACCTAATTTCTTTCTGTGGATGCATTTTTGGAGCAATATTAAGAAAAATTTTAGTTAAAAGACCCATTTGATCCATCCTTTTCTCCTCTTTCTCAGCCTTTTAAATTGGATTCAACGTAATCCTTTTAACAATTTTTAGCATGATGATGTACAACATATACATGACAGTCCGGTTCCAAGATTATTTTGCTATCTCTTTTTTATAAACTTTTATATGTACTAACTTTTTATTATACTCCATTAATTTAACAGGCTTTATACATCTGAAATCATTTGACTGCATTTTTTGAGTGAGCAAACATTCAAAAGAAGGCTATTTCAGAACTCAGTAATAGAGTTCTTCTGCTGAAAATGTAAAATTTTTCAGAGATCCATGAATGTGCCTGCAAACTTTGAAAATCACCTTATTTGAGCATTCAAAAACCCAGGTTTGCACATACAAGTACTTGCACTCACTGGATGTACAATCACTATCATTTAGCACTTCTGTTACAACAGAACACCCACACCTAAGCAGAAATGCGTTTCAGCTCTTGATAAACACTTGACAAATCTGTACTGAGTGACAGTTCCTTGACCTGAAAAGTTCCTATGACATTATTTCTGCAATGAACATGCTTGAAAATTAGGTAGGTGTTAAAATATGATGTATATATTAATCAGACAGCGAGGTGACTTCTGGACAAAGCTCGTGTAGTATGTGTTGGACCATCCAAAATACGGATAAAATATACCATGTATACCTGAAATATGAATGCATTTTTGGATGGGATATTGTCTCTCTCATTCACACCACAGCAGAGACTCAGTTTAACTCGAGATTCACTTTCATTTAGCTTCTGAGGCTTGCCAGTCTGAACTGAGCTCCCTGAAAACAGCTAAATCGTGGCACAGAGCAGACCACAGAGCTAGGAAAGACCAAGGAAATTGTGACAGTAGACACAAAGCTGTTCAATGCAATTGCAAATGCTCTGAAATGGAAACCTTCCTCCTGAAACTGATAATAATTGCAATAGTTTCATCACTTGTCCTTTCTTTCTCTGCTGTAAAACAGGACAAAAGAAGCACATTCCTGAAAAAGCATCAGCATTAGGCATAGGAGTTAATTGAGGTTCTGATCACAGCCATTTGCTTTTTCCAAGGCAAATGATATCTTAACTTCAAAAAGTGTATTTTGCTTACTCATCCAGATGAATAAATATCTCCTGCACAATTTCCCTTTTCCTTAACCCTGGAAACCGGTCGTTTTTTACCAGCATGCAGGAAACCAAGAGCTAGAAATCTAAGAGAAAGTGAAGCTGCAGGTGGGATTTAAATTTCACAGGGAAATCTGGTCAGGAGAATGGAACTAACACCTTCAATCTTGTGCTGAGTGCTAAGGGATGCTTGATGATAGCAGGTGCTCAGGGCTGTGATTTTATGTTTTATCTGATAGTACCTCTACAGTGTTGCTGTTGCTCGGAAACCTCTTTACAGGCTCAGAGAGGAGAATGCCTCTGGTGTTGCCATGTGAATTTTTTTCCACCCAAGTGTAGACAGTGACTCTTGTGTTATGTGGGGCTCAGTCCCCTGGAAGGGCAGAAAGCATGTTAAATTTGCAGGATAGGAAAAATCAATTTGGCAGTGTGCCACCATGGGGACTATTCACTTTGCTGGTACTAAGGACAAGTGTTTGTGCCCTACTGATGCAAGGGAGGACATTTCTTACAGCCCTCTGTGGCTAAGCCTGTGTTGCTGAACCACTCAGATGCTATTGAAGATCCTCAGTATCAACATTGTCAAAATATAACTGATACACATAAGTGCAGGTTATACAGGTTGCCAGAATACCAAAGCTCCCTCCTGTGGAAAAGAAATGATGACTCCCTGAAATATAAATCAAGGCAGTGTGTTCTGGAAGTTGGATCTGCAGGAAGTCACAGAGCTGCTGTGATGAAAGGGGAGCTGCTCTGTAATAATTTATGAATACAATATGTTGAGTTGACAATTGATCCTGAATTAGGTGAGTTCGATAAGTCTGCTTTAGGGAAAAATGGGCAGAAAATGTTTGACAGGGGAGTGTCTCTCAGGAGCAAGTGAGTTTTATAAAATGCTAATGTCCATCTTGGTGTCCTGGGGGAGCCTACTGATGCTACAGCCAGTCTGAAAAATGCATCTCATCTAAAATGGTGAAATCTCAAGCAGGCATAGGAAAAAAGGCACAGCAAAGACCAAGAGATCTGATTCAGAGCAGACAAGATTTATATCTGAGCAGGCTGGGGATGCAAGCTGGTACCGTAGTTTACAGAGAAAATAGGCTTGGTTGTTCTCCCATTAATGGATGAGAAAACTTGGGGCAGGACAAATATGCATATAGACTGTTATTTTCAATTCCATTTATTTGAAATATTTAAGTTTGCATATTTAAGGTTAAATATTTAAATACCGTTCTATTTTTAATGAAGTGGAGTATTCAGAGACTCCCTAAAAGAAAAGTTGCAAATCCATTCAGACTGCCTGGGTTGGCACAGTTACAACAGACACAGTGTCCCAAAGCCCAGGAAAAATTAAAGAATTTTGAAATCCTGCCTCTCTCCTGGAGAGGTGAAGTCAGGAAGCCTGACACAAGAAGAGAACTGAAGACCAAGCCCAGGATGAGGGCACAGCTATTCCATCACAACTTCAGAGTTCACAAAGTCATTGATTAGACAAGAGTGCCAGAAACACGTTTTCATGGCAGCAACAGACCTTTTATACAATTTCCCTCTCCCTCAAAATACAAGCATAAAAGTGTTTTTGAGAAATTGCTTTTAAACAGTTTGGGATATTTTTACACCTTAGAAATTCAAACCCCTGAAGTAAAGTAAATCTATCCATGCATCCACCGATGAGGAAAAAAAAATAGAATTTTAAAAAGAGCGGGGAATAAAAACTTTCTGTACAACGAATAAAGTTCTAGAACATGCTTAAAATTGCTTTCCTGTGTAGAATAATGGTATAGATTTAAGACCTCATATCCTGGGACCTCTTAGGAAAGGCTGTGTTTCTGATTATAAAGCAATATTTCCCTGCAGGTATAAAACTCCCAGTTGCCTGGCCCTGTGTGATTTCAAATATCAGAAATATTTCAACAAATGCTTGTCAATATCACAGGCAGGAATTTTAGGCACTTAAGATTAGCACTGACAAAAAGGAATCTGGTTTTTTGGGACACTTTCTGGGTTAATATCAGGAGAAATTGTAGGCTGTTGGATGTTTTTGTGAAGTAGATACATTCCCGTGAAAACAGTCTGCAAGAGGAGAGAGAAAAAGGGTTGAATTGCTTTTTTCAATATGCTACGAGTTGAGACTGATAACAGGATCAGAAGTGAAGAGGACCAAACAAGAAGATGTTTAAAATCTCTTGTGACATCTGAGCCATGAACAGGAGACAAGAAAGGAGGGGAAAAGCCTACAGAGTATGAAGAGTCCTCTAGGGAAAAAAAAAAACAAACAAAACAAAACAAAACAAAAGAACTGTTAAAAGGAAAAGTGGAAAATATAAAAAGGGGTTGAATAGTCTTTTCCATTGAGAAAAATACATGTGTAACAAATACTTCCAAATAGAAAGGAATTTTTGACATGACTCCCCTGCCTCATATCTTGTATGGCCATTTGCAAGCTCACGAGGGTAGTGGGAGCCAATTTCAGAATCTGAATCTGTTCTTAAAATAAAAACAACCCTCCTCCCCACAGATCTTGCTCTCAGAGGATTCACGGTGCAAAGAGCACTGGTAGTTGCTCATGGCATATCCTTCCCCCTGGTCTTTTTCTTGCAGCACAATTGAGGCAAAAAAAGGGCATTGCCTGCGTGTGCTCAGCCGCATTCCACTCTAGATGCTGTAATGGCCTCCTATTTATTTGCACCTGACAGAGGTTGGAAAATCTCCAACACGTAAAAAGCTTTTTTATACAATGTCACCTCTTCACATCATCAAAGCTTCTGACAAAGAGTGCTTGAATCACCAATGGGAAACACCTCTGGAAACGCTGCTGTGGTACACAAGGTACTGGTTTTGTTTTCAAGTCAAGCCTCAACTGACACCACACAATGGTGGACAAGTCATTGGGCTGCTGCAGGTGCTAATTCTCTGATGACTCAAAAATCTGAAGTCATAATTATGGTGTATTTCTCGCTTAACATCCCACAGGTCTTTGTGTATGAGTAGGGCCCTGGAACTGAGGTTTCAGCCAAATCCTGTCTCCTCCTGTTCTTCTGATTCATGGAGGTTCAGCTGAATAATGAATTCTTATTCCTTTGTCCTAAATTGTCACATAGTAGTGGGTGTACTGTGAGTTTCACCCTGGGAGTGGCTGCCTCTTATTAAAAATCAGAGTGATCAATAGAGGACCATTACTTCCCTCACCATGGTTTTCTGAGGCTTAATTGTGTAATAATAGTTATGAGGGAAATGACTGCATAGCTGAACAAGAGAGAGAATTGCCAGCTGTAATTATTTTTGTCAAATGGGTATTTGTGGATGGGTGTATCTTTCTTCTCATGTAAATGGAGATTTGGCTACCACAGAAAATGAAAAAGGAGATTTTGTGGACTCTCCAAAGACCACTTCACACTCTAACAAGCTCTATGTATTATAAGTGTTTAATGATCTTAATTATAGCACAAGAACCTGATTCATTTATTTACACCTACAACCTTTCCTGTTCTTAGTCCACAAAGGTAACTTTGGGCTAGGGAATCAAAATCACTAATGAGAAAGCATAGCTTTATTTTAGCCAGCAACCGAAATCTGCACAGCTGGACCTTTTCTGTATCCTCTGAAAGGGAGCCTGGCACTATTGCACTTTAGCTACTTGCCAGTAGCAGACAAACAATTGTAGGTCATAGCCAGGTTTCAGAGAAGCTCTGAGGATTAACCCCTAAAATCCTGGCTCTGATTCTGCCTGCCCTCCAGGCACAGGGCAGTCTATGAAGTCGAAGAGCAGTCCTACCCAAAGAGGGCTTGATGATGAGCAATCTGTGCTGAGAAAAGCGATTTCATTCAAATTATACCACCATGGCTTTTAGGTTATTTTTTTGCCTTTTTTCATGTGTTGCTGTTAAAAACGGACTTTTTCTTAAGACAGAACTTTATAATTTAATCTCTTGCAGGGCAAAAAGTGGTACTAAAGTACCAATCTACTCATGCACTGAAAATAATATCGATGCAAAAAAAAAAAGTAAAAAAGCCTTTCAGCAAAAAATATCTGTGGTGGTAAAATATAAAGATACTGCCAAAAGACATTTTGCTTTTCATGTGACTTTTTCTGACTAGAATTAGAATATTCCGCCTCCCTTTTTGGGCTATCTCAAAAAAACCACAAAATGGTAAATGTATCTAATGTAGGTTTAAAAGTTATTGGAACAATATAGCACAATAGAAGTGATTCAGTTCAACTTCTTAAGGTGTAGTATTAACAATACACATTTATTTATTATATATTTTGCATTGCTAAAACATCTATTCATCACCTTATTTCAAATATATAAGAATTCTAGCATGCTTTCAAAAGGAGCTTTCTTTTAGACTAATCACTTGCTACTTTATACGCCAATTGTTCTTGTATTAATTGAAATGAAAATATTTTCTTAATACCACGACAATAGACCATTAAATGTATCCAGCAAAATCACTCTGTAGGTCTTTTTAATATTTCATTTCCTCTCAAAGCACAGCACTGTGTACTTGGCCAGCCCAAGGCTGAGATCCAGCAGGACCACTGCTATTGATTTCAGTTCACTCTGCATCAGGTTGCACGTGATGATTTGTCATAGCATCTCATGAAATGAGCCCAGTCTCAATGCAAGAAGAATGATTTCTCTTACATCCACCATGGATTTTTGTCGTTTTCTGACAGCTCAGACTGTATTAGAAGTCTTCAGTGCATCTGTAGGGTGTGAGCTGTTATTGCAGACGCTGATTTTACTAATACTGGTGGGAAAGATGAGCCTCAGCTGCCTGATTTGGTAAATAAAAATGTCTGGTCTATGTAGTCAGACATGGAGGTGATGCATTTTTACACTATTTTAATGGTGGCCTGCAGGTTTCCACAAAATGCCATTTTGTTTTGAAGCTCAGAGGGTGTGTGTATAGACTAAACCTTTCATATGGAACTTTTAGATAGTCCTGTTGCACATCAGATATAAAGCACTTCTTTTCAGTCTATATTTCTATGGAGAAAATATTGAACAAAATTTAATTTTGTTAAATAAATAGAAAACTATTTCTCAATAGAAGGAAAGAGTATAGATATATATTTAGTATTGTTCCTTGTTTCTTTTTCTTCCAAGTGTAGGTCTAAATTCTTTCTATCCTTCTCTATTTAGGTTTTTGTAGGATATGTTGGACTTAAATGCACATGTCTAAGGATGGGATATGGGTAGCTTTCTATCCTAGAAGTAGGCACTGCTGGTGTCCTGATTTGGAGAGACACTTCTGACTTGTGCTTTCTCCACTTTCTGGGGGAGATCACGGGGGTGTTTGTTCAGCAAACCGTGTGAAATATTTTTTAATTATGACCTGTTAATCTCAGCTCCCTCCAGGCCAGTATAGCCCTGCTGGCTGGGATGGGAGCAGGCAAAGCCAGATGAAATCTCCTCCTTGCCCAGCTCTGCCCAGTCCTCACCACCTCAGGCAGCAGGACTGCAGCACTGGCTCCTCTGAGCCGGCCAGATGCTCCTCCAGCCACCACGAGAGAGTCCCAAAAAGCTTCTCCTTCCTTTCCACGAGCTTGTAGTCCATGCTGCATTCGAGCTGACTGGCTTCAGTGCAGTCCTCATGAAAACTGAAGCAGGAGGAGGAGAATAGAAATTAGCCGCATCTTTGCTTGGGCGCAGAACATCGTGTGTTCCTAGTATGTGCTTGTTTGTGGGGAAGGCATTCTCCAGAGTGTATGCTTCAAAAGGTAGGAAGTTAAAATGGAGTTCCTGGCCATAGGAAATATTGACAGCTAAAAAAACCCACTCAATATTTAAACACTTAGTATCTTGAAATCTTAAAAGAAAGTGCTTAACACAATGCCTGTCAGGATAAGCATCTTTGCTGTGACAATGAGGGTTCTGGATTAGGCCCTAACTGGCCCAAACTCTAACAGAACTCCCTACCTTTAAAATAATCTTTATGATTAGATCAGAAATGTTGCCAAGTCTATGTAGCTTAAAAAGAACTGCAGAGTTCTAAGATTTTGTCTCTTCTTGCTATGTGGTGTTGGCTGACCAAGATCTAATATTAAATACCTGACTGTTTTAGTACCCTTTATTCAGTGTTCATGATGTGACTTTTAAAATGAAGTCTGTGATTTGATACTTAGACATTGTTCAAGTCAATATCCTTGGCTTCTGCGTTATAGAGACAAGAAAACAAAACTTTTTGAACTTGTGTTACTGGCTTTTTGTATGCGCTAAATGGCCATTTGTGAAACTTGACAACATAAATTGTACTACTGATAGTAAATGGGTTTTTTTGCACTAGCCTTTGAGAGCTGTAACACATTTCAGTATTTTTACAATGTATTCTCTAGAAAGTGTGAATCTATTTGTCAGTTCTGAAAAAAATATGTAACAATGAAACCTCAAAAGATGTTATGAAGTGTACAGTTTGTGATAATTTTATATTTAAAAAAGACAAGAAAAATAAAAGAATTCATTTGAAATAATTTTATTCTAATTGTTTCATATGTATTTTGAACAAGAAATAAAGTGATTAAAATTATTCACTTTTTTCTGTCGTTCTTACAAAAGCAAACTTTTCAAAAGTAAATAAAGATCAGTGGATTACAATGGCCCCAAGGTGAGCAGCGCTGTTTATATCCAAGGTGCTTTCTTCTCACGAAACTGTTACTTTAAAATTCTATGCCGTGAAGAAGCAAAGGATATTTTTGCCACCAAATTTGCAGAGTTCAAGTCAGAGTGCCTTTGAGTGAAAACAATTAAATCAAGCAGTTCCATTACTACTTTGTGTTATTGTTTTCACATTATCTTCCATTTCCTGCTATGATATTGTCTACTGTAATCTTCAAAGTCATTAGACCATGTTTTAAATAATGGATTAATTATTCAATTTAATATTATTAAAGTATTTAAGAATATTGAAGTATTTCACTAAAGAGACACAAGCCTAATTTCCATCTCCTTTGTTTCTAGTTGCACAGTCATGTAGATCAAACAGACAAGAACTTTACCACCATTAAATGGAAAAAAATAGCCAGATTTGAATAGGAATTATGTTTAAACTGAATTGGTGTTAATGACAACGCCTTATGAAGCAATGATGATCCAGGGTAGACAGCTTCAAGCATGTCAGATCTTTGCTGGCACTTACAAGGACTGTTTAAAGAGGAAAACGAAGCTGTAAGTGTTCAGTATCAGCTGGATGTGATCTATTTCCATTCTACCTGATGCTCAACTTCCACATTACAATCATTGGGAAAAAAAACAGCGTATGAGCAATTGCCCTTTGGCAAAGTTATGTAATTCTCCTGAAGTGAAATTAGACACATATATTTGAGGTTTCCATCCTGTTTCTGATCTCTGCTGGCTGACCATTAGTCTATCCTAAGTCAAGTTTTTGCTAAGATGTTAAATGTAACTCAGCTCTCCGCTTCAATTCAGGGACTTGGTTCCCATCTCTGACTGAAAGATTCTGTTTCCTTTGAAAAGCTGCTTGTCTTTCTCTAGCAAGGGTAATTTTATTCCAGTTTGCCACTGCCTTTAATCTTAATATTCTCTCTTTCACATATAAAATGATAATTTTCATTGGAGTGATGGGTTCTGAGGGTTATAAATATTATAGTTTATTTTGAAAACTTGTCTGTAATTTCCATCGAAGCAACACAACCATCTCTAAGATTTTACTGCAGTCTGTGCAATATAATTTCTGCATGAAGTCCTAATCCTTCTGCTTCAGTAGCTCCTGAGTATATCTTCATTCCTTACAATAATCAAATTTACTAGCCCACAGAGAAGCTGAAGGATGCAGCTTAAAATGGCACAAGAACCAGAAGGGAGCAGATTTGTCAGGAAAAGAGAGAGAAGAAAGACATGCAAACAAAGCCCAGTAAAAAACATACATGATACAATTTTGAAAATCATTGAATATTCTTGCAAACATAGAAGAGCACTATCTTTCAGTCACTGCACTATTACCACACCTTCAAAAGTGATGCAGAGAAAATCAGGGATCAAAAGTGAACCCAGATCTCCCATCTTCTAGACCACAAAACTCCCATTCCTCTACATGGATTTGTACTTTGCATGGAATATGTGAGAGTCTCCCAAAGGAAAAGTTGTGATGAATAAGGAGACAGCAAATGATTTAAAAAATATATATAGTAACCTCTTATCCTGCTAAAACACATTGGTTCAGATAAGGAGACAGAAATATGATTTTCTCAAAATATTGTTTACTATATCATTCTGAAAGTTGAATAAAAGCCCTCCTGCTGCTACCGCTGTAGATAACAGAACCTATTTTTCAACTCAAAAGACAGACACATGTATTTTCAGAACAAAAGGTCCTGAATGAACTCCCTCCTCTGTGCTGCTTGGACGCAGCTCAGTTGATCACAATGCTGGTTACAGTAATACAAAACATTACTTTAAAAGTTGAAGTCTATGGCAGAATAAAGACAGAAATCTTTATCACTTGTCACATTCTGAAAAGTGGCATTTTGGGAGCAGTGCAAGTGCTCTGATTTGCACATGCATTGATTTTGCTTAACATGCCTGCTGTGCTTAAATTGATCTATTACTCTCCCCTTTGGAATTTTAAAATGCAGCAATCACAGCCTAAGCTCTTCTGCCAAAGTGATGAGCACACTCACTCACACTCAGATGCTTTTTTTGCCTTCTCCAGGATATATTTTATGTCCTCAGCCTACACCTCACACATCTTCAAAAAATAGCAATTCTGTCTGTGTTATACATCCTGTGGAGTAGTGCATTTCCAGTTAAGATGACCAGCCACAGTTTCCCATTTTAATTTCTTTCATAGATTTTCAGTATAAATTCTCTTTGCTCTAGTGCTGTTTCTCAAGAAAAATGGTGAACACAATTGCCTTGCTCCAAAGAGTAAGTGAGGCTGACAAGAGTTTGTTGTGCGTCCCAGCTCTAACAGAATTTCAAACCCAGAGCATTTGAGGATCATAATTTTCTTTGGAATGACAGAGGAAGACTTTCTGTGATGTTGGCTGTTATGATGTGCTCACTGAGATTCAGGAACCAAGTCAATATCTGAGACTTTACATATTAAATGCTATGTGTTACATAAAAATAAATTATTTGCAAAGTCTTAAAAATAGTGGGATTGTGCAGACATGTTTTATGCAGAATTTATGGTGTTTCACTCATTCAATATTAATTTTTTTAGTAGTACCAAAAAAAAAAATCCCAAAAAATATTGAAATATAATAATGGTTTTGCACTTAATTACAGATGAAACTAACAGAATTCAAGTATGGCTCTCTTACACTCAGATTTTATTTAACTTCGAATTTCTATTTGGGAATTCTTGACTTTTCATCTCTTCGTTTCTGAGGTCTGAGCCCATTAAGTCCACAAAGACCCTGCCTAATAAGTTTCCCTGGCCTTTAGCCTTGTTCTTTAGGATGTTTTTGTCAAATCCAGTTAGTTAAATTCAAGTCATAGCTATTGCTTTTGGACATCCCTGAATTATATAATCATTATAACTTTTGTTAAGGAAACATCCTACTCAAAATCCCTGTGATACCAAGTCTGAAACTAGCTGGGTAACCATCCTAGTCACCCAGCACCTTCCTCATCATTCACAGACTACAGCCAAACAAAGAAGTACCTGTGCCCAGGTTCTTAATGCCAGGGCCCTGACTAGCACAGCAGCCAGCCTTGCAAACCTGGAAGACATCCAGAGGGACAGCATCAAGCAATTCCTTCCTTTTCTTTTGTAGCTTGTGCCTCTGACTTAAACGTGCTGAGGTTTAGACAACGCCAGATTTTCCAGCTGCTAAGGTGGGCATGGGAAACACCTGGCTGGAGAGCATCACCTCCAGGCAGCACACTAGGACAGGGAATCAATTGGCCTCTCCACAGGAAAAAGTTGAAGCAAAACTTTGGTTAGGAGTTGTGGCTACTGGCTAAAAACTGAAAGCAGATGTTCCTGGAAATGTATGTCTATTTTTTATTTATAAAATTTTATTCCTAAGCTGTTGATCAGTTCTTTATTTCTGAAACCTGATAAAATCAATCCACTAAGGTTAACGGATGGGAATTGAACCCGTCACACATGCATGAAATAGTGGCAAGCATCAGAAGAAACATTTGCTTATCTTCTTCCCAAGCTGCATGAAATCACTTTTGTATTCAAAGCGACCATCCACTGCAATAACACAAGGGATCATTCTCGTTGTCTCACAAATATTTTCATTGGCAACAGAAACTGAGTCACATGCTCTAGCTGTGGCACAAAGGCTCTTAATGAGATCAGCATAGCCATAAATTCAACCACCATACAGGGGGTTTCAGAGGTGAGACAGAAGGAAGAAATACAGAGTAGATAAGAAAAAGAAAACAAAATATATTGTCAAACTAAACAATGTTTGGTTGCTTTCAGTTGGCTCCCATTATTCCCTTGGCCTGATTTTAAAGTGATTTTACATAAATATCTCCAGCAGAAAAACCAGTGTCATTCAGGCGTATAGAATCATTTATCTGAGCAGCAGTAGAGCTTGGTTTCTAATTCTTTCAAATGAGAGAAGGAAAGCTGTCTGACACTGCCCAGCCATGGTGCCACATGGGGTCTTAGCTAGCAGATAGTGATAACTGCCTGCAGCATGGTAATGCAAGCTAATTTTGGTATCCATTTAATTGCATAAAACACTCACAAGCTCATATAAACTCTGATTGTTTTGCAAGTGCACTGAATTATGTGTAATTTTGACTGACATTGGAGTCTGGTAATATTTATCTGTGTGCTTGCTGGCTAGTAATAATTAGATTTAAATATTTACATTGAATTCTGATTGAATTTGGATATTTAAGTTCTATTATGCAGACAAATGCAGGCTGCATACTCAAGTAAAGTGATACCAAGCATAGCTTTCAGAAAACTAATTGAACATCTGCAAGTAATGTTGTGGAAGAGCGTGCTGTATGAATAACTGAGTCAGCATATTAAGAAATCAAAATCTTTTAAAAAGTCTATTTTTTTTCTCCAAGCTCAAGAGCCATGTATGTGACTAGGACACTCACATCTAGATTCTTTACTATTTGATAATGTATATAAATTTCTATTTTGTTCCAGCAAGAGACCCTACCTCAGCAAGCTGCCGGATTGAAAGGAAAAATTGTATTGTTCCCTTGCAGGCATGTGACCCAAAACCCCTTTGCACCAATCAGCTCCTGTCCTTCACCCTTCATGGATGATTTTTAGGTGACTGGATTGAACCTCACTTCTCTCCCCAGAGGCAGAACTTGCAAAACCCAGGATCAGCCTGGGGCAGTGTAATCAGTGATATTTCTCTGCCTTCATGGGGTCCCTTTTTTGCTTCAGAAAAGCAAGCATATATGACTCTTCTCATAACAAGTTATTATCTCCTCAATCCAGGTCATTTGCATTTGAAATGATACTTTGAAAAAGCCAAGTTTAGCCCTTTTGCTACCTTCTCTACTCCCCCACCTGAATGAAGAGGGAGAACTTGACATGAAAACCGCCCCACTCTCCTCTGAATGACTACAGACATGACATATAGCAGTTGTAGAAGATAATATGGGATGCTGCTCTATCTTTCACCACTGAGTAAGCAAGAGCATGTCCTGTCCTCAAAGCAAATGGCTGCACCTAGCTCCTCTGTTGCCTGCATAAACAGAGTCCCACCAGCACAGGTTGTTTCCAACGAACATCATTTTTTGTTGTGAGGGTGACTGTCTGCCTTGCCCATAAGTAGCTGCTCTTGTTAAACACTTCCAACCTCACTAGATTGGTAGTTGACAAAAAACAGGAAAGGGAAGGGAAAGGGAAGGAAATGGGACACACTAAATTCCAGTGAAAGTCGTGTGGGTTTGATTCTGTCAGTGTACCACTGCTGGTGTTGCTTGGTTTTGTTTATACAACTTAGCTTGCTCAACACTGGAGACTGGCAGATATGTCTAAAGAAGCTGAATTCAAAAACAGAGCTATCTTTAAACTGATTGTGCAAGGTGAGATGCTAAAGGGTGAGAATATATTGTCTCATATCTTCAAAAGCTTTCAAAGTTCCAGCTGATTGTCTGGTGAGTGGCGACACTTGCCAAGGGCTGACATCAGTCCTAGACTCATGAGAGACCCACTAAAAATATTTTTCTATGTTGAATTCAGGCTGCTTGCTCCTGTTGGTGTTGAATTAGTCACCACAATGCGCTATTCTTCCTTTGGTCCACTGGCACACGGCTTGGTGATGTCAATATTAATCCAATTGCCCTAGGGCAAGATTAGAGGAACACGGACACATTTCCTTCAGATGTTTACCTAGGAAGCAGAAAAACTCAATGAGTTTTATCATCTATCTTCAGAAGCAATGCTTGGTGACAGCAGTCAGACAAATTATTCTGAGTGTTCAGTGTCACTTTGTGTTATTTAGATTTAATACATCAATAAAGCATCTTACTTTGGAACATACATTCAAATTGCAAGCATTTTGATTCAAATATAACTATGCATTCTAGAGAAAGAAATGAGCTATATAGATAGATACAGCATGTCCCTGCATACAAAGGTGTATTTTTCCCAGCAAGAAGAGTGTTCTTACTCCTTGCATCCAAAGGAGAGTTTCTGTATATGCAGGTGGATTCCTTGCAGTTCACAATCCTCTTTCTGGAACAATCCCATTGCCCTCTGTGAAGATTAAGACCAAGGTAACACTGTTCAGTTCTTGTTTCTGAGGAGCACTGGCACACTGGCTGTTGTATACAATCTGTAAAGGGTTTTCAAAGGGATAGATTTAATTATTGACTATCAAGACTACTACAGCCTTGGTTTAAATCTTGGTAAAGAGCTTTTGTCTGTATAAGGAACAAATGCAAACACAGACGTGGTCCTTGTGACCAGGGAGTTGCCAGATATCTCAGGTTTCCTAGGAATCCTGCAGTATTTGTTCTGAGGGATCTGGGGGGTTTTGTTTCCCAAAACTTCAGCCTTTGGGGCCACAAGAAGGTACTAGGTTTTAAGCAAAAAAAAAAAAAAAAAAAAAAAGAAAAATATGCGACTGAATTTGAAAATTTGAAAAGTGCAACTGAAGCATACCTGAAAGGGTGCAAATTTGGATGCATGTAAATGACATTAATCACCCAGAAGTAAGTATCACATAGGTTTTTAGATTGTCCTGTGAACTTGGGACTATTGGAATTGGGAACATGGCATTTACACCTGTGAAAAGTCTGTAGTTTCCTTCACTTTTGAAGTCATATGACAACCAAAGCTAAGGATTTCCTGTGTGGATTACTGAAAAGACGACGGGCAAGAATTTGCAGGATAGCTCCTTTTTTATGAAAGGCACAATTAAGATCCCTGAGCTTTAGAGAGTGTGAGCAGACCCCAAGTTTATGTATTCATTCCCTGTCCTACCCATCTGCATGGACAAATAGTTCCTGTTCTGCTCATCCCTGAGAATGTGAAACTATTTCTTATAGTGGGAGCCTTCAAACCCCCTCAGTCCCCCTCTGTCTCCCTCAGCTGCATCAGCTTCCTATACCTCAACCTGCTGCACACCTATTTATTTTAAAAATAATTGTAGAATCTTCGCTTTTTGTCAGAGCAAATGGAAGAATTTCCCTTTCCCTTTGCTGCATCTTCCCTTGTATCCAAACCTTGGAAGACTACAATGTCTCTCTGGTACATTTCCTCCTGCACTGCAGTCCCCTGAACAGGCATACGTAGATAAAGGTAATTTGTGTCAGGCTGTAATTAGGATGAAGAAATCATCCCTTCTTTTCCTGAGAATATTTGTGTAAAATCAAATTATCATCATAAGTAGTGAATACTTTTTCTCACTACCTTTTTTCTTAAAATATCTTGCTTTTTACTAAATTTTTCACTGTATAAGTATTCTGAAAAAAAAACTTAATTCTAGTTAGCTAAAATATGAGATCTTTGTGGACAACACATGGTATAGAACTAGTTGCTGGGTAGTGTATCTGGTCATGCCTCCACCAATTCAAACAGCACTGACCAATTTCACCTGACAAGTTGCACCAAAACTATATGGGGAAGCAGTGTAGATTACAAATTATAAGATCATCTTCTTAGGCAGCCCAACCAGAAAAAAAGCAACCTCAAAAGAAGTCCAGAACAAACCCAAAAACCTTAAAGCAGCACAAATTAATACCAGCCATAATGTAGCACACACTTTGGTAATACGGCTTCTAAACCACAAAAAAAAAAAAAAGAGATTTACTCATTTATTAGTTAAAAAAGTTTTAAAGTAATTCTAAAGGCTCAAAAAACATACATGAATAAGGAAAGCAAAATCCTCCTTGAGCCTGCCTCACTCTTGTATTGCAGTTAGTACAGACATTTATATATGTACCAAATGTCCACTCATCTCTGCAGTAAAAAAGATCTTTTGTCAACCCAGAGAGGATGTCCCAGAGAGGGCCTGGAACAAGGCAGCAGGGAAAGCAGGTTGAATCCCTTATTTCAGGAGACCAGCCCTCATCTTCCAGTCATGTCACGTTCTTCAAGGAGAGACCTTGGACACAAGCACTGCATGGAGCTGTGCATTTCCTAATATTCAGATCAGGTCATAATCTTACTTTTGTACATGTCAGTAATAAAAAGCTGAATAGTTCAGTTTACAGTGGCTACCTGGGCTAGAAATAGAAGTATAACTGTATTCCAGATGCAGGATTAATTCTTGAATGAACAATGAGAACATTTGCAGTAGTGAGAATTTGGAAGCATGCAGTATTCCCACGGCCAATTTATAAAAGCATAAACTGCAGCCGAGAGCCAAAAAAGAATCAAAATTACAGCAGCAGGAGGAAAGAAGTTCTTGAGAAATAAAAGAGAATGCAATCCTTTCTGAAGAGAATTTTTCCCCTGAAGAGAATTAAATTTCCCCTGTGGTTCCTCCTTACATATAAACTGCAATTCCACCTGCAAGTCTGCAGTTCTGTGTCTGTGTTTCTCCAACAAAGATGCTAACATTTGTGCCAGAAAGGGCTAGACAGAGACATTCCCAATAGATGACTCCTCCAAGAACACTATATCTAAAACTACTGAAGTTCAATTTGATTTGGTCAATAAAATGAAAATGAGTCCTCTGACAAAGAGCTAAACTGATTTGATGTCTTCTGAGGCATTTAAGAAAAGTAAACATATCCCTCTTGGATGTCTTCTTCAGAGCCCCTTATATACCCAGAGTTTCTCATGTAATCAATAATAGATGCAGGTAATATGCTGCTTTATCTGTTTTCCACAATTCGCCTATGGATACCTGCCTACAGTACTAATCTTGATAATCACAGCTGACATTTCACTGTGTGCCTAAAATCAGATGCTTTTCTAGGTGAAAAAAATAATCCCTGCCTTCCCATATGTGGCATTGTTTGATTGGTCTTTTCTGTCACTTAGTCCATGGCAAGTTTTATCTAAGATTGGCATCTTGTAACAGATGATGTGCCAGTTTTAAAGCCATGGACCAATGTCAAGGCCTCTGCACAAACAGCCCAGTCTAGCAAAGAGCTTTTGTTAGTATCTCCAAAGCACAGAGATCTGCTGTGCAGTTGTGACCTTACTTCTGTAAAGACTCATCTAGTGAGTGGTTATGGATAATTGAATTCTGAACTTGCTGTCACGTCTGAGCTGAGACATACTTAGTGTATCAGATCTGCCACTCGTATTGTGCCAGCTGAGCACGTGATATCCTCGAGTGTGCAGGGACACACAGACTTTTTGAAGACTCAAATGACTCCCCTCAGTGGGAATTTTAGTGAAGGCAACACTTGGAAAGAAGACTAAATTTCCTTTCTACTGTTTGGCTTTTGTGACTGTTTGTGTTTTGTTTTGCTTCTATCAGAAAAAGAAATAATGCGGTTGTCCTTGATCTCAGGCTATCCAATGTTAGTACAGAGGCTCATTTCCCGTCTGACACTGGCAGTTTGGACCCAAGTGTAGTTCCTTGCAACAGTTTCCTTCCTTACCTTGGCATTACTCTGCACTGGATCTGGTATTATACCTGCATTTTCACAATTACTTGATTCAGATGAATTGTGTCTTGATTGACCTGACGAACATAGAGTCCTACGCCAAGAAAATCATATGGGATGTTACTGGATTTGTCCATACCACTACTGCAAATCATGGACTCAGATAGGATAACCCCCACTTCTGCTGCTCTTAGAGCCAATGTGCTAATGCACAGCCTAGAGGATCTCTGATTGCCCACTGTCTCTCCTCCATTTAGTCTTAAAAAATACACAAGCCAATGTGAGGCAAGCATGTAAAATTTATTTCAATAAATTTAATCCTGTTCTCAAAAGGAAGGCAGAAATGTAATTTTGCATTCTAATTTATTTGGATGCATTTGTGTGCTCTTTCTCATCAAATAAATGGTGTCAAACAAGCATCCATGTAATTTACTTTAGTCACAAACTGCAGCTATTTGCAGTGACTAATATCTTGTTGCCCATCAGCTGGGCTATTACAATGCCAGATATGCTAATTACTTCCTTGAATGTGCAGTACAAAATGTGCTTGGCTTGAAACCATTCTTTAGACAAGTAAAGCACGTTGGTTTTCTTCCCTGGCAGTTTAATTGCACAACTGTCAGCTAGATCAGAGCAAACATCTTTTCTTTCCTCATCTTTCATGCCTTGGTCTGTCTTCTTGCAGTGTGCTTGCAATTGCTAAGTAGGTAAAAAAAACCCAAACAAACAAACAAAAAACCCAAGAAAAATGAAAAAACATTTACAGCTTATAAAGCCACGTATGTGGGCTAAATATGTATAAATACAGTTGAGTAACACAGTCTTCAAGAAAAATAAAGAAATGAGAAATCATTTAGAATAAGCCAAATTTCTGGATGCATTTTTGGTATGTTCATACTGTGGAGTTCACAAAGGCCATTGACGTAAAAGGGAATATTTACACCACAGAGGGAGTGTTTGATCTGCCTACATCAGGTTGCATCCACCTGTGTGAAGGCCTTCCAGAGAATTTAAGAACTACTTTGCAAGCAAGTAGGGATGGAGGTGAACTGAATGGCTGACTGCTCAGCTGTCACCAAGAAACATCCCAAAGGCTGGAGCAGCAAGGTGGATCAGGGAAGGACGTGGACAAATGTCAAATAGTAGCAGGGGACAGTCATCCCAAAAGTTCCTGCTTTTTATAAATACTATAAAATATAGATTCATGTGTCTAAACTAGCTAGAAATATCTAGTGTTTATAATTTTAGATGCTCAGGATGAGATTTTTGTCTCCAAACAATGCACTCCCATGATTCTAAAATTAGCTGTGCTTTGAAAAACAGTTTTTCCTCTCCTCCCTATCTCCCTTGCTTCTCCAAGTAAAAATAGGGAGTTATCAGAGCTCAATCTTTACTTAAGGTTTCTGCTGTAGAAAACTATCAAGGCCAAGTTTTTAATCCACTTTATCTACCCCCAGGGGTACCCCTTGTCCACACGAAAACACTCTCCATGTAGAAAATACCCAAAAAGATTTTTACTCTTTGTCTGGCCCCATGGCCTCCATCTGAACTCTGTCTATGTGCTGATGTCCCATGACCTACTCCAGGTGGACAAGACAATCTTGTCACGCCTTCCTGCTGGAAAAAAATGATGGTGAGGGATGAAAAGATCTGTATTCCTTTGAAATTCCAACTAAGCATCAGTTGACAATAAGATCAATAGGGACATGAGATGCCAGATATCTGGAATGTGCTGGGAGTTGAACTAGCTTTGAAGGAAGCTATCTCAGATGTAATGTTAGCATAGACCAAAAACCTTCTCTGTCTTGTTCATGCATACAGAGCACAAGAAAGGCCTTAATATTTGTCCATAAGAAAAGTACTACTTTAAATTCCATCATTTTCTTCATTTCATTCTGCTTCTATATTGAGACAGGAGGGATCTTCGCACTTTGTTTCTTGAGAGTATTAGCATCTCTGCAGCCAGACTGAATCCTCTCCGATGTTGCTCAGATCCTCTGTACAAGCTTGTAGATGTCTTCTGAAGTGTTTGTTTCTTTGAAGTTTGTATGAATTTCACATGCCCTGCATGCTGATAGGTTGATCGTGCACATCTTGCCTGGGGCACATCGAGTTGCCTTCAGGTAGCCAACAGCTTAACAGGGCTCTAGCAGTCTAGCATAGCCAGAAAAAATCCACAAAAGTGAAGGCACTACATAATGCCATGGTTCAAGTGGGAGAGGGGAAGAATAGTGGGAAATGGCTTTTGTCACTGCTTTTTTGTCACACGTTCAGCTGCCATGCCTTACAAACCACATGAGCAGTGGCCAGTGAGGCCACTGTAGTAGTTCAGAGCAGTTATGACCACACAGCTGCACAGCAAAAACTCAGTAAATGAAACCTGTGCCCAGCCCAGGAGCCCACATTTTAAAACCTTCCTGTTTCACCCGGAATCTTTATTTTAATGTAAAATGGTGGAAGAGCTATAAAGGAGAAAGAAAAAAAAATCCTCAAAAAGCCTCTAAAAGGAGGTTATAGCATGTGTTCCTTGTACACTTGAAATTAATTAGCCTTCATATTTCTGTGTGTCTGTCTCATGCTCCTGAATTCCAAAAATAAAATGCTGGATTAATAGGCACAAAAACAAGGAATAAAGAGAGAAAAGGTATTGCAGTGTGGCTGCCCTGATATATTGTGTCCTGTAAATGAACAGTTGTCAATCAGAACAAGAGAAGGTTGTTAGTTCTGCTTCTACCATTGTTGAATTGTGCTAAGAAAATTGGAAGTGTGAGCCCCATGCATTCAGCACTAGAAGTGTAACTCATTAGAGGCACATTTGGCACTTTTGTTTATTACGGTGTCATCCTGGGAAGTTTCCCATTGTGTACTTTCAAAAGGTGATTGTCAGATATAGAAAAAGAAAGAGTAAGCTTCAGCTAATTGACTGTTCACACAGCCAAATAATTGGCTTGACTGTAATTCACTGGAAAAGGTAAGAAGAAATAAACTTGCATGAATACAACTTCTAAAGTTCTGCAGAGGGCTGGTCTATGCAGAACTGAAGTTTTGTGTTTACATGAAGGCCCATCTCTCAGAAAAAGCCAGTCATTGCACCAGTGAGTCAGTGGTGAGCTAAGCCAGCACTGCGTGGATGTGGGAGCAATGCATTGCCCAATGTGTCAAAGGAAATCCTTCATTGCATCCAAGTGCTGCTCAAGTGTAAAATTCTGGGAGTCAATTCTGTTCATCTTTGTTTGCTCCACAGTGATGTTAAAGCAGCCAGAAGCACTGGAACAGATGAGGCATGTTTTCCTCACAAACTCTGGCCTCTTCTTGAATGCCTTCCTCCCCGGTACATATTTAGAAGATGGAGACTCAGTGGCAAGCAGCTACAAGGTTTCATCTGTGATAAACTGCTCTTTAATTAAGGCAGTTCTGGTTAGCAGGCAAATCTGGGCCCTTTGCTGTCTCTGAATGGTACAAAGGGGGTGTGTTTGCACTGAGATCCTGTGTGTCTTTCCCATCTCCACTGTAAACTCTTATCATAGCATGCAGAAACTGGGCTATCAGATGTTACCTGATCCTCCTTCAAGTGGAAGAGGTGTTTGACTTGCGCATAGGTTTGTTTCTATCCTTATAAATAAAAGGTCAGCCTATACCTGAGTCTCTTTTGTGTACCATGAAAACGTGGTATGGACTTCATTGGGAGGAACAATTATGCTAATAAATGAGGAATGAAGAGATCAAGAAACCAGTAAGGAAAAACTATATGAATCAACACTGGGAGTAGGTGGAAAATAAAGAGCCTAGAAGAATGGATAGGTAAAATGCAACTACGTTGTATAGGAAGGCTTTCATGATGCGCAAGAAGTGCCCAAATCAGATTAACCAGATTCTTTGGTCGAAAGAGATCCTTTGTACCTCTCCTCAGCAGTTGACTCCCCGCCAGACCTCAGGGAGCCATGACACAGAAGAGTCCTCTCCACTCATGGGACTCTATAACACTGTCCCAAGTCCACAAGCAACCTAAGTGGTTTAACGAAGAACATGGATAAGTTTCCAAAACAAAATTTGACAGGGAAGAGGAGACTTGCTTATGAGCAACACAGGTTTATCATGGGCAGTGGATGACCCTCAAGAGGACCCTTCCTAAAACCACAATTTGAAGTCAGTGCTGTTCTACATCTATCATAAGTAAGTTGTTTCTATTTCTCCTCTTCTCTAGAGAGAAATTCCAGCAATAATTTTTTTAATAAAATTTTGAGTCGTAGCAGTTCCAGTCCAGTCTTGCCCCTCTAGCAGATTGATGAGGAACATTTTAACATCCTTCCCTGCTGGTTTTGCTGTCAATTCCTTTATTTTCTGCTTATTACTATTTTGCTTTCAAATGAAATGGTAATGGTAATGCAACACTAAAAACTCAGCACTAGTTTTATGACTTCAGTTTCTTCTGATTTCTGTGCTGTCAGTTTTACTGTTAGATTGTTGTGAGGCTACAAATAATCCCGGAGTTTGGGGTTGGGTTTTCATTTTCATTTATGAACAATGTCATGAAATTGAGCTATATTCCATAGCCAACTCAAATCCACTGACTACAGTGAACATTTGGCCAGAAGTCATGGCAGAATCTAATTCACAAAGTTGAAGACCACATACTATGTATCTTAGCTAAAATCCTTTCATTTGACAGCTTCTGCAGAAAATGTTTTTGCTAGAGGTCAAACAATTCATTTAGTAAACAACTGATCCGAAAATTAGCTGCATAATTAGCAGTTTGGGTGCATTATAACTAATGTTTAATTTCAGACAAAAATAGCTTTAGTTGACATGAATTTCCATAATCCTCCAACCAGGCTGGAAACTGACAAGTGACAGAGAGGGATGGGCAGAAAAGTGTAAAGAAAAAATATTTCCCAATGTTATTTTACTTATTAACATCTTGAAAGTGTTAATCATTATGGTCACACACACCTTCACTTTGCCAGTCTGGGAACTAACAGACATGGACTTCACTTATTTTCTGTCTTTTTACAGTCACCTCTTACTCCTCTCAGTTACTGGTATCTCAAGTATCCTCTCAGTTATTTAGCTCCAGGATGCAGACCCTAAAAGGCTTCCACTGGAGGTGGGCACCTTTACATAGAAAGTTTAAGCCAGCAGGATCACCTTTCTTGTCTTACTCCCATATTTATGTCTTTAAAGTCAGTTTCTGGTCTCACTTAAGTGTAGAAAATAAAAATTTATCTGATCTTTGCAGGAAGACAAAAGAAGGCCCCAGACTCATCCCAGAATGCCTTCAGCTTTCTCTGCAAAGCCTAAGAATTTGGACCTCAAAGGAATATATATTAAAATTATAGTTCCAGGTTGTTTTACATTATTTTATTAGGATATCAGTCACCAAACCAAAAAGCTTGCCTAAAGACTAACCACTGAAAAAAAGAGTGACAGAAGCTGGAGTTCAACACAAGAGAATCCAAAGTGGAAACTTTCAAAACATGGAGACATGGGTGTTGACATTTGATGTGCCAAATAGAAATATTCTTCCATTGCTTTGTTAGCTGTTCTACTTTTTTTTCAAATTCTGATTTCTATGTGGCAGAGATTTCATGAGAAGCAGTCATTTTCTTGAATAGTTGATAATGTTTATAGCAAACATATCCTGAGTTGCTCTTTTACTTTCCTAGCAACAGGGACAGAAATTTTGAAAAATAAGGACCTCAACATCAAACTCTAAATTTTATTAGGCAGTGATTTCTAGATCTGTATTTTGCAAATGTGGATTCTAACGTTGCTTTCTTAGACCCACATTTGGCAATTATTTGACCAGATTCTCTGGCAGAACAAATAAGCCAACACAGCTGAAGTCAGTGATACTATGCAGGGTGGCACCAAGAAAAACTTGCTGGCAGCAATAAAGCTGTTCTTGGTTGCCTATGTTTTCCAAAAAAATTCAAAATCGAGGAAAAGTGGATGTATGATGGCATGAGGTATCTATATTTTCCCTTGGACAAATCAGCAGCTTTTCTAAGACAAAAGCAAAAAATGACAAAGAATCAAAAATGTAACCACACAAGGAAAAAAAAAACTATAAAAAAGGTCTGTGTCTAAATGTTTAGCCCTTTATAAAGCATTTCTTTATAAAAATCATATATACATATAAATTTGATCTTTTTTTTATATATGGGGTTTCGATGTTCTTTCAAGATTTGTCAGTTCTTTTCTGTTGTTTTCCATTTAAAGTTGCAAACTTTCTTCGAGGGAGCCCTTTTTTTTAAGTCAGACAACAATATCACAGTAGGTTCCTTGAATATTTGTGTAATAAATTAAATAAATATTATATGCATCTTATATAAAATAAACCTTTCAAACACAGGACCCAAAAGTATGTGCGTAATAGCAAGCCGGTTTTTTAAACAAATAACTCTCTCTTTGAGTCAACCACTTTCAAGCAGAGTGGTTTAATTTACACACAGAAGGACCCTTTAGGGAAGGAAAATCTTGTAGAAGCTGTCTGGATAGATACTTTCTTCTTTCATTTACTTCCCCATGGAATAACACTCTTCTTTTCTTCAGAGTCAATAGGCTTTTATGAAGTTTCCTTGAGTTAAATTGATTTCTTTAGCACTAATCAGCAGGTTTTTTAGAGACCAGCCTTTGAAATACATCTTTTCTTCTCTCAGCAGGACATTTTAAATTCATGTTACTTCACTTCAGTAAACCAGGCAAGAGAAGTCCCAAGTCTATAAATGAGGTCTGTAAGATGCTGTCAATGAGAAATAGCATGTGAGAGTCTTATCCTGAGCTGGCACCATGGGAAAATATATTTTCTCCTCTCTGATATCCTCTTGAGTGGGATCAATGCCAGCTGCTCGCCTCTGACCCCTCATCCTGGGCTTTGCTCAGCTCTGCGTATGATGGATGAGGCCTCTCCACAGCTACATGAATTATACATAAGTACAGGTCTGTCTCTGTATATGCAAATACATATCTGTTTTTATACACACATATGTGTGTATGTGCAACTGGAAAAGTAGACAGTTTTCTGATGGTTATGGATTTGTCATGCCAGGAGTGTCCTGATGATTGTAAGAGAGCTAATTAGTAGTCGAGGAGAGCTCTGGCATGAGCTTTTCTATCCCAGCTGCCTGGTCCCATCGGATAACCCTACCTGAGACAATTGTGCTCAGTACATCAGGACAAATTCCTGAGAAACTCTAAATGCATCATTGCAAGTCACCAGCTAACGTTACACAGGCAGAACTAGAACATTTCACTGCTTTATTTTGAAGATTATTCTAATATCTGCAGAAAAAAAATGTTCTATTTTGCCTGTCTTCTTGCTTAACAACAAAATATTTTAAAGGCTTTTTATCATCTTTGTGTTTGCATTCCATATATACATTCAGATGAGGAATTTTACTATGGACACTAATTTTTCCTGTAATGTGACTATGTATTCTTCCATTGTCTCTTGATAAGTACTAACAATTTTAACAACTTTAATGTAACTCTGTAACAGCTACAATTTCTATAATACCTGCAATTTCCCTATGTTTCCTGAATGGCAAGTATTTTTGGAGTCTGTTATTCAATTATTTCTGGAATAAATATGTATAATTTTTGTTTTGCTTGATCTGCAAGGCTGCACTTTCTTATACACAAGCAATTGAATTGAATTCTGTGTTCTCTAGTAGCCAGCACCCCAAAGTGCACTGAGATTCATAGAAAACCAGGGAAAACTGCTATAAAGATGTGTTATTTTGTATTAATACCTACAGCTCCTTTGAGATACAATTCAGATTACATATTGGCTTGATCTCCAAGGACTAGGGGTGAAGGATTGTCATAAAAATGTGTCCAACTCTGTGCTTCTCTGGTGACTGGCTACCTGGGATATTTTCCAAGCTCCTGCAGACTGTTTTACTTTCCTCTAGCTCCTTTTTAGTTCTTTCTATATGCACACTGTGAGAAAATCCCACATTTTTATCTTGTTTTCTCTCGCTGTGATGATCTTTGGGAGGACAGTATTTAGGTATGCTAAAGCTGTGTGATGTCTTCTACACAGAATGATAGAATCACCTTCTGGAAGGACTAGAGACAATCTGACTTTGGCCATATTACCCTGCTTCTCTGAGACATAAAATAAATAAGCAGCAATAAACATTAGAATATATAACATTAAAGATTTGGTGGATTAGGAAAGAAAGAAGCAGATGACCAGGCATTTTAGGCAATGATAAATGATGTGCAATTATATGTTAGATATGATGGTTTGGATCACTGTATACTATGATAAGATAAACCAGTATGTGTAAGTCATAGAATTGCAGCAATTCTTTTAAAAATATTTAATTTCAAGGAAAAAAAAAAAGAATTATTGGTCAGGCACCTCATCTGTTTCTATTTTAAAAATAGACCAGAAACTATTTACTTCTGAATAATATCAGTGACATTCTATGAAAATAGTGTATAATTTCAGTTTCATTTTTGTCAATCTGACATTAAGGTAATTAAACATTTCTTTACTTTAAAACAACATACTACAATTAAACAATGTTGTATTAAATAAAAAGAGAAATAACTGAACATCTGAAATACATCAAAACATTCTGTTGCAGATTTTTTTTAAAAAAGGAATCTATCCACACCCCTGCAAAATGAAATTTTAGGGAAGGTTTCATTCTTCTAACAGTAGTCAGTATAACGCCCTTCTGGTTTTTTGTTGAGTCACTGAGACATCCATCATTTTCTGAGTTCCAGTTACACATCAATTATGCAGTTATGCATTCTGCCCCTGATCCATGGAAATTGCTTATCCTCAGATGCTGTTTTCAGGCTTTGCTTTCTTCTTGAGTTGCAGAAGTTCACATTTTGAGCTGTGAAGGTTGAGACGCCTGTCACAGACAAGATGGCAACAATTACAGATAGTCATGAACAGCATGATAGAGGAATGCAGGTAAATATTGCAGTAAATAATTTAGAGTGCTTAATTCATTCATAAATGCAGCTTCTTTTCCTGCTTCCACCGCCTCCTACTTGGAATATTCTCTTCTGTATGCACTAAAGTAGTTTGTGCCTCTACAGGAGACCAGCAACAGCATAAATAAATAAATACCCAGCAATGTTCATGTGGAGACTGTTTAAGAGTTATTAACTTCAGGTCTTGGATGCACAAAGTGCAGTTATATAACAGGAAAGAATCAGAAAAAATTAAAACCATGAAGTGGAAACACAGCATAATCTGGCAGAATGAACACACCCAAACCAAGCCCACGTTCTGCCCCCACCATGTATTCCATTGGGTTGTCAAGAATATTGCTTTTAGCATCTCAGTTCCCCAGAATAACACGTGAAGAGTATCACTTGTACCTCTCCTTTTTCAGTCACTGCTTTTGGGACTTGCCAGTTTCATCAAGTTTTGATGCACACAAATAAATTCCTACTGAACCGAAGAGCCCTTCTTTCTCCCAGTAACAGGTAAGCCTCCCATCAACTTCATCATAAGTAATGAGCTCCTAAAGATTTATCACACTAATGGCCACACCTTATCCATTCAATATCCATTTTCTAATTCTCTATGACCTCAGAAATCTCGGTGGGTACCAAGTTTCTCACTCTTATAAAATGAAGTCTTTCTGATATGTCAGACAGCATGACAGCAGCTTCAAAATTTGTCTTGCCCATCACCTTTCCCCACAGTGTGACTAACCATACCGGTCAGATATCTATCTAGCCTACTTTTAAAAGACTTTGGGTTATGATTTCATGATTGCTTCGAACAGTTTTCTCCAAAGCTTCCCTATTCTTACAATTATAAAGTCATTCTAATGTTTATCCTAAATCTCTCTTTCCAGAAATTGGGAGATTCTTTTTGTCTAATTCAAAATGGACACAGAGTAAAAGTTTTTCTCTGTATTAGATATTCTCAGCAGTCTTCTTTTCAGGTATTTAAGATTGTCACAGTTTCCCTGGTTTGCTTTCCTTTGCTCTAGGCTCAGTAGCACACTTTTTTCAGTCTTTCTTCACAGGTCATATATCCTGAACTTTCCTCACTATCACTGTTCTCTGTGGACTGTAGCTCAGTTTGCCAAGGAAAACAGGTGGTGCAGTTTCCTCCTGGAGCTCTTACCAGCACTGCTGAGCTGACAGAGAGCTGTTGGGTGCCCAGGGAGAAATCATGGTGTGATTCCAGATTTCTCTGGGAGCAAGGTGGCAACTGAGCAAGAGCCCCACAATGACCAAGTGTGTGTTAACAACCAGCAGGGTGCATTAGGAGAGAATTTGAAGCTGCAAACCCAGTGTCCCATGCTGTATGGGCTATGGGGTATTACTTCAGATTAGCTCCAGTCTGTTCCCAGGCACTGAGTCAGTAATTGCAGAAAATTGGAAACTTGAAGCAGATTTCCTGGTTCAGTGTCATACAAAAATCATCCAGTTCTCCTGCCCTAAAACTGCTCCATGATGCTACCAGAAGCACAGTAACTAAAGATGTCTGGGACATGTGGTTGAGACATCTGAACAAAAAATGCAATGTAAATGCCTCCAGTCATATTTTTTGGATATGCATTATAGTTTTCATAATAAGTGTGCACTGTGGCTTTCAAAACCGAAATGGCTCCTGCCAGACCTCAACAAGTGGCCTGATCACCCAGACTGAGAATGCTGAAGCAGGCGAATCAAACCAGCAACAGAGCATGCTCAGGGAAGTACGAAGTTTAGATTTCTACTTGTTTTCCTGAGTGAAGAAGGGCTGGAAGGAGAAATTAGGCTCATTGGCAGCTTTTTTTAATATATTTATAGTGGTTTGTGTGTTTTCTGCTAGGTTTCTTTTAAGCATCAGAATGCCAAAAGTTAACTACAATCAAAAATAAAACATGTCGTACATGTTTTTGTAAGTGTTGTTTTGACATTCTAGTGTATCTTTAGAAGAAAGACTTAAAGGCATGGTCTTCTAGTTGTACAACATTCAAACTCTTGTGTTGGACATTCAAAGACAGCAATTTAATTTGAGAGAGAAGAAATCAGCAGATTTTGGAAACATGAAGGAAGCCTTACTTTGAGAGAGAGGATGTTATCTTTTGAGGCACCACTTGCAACTCCAAAAAAAGAGCACAACCCACATTTGATTTTATTGCTTGGCAATAGGGAGTAATTCTTTCTCAGCTTTCTCTTGAGATTCTTCTCAGTACTTTATTGACTAAAGAATACCTGTCTTCCATATCCAGGCTGCTTCTCAAGCTGAATGAAAATTAGCCACCTAGGAAACAAACTTGGTGTGCTACTGGTTTTCTGCTCTGATTCTCTAAAACCTTAGAGACAACTGAGGTTGAGAGGTGGTTTAGTTTGCTTAAACAAAAAGCAAATGGCCTTATTCTGCTGGCTTTCAGTTATGTTCTTCAGAGTGTGAATATCTTATGGTTTGAATTAGTAAATTTGGTTTCTGGGATTTGTATGAATTGGCTTTTATAGAAATGTCAGTTTCAAGTATTAAAAAGGATCAAGACATTTTTCCTTAACTTACAGGACAAGGTAAATAGAATTAATTTCCTGCATGCCTCATATCCTCAATCTCCCAGAATCACCAAGAATAAAGGGTAGAAGACAAGACTTTAAAAAACAAGTCCTGGACCCAGGACTATTCATCCTGATAGTCAGAATTAAGAGATTTGAGAAAAAATACTAAAGTACTACAGAATCTGTGTATTTCATTGATATGGTCTATTTAATAAACATTAAATAACCCGAATTTGGTTGCAGAGGGGCAATGAACTTGCCTTAAATCAGTACAAAACCTGAAACTGTGATGATAATAAATACAAGGGAAAGAGGGTACAAACACAACTATTTTTTTTTTCTCCTCATTACTCCCACTCTGAAGCTGCAATGTGTACATCCCACTCTTTATTTGAAGTTATTGCATATCATACTGTGATGTGCAACACCTGTTCATTTGCAAGGTTGTGTTTTAAGTTTATGGGACTTCTCCATCACAAAAGAGGTGGTGCAGAAATAGTCATATGTTAGAAACGTGAGCTTGTGAATATTCAAGCACTGAAAAACATATTGCTATATTTTTAAACAAACTTTCTGCAAAAGCTTTAACATTCCAGTGCTTTGAAGCCCTTTTACTTCTGAAGACATCCAAGAGAAGAGAAGAGAAAGGAAGGGAAGGAAACATCACTTTATATACAATCTTAGTGGAACAGTTTGGTATTCTGAAGGTGTATTATCTAGATCTCTGCCACAGTGAGAAAACACTCACATGAGCATGCACAGGCAGCAAAATAAGTTGCAAGATGTGCTACAGTTATTTCTTCTTTGTTTCATCTCAATCTGTTCCAAACTGTTAGGAGTGCTGACATAACCATGTCACTGTTCATATTTTCCTTTCACTGTTCCTTCAGAAGTTCATCCCAATACTCCTGCTTGTCAAGGAAAGGTTTGGCATGACATCGTTTTTCCTGTTTGTTGGGATTTCCAGGACATTTTTTTAGATATAGAGTGATTCCATCTTGAGTGAAGTTATCACAAAAGATCAAAACCAAATACTATCTAAATACTCAGTTTCTTCTGTGATAGAAGGAGTCAAGCTGAAGCATAGCTGATGGATCAAAACTTAATGGCAGAAATACACCTAAGCATTACTAACTTTTAGTGATATCACTCATTATCCATCTATACAGATGTGGTAACATTTCTCTACAGCCACACTTAATGAGGGATGTGAAGTAGCTCAAAATATGAAGCTCTACAACATTGATTATATTGTATAGACTCTTCTATTTTGCCAACTTGCTAACTTCATTAACCTTCTAAACCTTCATCTTCCTTTTTCTAAATTTGGATGGCAAACTTGTGCTTTCAGTTTAACTAAACTGAGTGCAGTTTATGATAGCTTATAATAAAAAATAAGCCAAGGTTCTATTCAAGATTATACAAAAAATCATATGCTACCCAGAGGTATTTTCTGGGACCATTTGTTGTAGTTTCTACTGAGTCTGTAGCAGAGAAAGTGTCTGTGGATGATATTTGAAGTTGTGTTCATGTTAGCACAAGTATGAACAGAACTTATGGGTATTGGAAATGGATGCTTGCATTTCTCTGACATTCTTTCTATTTTAAACGTAAGTTTTCATTCAGCTTGTCCCTGTCATCTGAAAAGTGGCATTTAAATGAAACCTACCTTTAATAACAAAAAGTTATGTTGGAATCATAGTCTTGTAGCTTGTCTAGGAGAATTCCAGAGGTTTTTATCACTCGGCCTCTTCCTTGACATATTTGGATAATTATGCCTTTAATAACAGAGTCATTTTGTTCAGTAGCCCTTACAGACCAGTTGTACTTCCAAAACTGACCTAAACACAGGTCAGGTATCTGATATCTGCCACACACCATTATCAACCACAAAAACAGTCTCTGAAAATGGTATTTCTCAAAATGACCTTAACACAAACTGGGAGATATGAGTAAGAATGTGTTTCTCATAGAGGAGAGCTCCCTAATAACATAGCCATTATCTTTTATCACTAGTTTCTAACAGGTATTGCTAATCTCAGGCAGTGAAAAGCTATTTATTGAGCTAAGCTGCCTCTGGTTTGTGAGCCTTTAGGAGGTTTTCGCTTCACAATTTTGAGCTTTACTCCATAAATATAATGTCTAGAGACTTTCTGCTAAAACTCAAGATTCCCACTCAGCCTCATAATTTTAAAGGTTGATAAGATGTGGTTTGCAAAAGGGCTAATCCTCTCCAAAACTGCAGTAAATCAGTCTACTGGAGTAGGCAGGAGTGGCAAGAGCAGTTCTCGATTACATTCCTCCTCTTCCTTTCCTCAAGTCAGATGAGCAGGACACAGCTGGTAGCTCATCTCCCACTAAATTCTCCTGCAGGTGAGAAGCTGATGCCTCTAAGTTGAAGAGCTCCAAAAGCATTTAATGACTTGCAAATTTGAACAGCACTTAGATGACACTTTATTTATAAGATACATTTGGAACATTGTGTCTCATAGACACTGATGGAAGAGGTGAGTGAGTGCCTTTTGAAGAGCTCAGTACAAGTGTCAAAATAGTACATCAGAATATGCAGAAGTTGTTAATGGATCAGTCTTGAAAATCCGAATTGCAAGTCAAATATTCATACTTGCATCCAAAACCTTCCTGACACACTGACAGGTGTGTATTTCTTGAAATTACTATTCCATGACTCATTCTCCTTTATCTTCTTTCAGGAATGTTATTTCTAAAGGAGAGCAGCTACTGTGAAGTGATGAGGCCATATTGAAGCTAACACATGTCAACCACAAGATACTCCGTACATAACACCAGACCTATTCCTGGTATGAATGCCTGCATCTATCTTTTGAGGATGACTGTTAGAAAGGTTTGCATCATTGAGTTAGCTGCCTAGTGTCAACATATCCTTGGAGTGAAGACCAATTGCCACGCTGGTATTTCTCATTGTTTGTCCATGAAAGCATGTCCACATAGATGGAGATGATGCATCCACACTTGTACTGCACTGAACATCTCCCAAAGAGAAAGCAAAATCTTTGCCAGAATCCAAATCCTGAAGATGCGATTGATGCAAGACAGAAGTCCCACCAGTTCTCAGCCTACTGGAACTGCCAGATGGTCATTGACTAGTGAACAGCACTTTGATACAGTTTCCATCTAGTGCCTAACACTGCAGCACAGTACTTTTTAAAACAAACTGAAACAAATTATGCAAATTGACCATAGAGATGGGAATTCAGGAATATGCAACAATCTTAGTTGTGACTATTTGACACCTTTGTTTAATGAGGAAGTAAAAACGTGGTAGTAATCTTTGTGAGGCAAGGACTTGGTATTAAATCACAATTTAATACTAAAATGTCTGTGTTCCTCCTATTAATAATTTGTCGAATCTGTACAAACTAATACACAGAGAGCAGAAGTCTAGAACTAATGTGACATTGGCATAAAGGAAGTCATGTCAGAAATTTTAATGTTTGCTTTTCCACTTAGACATGCAGTGTTGACAAGCTTTCTGTCTCAGTTTGTATGGAAAAAATATGCCTTTGGGGATAAACACAAAAACAGTATGAAAAATGAATAGAAGACCTTGTGAAATTATCAAATCAGAATAAGCATTTGGGACAACCATTTTTTTTCCCTCTGATTGGAAAATTCTATTCCTGTTAAGCAAATCTACAAGGCACCTAGTGACTTTTCCTAATTTAAGACAATTTCCATTATACTGTGTTAAAGACCATGTCAAAAGCTGGTTCATCAGCTCAGACGTGGTGCCAATTTTCCATGCATGTAGATTCATTCTAAACTTTCAGTCTCATGCAAACGACTGTCAGAAAGGTCCTTTTACATTTGGGAGAGGACTTCTAACCTGATTCTCTTTTTTTTCATGTTGTGAAATCAGTGTCCCTTTAGTATTGCAATAAACTCATGTCTTACTCCACCTTCTCTTTTTGGCAGACAAAAAATTCAGTGCAATTATCTATTTTCATTACATCAGTAGATTCTCAACCTGTTCAAGCTTTACATGCATATTTTCTGTTGAGAGAAATAGTTCTTGTCTTGAACTACACTGAAGGTCTTTCTTTTAAGGACAGGAGATCCTGAACAGATAATTTGCTTTAAAAGTCTTGGGTCATAATTAGAAGTTGTAAATCAAACAGTCAAATGTGAAAAAATTACAAAGACCAGATTTATACACAGCTAAGCTGTGTAGAATGCCAAAATAAGGGATAATGCTGTTTTTTATAGAAAATATGAGATCCTGTAGGTGTTTATTTGTTTAGCAAATCAAAACTACTTATTCTATATTTACTCCAAAAGACATTTTAGGAACCTCTAGTGGTATCAGGGGAAGAAGAAAAGGCAATTTAGAAATCAGTATTTTCAACATTCTTCATCATGTTAACAGGTAAAGGAGAATTCATATGAAATGTGTAAAACACAGTTCCTTATTCCCATTATCTAGGATTTGCTATACATTTCAGGTATTGTAGATTTCAAGATTTACAGGATAAATCTTAAGCTTAACTGCAGTGATTGCACTTTCAACTATGCTATAGATTTTGAGTATCCCCAAAATAATTGAATTAAGGAGACTGTGGTATTTAATTTTGCTTAGCAAAATGTTCACTACAACTTGGAAGATGAATGTTATGGTAAAACTTTTCCTTCATCCATAATCTTTAGTGGTTCAAGTGTGCCAGAAATCTTGATTTGTCAGCCTAGTTGACACTGTGGTTGATATAGCTTGAGATGATCTATATTGTCCATGAGGGAGCATCTCCCCATGCTGAGCACATCTAAGAAAGTTGGGTTTGGTAGCATAAAATTATGATAACTTATCTTTCACTCTGTGCAATTACATTATGTAATTTTCCTTTTTTTCCCCAGGAGAATAACTGCCTTGCAATTGTGATGGTCTGACAGGTTTAGAGTTATACATGTTCTCTGTAGTGCACTTTTCCTGATGAATTTATCAGAAAATTACTTTGTTACTGCAGCAACCGTGAAGAGACGCTGAAGCAATGAAATAGAAAAATAGTTTTGCCAAGATACAAGAGAGTAGGAATATTACTGTAATCAGTTAAATTCCTATTAGTGTTTAGTGTTTTGTGTGTATATATATAAAAATGGGATGTCCTCTGTTTTAATAAATATAATATCAAGGACATAAATGAGATTGTGGAGCACCAATTATCTTGGAATTAAGCTTTTCTTAGTTCAACAAAAAATTACATAATTTTAACATTGTAAAATTTAATTTCTGAAGATATTCTAAAGAATATGTCTCTCTTTTTGTTGGTTGGTTAGCTTTGGTTTGGGGTTTTTTCAATTGATTTAAAGTCAACCCCATGATCTATCATTTTCTCTACTGAGGCTCCCAGCTCTCATGACCTCACACCTAAATACATTTTGGGCTTGTTGAAATTAGTTTAGTACAGCAGGAAGGACATTTTCTACAACAAAAGCTGGGGATGAAGTTTGAAACTGCCCCTAGGGTACAATATATGCACAATTTTTATTATCCTTTCACAGAGAAGTTTCAGAGCATTTCCTTGACTTAAACAAGATTTGTTTTCAATAAACTTTCATGCTGGACAATGTCATAGCCTGAACCCTGGGCATATTAAAAACTAAGTATTTTTTATGCTGTGTTATCTCATTTGGAGAGCATTTCTCTGGAAGCACATACAGAATTTTTTTTTAACCTTGTGTTTTGTTTCCTCTTCTGATTTAACTTTTGCTTTTCCACAGCAGTTGTTGCTTGAGCTTACCATAATGGAAAAGGTTTCTTGATCGCTTTCACTTCATCCTTTGAAAAACATGGAAGGAAAAAATAAATGAAGAAACAAATAATTTCTAATAATAATATAATAATAATAAATTATAATAATAATATAATAACTAACAATAAATAATCTCACTTCAGACTTCATTAATTTATCACTTCATCAATGAAAGATCCAAACTTATGTAGTCTACTTTTCCCAACACATATTTGCTCCAAAAAGAGCAGCAGTCAGTCCCTAAAGCACAGACTATCCCAGACAAGCCTGCAAGTGAAGGTAGCTTGTTCAAGTGCCTCATTTTCTCGAGCTTTCCTATTTTGTTCCTTTTACACCTAGAACATGCATGGTCCAGATATATCTAAATTAAAGCTGAGTACTTGAATCTGGAAAGCTGGAGGCTTTTGTGCTGGGAGACATAGCTGGGAAACAGCTCCTGAAAGTTGCATAAAAAATAGGACATTTTCCCAGGATAAGTTGGAGGTTTTTTTCGTTATTTAGAGAAGAAAATAATAACTTATGAAAGATCCATTCTCATACATTTGATTCATTTCAAATTTTAAATTCACTGCAACAGCTGAGATGTCTTGGAAAACAGCCAAGGACAAATGTACTTGCTAAATTTTCACTTCTTTCACTTAAAATACTAGGGTTTCTGTACATGGGTTGCAACACTTGAAACTCAAAAAAAGGGACTGTTTCATTCTCTTTATTTAAGCTGATCGTTTAACCTTTTAATCTCTTATTGAGCTAGCTCTTTCCTTTGTAAAGTACAGTTAACCGCTGCTGACAGTTCAGGCTGTGCAGACGTGAAGTAGGAAGTGGTGTTCTAGTTTCTGATTTTTTTCCCCTATTCCTGTACCTTGGACTTGTCCACCTTTGTGGCAACAGAAGCTGGCAGATGACACTTGAATTCCTGTGGGGAAACATACTCATACTAGGGAAACACATTTTTGCTCTTTGTTCACAAATGGCCAACGTGTCACCACTTACGGGGAGTAATTGCTCTAACAAGAAATGGAATAACGTCATTTACCTGCATCTACCTTTTACTCTGGGTTAGATGGAAAGTATCTGTGTGTCTTTTCCCCTCAACTTCACACCTCTGTACTAAGGCTACTGAATTGTGCTCCTTGCCCTGCATTCTGCTAAACTGAGTAGATGAGCTGCCTGAGGAAGGGTAGCCACTTGGTCATGGGATCCTGCAGGACTGTGAGGGCCATCACCTACCAGGAGCTACATCCTGGGTGAGGTTCCCAGTGATGGAGGAAGCCCTTTTCACTCCTCTTATCACCACAGATAGCTGCCAGACTAGTCTAGCTGGGTTTTTTGATGTCATTCTTCAGGAGATATTCATTTTTCCTATAATCCATTTTGGGGTTTTTGCATGTAACACTGCATGTACTTTTGAAAGGAGAAGTACACACTGGGAGTGTTCTCAACCAGATCAAATCTCTGAAATTAAAGTTGAAGACAATATAACTTCTTGTACTTAATTTTTGAGTAAGTGGTTGTAAACATTTCTCAGCTTGAGGTGGCTTTCACTGGCTGAGTATGGAGTTTGTAGATTTAATGTCAGCACCTGGTTCACCACAATACTTAGATTCTGCTGCAAATATAGTAGCACAAGATGAAATTAATCCCCCTGGTGTATGCTCTGAAACTAAAAATATTTTCTGTTTATACTGAGAGGATTTTAAAATCTATCCTCTTTATCAATCTCTCCTAAAACCCAAGCTGGGCTTTACCCCAGCCTACGAAATGTTAATTTAGTGAATTCTTCCTCATCCAAGTATTTATGAGAGTCAAGGAGGGAGGAGGAAGAGTAGCACAAAGTAGAATACAACATGTTTAAAGGTGAACAGAGTGGTCTATCATTCTGAATGTTTCAAATCACAGCAAAAAATAATGATTATGCTTCTATTTGAGTATATTGTGCAAAATATTTTCCTGTTTTCAATACTTCCAGGATCAAAAGTAAATAGAAATCTTGAAGTTTGCTAACAAAGCTGCAGAAATATCATCAAAGTCAACCCCTCTGTTTTTAGGGTTATAATTCTGGGTAGAGTGAAAAGCAGGTTCTTTAAATTACTAATGTACAATGGAGTCTTTGGTATCATGAGAAACCATTTGGCATTAGATAACTGAGTCTCCTCTAAGACTTTCTTCATCCTGACCTCCGGATGCTATTCCAGCATGAGGTATCAGGGGGAAGAGTAGAGGTACCATACAAGTGCCTGAGAGGAGAAACATGGCTGCTCTTTGCCTTGCTTCCTGCAATGGTATGTTCAAGTTCAAAGGAATTTCTACTCTGCAGGGGGCAAAAAGAGGCACATAAGGGCTTTCATAATTAGCAAGGTTAAGTAGAAGGATGAGGTACCTCACAACTAATTGGGAGCTAAGTCAACAGAGAAGCTGCCTTCAGATCACAGGACCAAAAACTTCCTGATGGTGATTAAACACAAAAAAGCAATTTAGTTTACTCTGTATTCATTAAGCAAGCCTGTGTGTGCTGAGGTTTGAGATTTGCTATTGCTGTTAGGTCATATATTACGGCAAAGGAGATTCAATTAACAAGTAATGAGACAAGCCCTTGCCTGGAGATGCAAAGTTGCTCTAAGCTGAATGCATTAAAGTTTTAGCCCAAACTGGGTGGCTGCTGTGTTGAATTAGTGAGATCAGGCAGGTGTGAGTTCCAGGCAGTGGGTATCCAAGCAAGAGCAATGCCAATGGCAGACAGACAGTGCTGCTGAGCGCAGCTTTCCAATGCTGATAGAAATTCTCATTAACACAGTGGATAGCAGTCACAGCAATGATGCAGCTGAACCTTGAGGGAATGAACTGAAAAGTAAAAATAATTTTGAAAAAATCTTCACTATTCAGACAACAAAAGTCTATATGAAAATCTTTGACTCCCTCAAGTGTCCATGGAAAATAGGAAATGTTTTTATGCATTGCATATAAACAATAGATCACTTTCCCCATTTTCATGGCCACTGTAGCTGTCCTTAGGCCAATATAATTTATGCCCTTTCCTGTTTAACTTGTGGTCTGCTTTTACCGCCTCTGACTACGGTGGGAGCAGCAGCGATTCAGTGTTCAGCAAGTGGCACTAATGCAGATTTGAAACAGGTGAGTGAAGTAAAATGTGCTAGAACATTACTTGGGTAGACCAAATTTCTGCTAGTAAATGCAGTAGCATTGACCACAGCAGGTAGCTTTATAAAAAACCAATAGTTATCTGTAGGCCTCTGGAATAACAATCAGCATCCCTGTTTTTCATCTAATTAACTTGCTGCATGAATTCAACACCACAGGTTTTTGTCCTTATTCTGCTGAGCCGTACGCTGAGTCAGTCCATAAAAATTCAGAACAAATTGTCCCATGAGCTTCAGAGCCAAAATATTCTGAAATTCAATTGGTCTGTGTTCAGGGTAACACATTGCAGGAATGGAAATAAGAATATGCGGGGAGGATGGTCACTTTACTTCGCACAATAAACTTATTTTGTGGTTTGCTAGTCACCTTACCTACATTTGCCAGAATTTCTTATACTTCGGAAAAATATTTCTTTCCTTCCACAAGCTTGGGGTAAGGTAAAGATAGAACTGTACAAGATGTGCAAAAGTGTTGGGGAGGAGCAAAATGTTTCAATGAGCAGAATCAGAAGATATGGAAAAGTTGATAATTAACACAGCAAACAAAAATATTTTCTTACTCTCATTTTAGAAAAACAATAAATGAAGTTAGAACTGAAACTTCAGCAAAACATTACATGACTACGACAATGTTTTTCAGCACAGCCTTTGGCTGTCTTCCTTCAGTCACTCAATAGGATTTTTTTCCCTCTAAACATTTTTCTCTAAAGTTATATATATATATTGGTATTTGGATGTACTAATTTGTTTCAAAGTCAGAATTTCTAGGACTGGTGTGTGTTTGGTTTCAAGGCAAGAGCAAGCCAGAAAATCAGTCTTTCCTGGGCCAGCATAGCCATTACATACATGCCATGTCACACATTTGTGACTCATTCTTATGAATCACATTTTTTCATTATTTTTCTTATTCATCATGTAGAGGAGGAAATATTTATGCAAAGTAGCAGCTGCTTGTGACAGTGATGCCTGTTCTTGGGTTTCTTCCTTTTCCTTTTACAGTATGGTAATTGAGGGCCTGTAGTTTTTTCCAGGCAGCAGGATGCAATTATCAGTAGCAAATGAGAATTTTGGACAAGCCTGTTGCTGAGGGGGTTTGAAGGCATTTTTGAAATATTAAGACAATTTATATCAAGTTCTCTCAAGAGACTGGAACTTACCCTTAGTGTCCCACAGTAACTTCTAACTGCCCATCCTGTGGTGTTTCAACCACTTATCTCAGATTCTTACTCAGTGCCATGGGTGACAAATATGGAACAAAATATTCTGTAATAATAGTGGAAATTACCAAGGTTAGTAGCTAAATTTCTGTGCGCTGAGGGCATCCTAGGTCACAGTAGTTGTCAACCATGCAGTCAGCACTGTGGTTTCATGAGGGAAACTGTGTTCCTCTCAGGAAGCCCATGAAGATTTCCATGAACTGTGTCCTTCTGTGCTGAGCCTTCAGTTCTTGTGGCTCATCTGGTAACTTGAAAAACCTTAAGTAATGGGTCTCTTCAGGTGTCAGATTATCTGGGCCCTACTGTGAATGGGATCATCTGGCAGGGCATTGCACTCTGCAAGATACGAGCTGTCTGCTTCTGGTGCAGCACGTGGATATTGCAGCTTGTTGCCTCTGTATTACTTTTTACTTTTCCCGTGTCCCTCCATATATACAGCACATTTGAGGTGGCAGCTTCTGAGAAAAAGGTCATGAGCTGTGCTGGGAGAAGTCTGGTGCCATAATGGCTCGATCAGATTCTGCTCACCTGAGAATAATGCTTCAGTCACAATTCCATATAGCCCTTGAGTTAGGTGGTGCCTTGGAGATCACGGGGATTTATCCAAAGAATGTGGTGAGGTTTTACGACCCAAAGAAGACCCTGCACACCAAATGAGACTTTACAAGCTGTTGCAACAGATTCCATCCTCATTCCAATATGGTGTAATTATTTTATAAGACAAGACACATTACATGCAGTGTATTTCTTCCACAGTTTAAAGTTATCTATAGGGAAATCAATAAAACACTTCAAGTCAGCTGTCATTGTGACAATTATGGAAAAAATATCAGCCTTCATTTGATGGTGGAATATTTAAGTATTTTCCAAATTAATTATTCGTCTGAGGATGTAAATGATCCAACTTTAAATCAAACAACCAAAATATTTTATTTTATATTTTATATAATATTTTATAATGTATGCAATCTTTGGAAAAATCCATCCATTCATATGTTTAAGCGTCCATTTTTATGTTGCACTGCCCAACATATTTATCCGGTATAGACTTTGTACACTGACAGATCAAATACCTCCGAAATTGCAAAATATATTCTGTTGCCCATTTAAATTTACAGAAAAGAAATACTTTTTATTTTTAGATTTCCAATACACTCCTTAGCCAGAGTACCAGTTCATAATGATGAGGGCAGGCAATGAAACTGAGATCCTTCCCTGCCTGAGCAAGGACCTGAACCCTGCAGTAGCAGTCCACCTGTTTTCCAAGTGAATTATATCATGTTTCCAAAGCTGATTCTTTCAGCAGGTAATTAATTTTTCACAGCATCCTCCTTGCAGACACGCTGCCAGTGGGGAAGGGCCAGGGAATAAGCAGGGTCAGATCAGGTTTGCAGGCAGGAGCAAAAACATCCTGGGGGACCCGCAAATCCACAGGAACAGAGTCCTGCTCCAAGCTACCCCTAATACACAACGAGATTTTGTATTACACCAAGTAAATAGGGTTTGCCTCTTTATTCAGTGTATATTTCAAATGGAGTTTTTTCTTTGCTACCACAACCAATGTAAATTTAAGTGATTGCCTCCCTGGATTCCCTTTGCTTTCTTATGGATGCATTATTCTGATTTCTGCTCTCTTGAATGCATTCAGTCTGCTTTGGATGCTTCCAAAGAGGGAGAGAGACACATGAAAATGTTGTGTGTTGGGAAAAAATCAGAGATTTTATTGTGATGGGTATATTGTTTCAAATGTAGATATTTCTTTGATCACAGTGAGAGTTAAAGGAGTGAGAAACCAACAACACTTGGAGGAATTTAATGAAGGAGAACAAATATGATGCAGGACTTTCAGATATACTAGAAGCAGTGAAAAAAATCATTCAATACACATGGAGAAAAGTCAGATGATAAATGGTTGAAATAGTTTGAGAAGAAAAAGGAGTGGAGTTATGTTCTCAACAAATCTAAAAAAACTCCCTACTTATTTCTTTTAACATTTAATAGAAAAGAAAACCACATTAAAAGCCATAATTTCTATAGAAAATGATCCTACGGTACCAGGGAGCTGAAAAGAACGAGACATTAGAAATCAACATTTTTTTCTGACTTTTGTGACTCTTTTATGATGGCTGATAGTCTTCTATTTTCAAATTTTTGTTTTCTGTGTGATGCTTCTACATAGTTAGTTCAGTATACATTTACAGTGTGCCTAATTTCCTCACCTCATACTCAGTAGTTTAAAGAAAATGCAAACTAAAACATCTATCACAACTTCTCAAAACTACTTCTCTGAAAATATGATAATGTATGACAGAAGAGATAACTCTAAGTGCCTTATCTGTGGTTGAAGAAAAAGGTCAAAATAACTGTATTAAAAATTTAGACAAAACTGTTTTCTTTTCCAGGCAAATTCATCACATCTCAAAGATAACGTCTGAAGATGGGCAAGGAATTGAAAATAAAAAAGTGAGCTAAAAGCCTGGTGGGATTTACAACTTTAAATAATAAGTAGATTTATAAATAAGTTTTATTTGATCGCTGCAGTTTATCAGACTTCAAGGATAAAATGTGAAAACAGAGAGTATGACCTTCATAGAAAGCCAGACTGGGGATTATTCATGTGTTAAGACCTTTAGGATGTCATTAGTCAAGTCCCAAAAGAAACATAGAGCTATGAAAAGTGCTGCCTGTTCCAGAGCGGCTTAGAAGTGATAAAGGAGCCCATATTTTACCAGGCTCCTTTGGCCCACTCCCTCAGGACTGCATCTCCTTTGCCTCACTTGACTGGCCCCCTGGGATGGTGACCCATAGCCTGGTCTTTCTGGTGGTCCAAGCCTTTCTTCCTTGGAGCCCAGTGGTCAGTCATCATATAAACAGAGATCTCATTCAGCATCTTTGGAGAAAAATCATCCTTGTGGTCCCAGTGGCGTTTCTCCCATTCATTGCTGGCTGGATGCTTTCCTGCCCTTGATCTGGTAGCACTTTTTATTCAGACAGGTACAGGAGGGCAATGTTGCATATCTAAAATTTGGGACAGGATTCTGTAGGTTTCCAATACTGTGGATTTTGCTGCCCACTATCTGGGATCAGCAGCACTTGGCATGTCCCATGGACCTCCACTATTTCCTCTCAGGGGACACTCCTTCCTCCAAGTCTCTGCCCTTCCCTCCTCCTTCTCTCCCTAGAAAATCTGACACCCCTGCAAGAAAAGCTGTGGCGGACACATGACTTCTGAAAATTTCTGCCTTGTGAAAGATAGGAATGATCTGAGTTTATGACATAAATGATGTTTATTTCATTGATCTTGCAGAGTAGGGAGTAGGGAGTTTTCAGGCATGCTGAATTCCACACACTGGTGCTGTGGATGTGATCATCTTGACCTGAAAGTGCAGCAAGTTACAAAGATGTACAAGCCATTGCAACAGTCATCCTAGGTTAGAGATATGGGGTTTGACTACAAGTTGTTATGATGCTGCTTGTTTCATTATTATTTTAATATTAATAAAAATTCAAATAGTATCTGTTGACCTTTTTTCTAAAAATTTGCCTCAGAAACCTCTCAGTAACAGTGAAATAAATGTGTGAAGCATAGCCCTTCCCCCAGGAAAGCTCCAGAAAATACTGCTGTGAAAATAGGTTGAATCCTTCTGAAATAAGAGCTCAGGGCAACAAATCTCACTACTAAAAGCAACAAGAGAAGCCACTGTCCCTCATTGACTCCCAGTCAAGCCTCTTAATTTTAGCTACTTTCTGCATTAATTGTAATTAAATTCTTAGATCCTCATATATGAGAACAGAAAGATAATCTGCATGATGTCTCTGTAGTTAATGCCTCTCTTGGGGATTTCACTAGGTCAGTGTCTTGAAGGAGGATTCTCTCTTCACACGAACTTTGTGAAAAGAGAGATAAATTTCCAGCTGAAGCACAGAACATAAATATATGCTTATCTTTCTCAGTAAAAAAAAGTCTCTTCATAGCTGGAAGACTTCACTATAAATCAACTACATAAATCACTAGTCTTAAATCTTAGTTATACTCTAAATTAAAGGAATGCTTGACATGTTTATTTCCTTAATAGATATTGAGAGCATTTAGTTTTAAAACTGTTATATTCACAGTTTTCAGACTACACCTAGAGTGGCAAATGCACTGAAAACCAAAGTCCAGTTCTGTTCGAGGTGGAAGGGGAACTTTTCCTATCCATGCTTGAAAGACTTTCAGTCAATATATTGGGTCTGTACTTTTCTTTGGCAACTGCCGTAAAAGACTTATTACATTTTGATCTCTGAGATTTCTCTACCTGGAAATTTCCAGACACAGAAAGTGGGTGAAAAAGACTTCATATAACTGATTATATATTGGCTTAGTGTTATTTTTCATATTTCATTGTCAAAGTCTTAAAGAGCGGCTTGAAGAGAATTCCTATTTAATAGTTTATAGGCTTCCACATGTATGAATGAAATAACTGTTGTATTTTGGGGGTTGTTTTCTGGTTTTAGAGTATAATAATCTTATAAATCTCACCTAGTGCATGTTTATGTTACAAAGCTGATTTAACTGCATATTAAACTTACGTCTTGATTTGTACTTTTTCAAGAAGACTTCTTATTGCTTTGGCATTTTCCAATTGTTTTGCTAAAAAATACCAGAGCTTTTAGGGTGCTTGCAGCTTCTACTGAGATGTCATGTACCCTGGCACACTGGAGTGTTTTGTTTTCTTCTAATGTAAATAGAAAGGCTGAAAGCTTGGAAAGCAATGCAGTGCTTAAGGTCAGTTCAGTTTGGTAGGACCAGCTTCCAAAATAACAAGCTACTCTTTGTTTCTTTTAGAAAAAAAGAGTTTGGCTTCTTCACTTCCTCAGAGCCCTTGTTAGGGACCACATTAGCTGTACTTATCAGCTTGGCTCTCCCTCCTCTTGTAGCCAACTCAGGCTGATATGCAGAAATATCTGAGATAGGAAGGGATCAAAGCTGCTGTTCCCTATCAGCCCAAACCTTCTTTGGTGATTGGCCCTTAGAGCAGGCGCTGCTTTGGCATCACATTCCCAGTTGTTAGATAGGCCATACAGTTGTTGGGCTGTTTGATGGATATAAATCTGGGGAGATGGATTTGAAGGCTGGGGAGAGGAAGAGGAGGATGAGGAGGAACAACAGTCCCCTGAAGCACAGCATTTGTGGAGAGAGAAGAGAGGGGAGCAGCCCCAGAGCAGAGCACAGGGTAGAATGAAAGTGCAGCTACAGGACAGCTGTGTTGGACAATGAATAATCAGTCACACACATCAAGCCCTGGTGCTTCTGGCTGGGCTTTTCAGAAAGTCCTCAGTCATTTAAGAGCACAACTGCCACTGACTTCCAATGGGGCTTAGGCACTTTCCAGAATTTACCTCCTAGCACATCAAGCTGTTAGCTGTTGTTCTTTGTGCTTCACTCTTTTAAAACCTTGTTCTTTTCTTGATTTGGCTGCCTTGGAAACCTACTGACAGTTTCCATGGAGCAGTGCACTACACTTTATATATATAATTATGGCCTTATCTTTATATTTGCTGCTTCTACAGCATGGCAATGGTCATCTCCAAATCTCTGAGGATCTGAAAGATAGCCTTATCCTGGGAAAAGGATATGAACCATGGAAATGTCCATGTGTCAATGAAAACACTCTCCTCTCACTGTTGTCTTGCTTTATTCAGCTCCACACCAATGTAATATTTGAGCCCATGGTAATTGTACCAGCTCTGTAACAGACTCCCAGTCACACTGGGGACTTTGAGTATGGCAGGGAATCTGGAAAATAGCCTCTGAGGGGTCAGAATGGAGAGCTGGAAATGGTCTTGTAATTGATATCGTGCACCAGCAATGTGTGTAAGGTGAATGGGTTTTTTTCCCTACCGAATTATTTTATGATCCTTGAGCAGGTATTGTAATCAAATAAAATAAGGCTGTGAACTCCAAGGCAGAATTGAACTCAATGAGTTCCCATCTTGTCTGACAGCAAGAGAAAATACATGTATAATGTTCTTACTTCATTTGAGGTAGTTATATGCTATGGCTTCTACTTAGTGTTCTTAAATTCTCATTTATTCCCACATGGATTTGACAGTGTATTTAGCATCAGGTCCCTGAAGAAAGAAGTTTATAGATGCATTTAAAGAGCATTTGAAGTTCTCTTTATTTAGACTACAAAGTTCTTGTGTTATTTCTTTGAGAAATTAGAAAGTGCTTTTGCACCAAAAGCAATACACAAGGTCATAATTTTTAAGTACTGAAAATGCAAAATTACACAGTTAAAACTGAGTAGTGACTTTAGAATTTCTAATGGCATTTATTAAAAGATAATGGTTGGGGTTTTTTTTCTTTAGAGGAAAATGCAGATTGGAGAACTCTGACAATCTTACAGCAGATTATGATACTGTGAATTATCTTAATTTTTCAATAAAAAGTTCTTTAAAATGTGGGAGAGGTAGACTTAGGTATCATTGACAGATCTTGCAGTGAAAGAATACAATGTCACCATTAATGTTCAGTAAGGAATAATCATGTAGATAAAAGAGGTACAACACTTTAAAGCCACACTTTCTCACATTTTTTAGTGTGTTTACATCCTGAGGAATTTCTTGCAGGGAGAGGTGCTGTGCCCAGTAGGGCTTGCATAGATCCCGTGTTTGTTAGCTCTCATGAGCAACACAGTGGTGGGAATGACATGCCAGAACCAATTCATGGGAAGCAGTATAGCGTAGAAAGGCATTTGCTGGGAGGCCAGGTACTGAATAAAGTAAATTGTAAAAAGTCTCTTCTAACAGGAATGTTTTATTTTCAAAGGAAAAGTTTTATTTGGAAAATTTTGATTGCACAGTGATTTCCTAGCAACAAAACTTTGGTATCCTGGGGCAAAGCAGTAACTAAGGGCAGAAAGGTGAAGACTGGGTTCAAAGGCATCAAAAAAGTATTATATCTTTATTATTAAAAATGTTTGCAAAACATACTGAGTGTAAAATTACAAAAGCACAGCTGACATAGGCAAGTTCTTTCCCAAGAAGTGAAGAACAGAACTTGAAAAGCTGGCTGCTTTACAGCCATCCACTGGATCTCCCCCAAACCCACAGCTCTCTTTCCCTGCAAGGGAGTGTTTCAGAGTCATGCACTCGTAAACAGATCACTTATAGCCTGACAAAAAACCCCTTTGTGATCCACAGGCATGTAATAGCCTGTGTTTTGAACACAGGTTTCAATAGACCTAAATGCTCTGCCTGCAGTACAATTGCTGTATGTGTTACTTGGCTTTGATGGGGTCAGGCTGTCACAGGCTATCAAGAGTTTGTATTTTTGCCTTCTCTTCTGCCCAAAGGTAAAGGCAAGACATAACATTTCTATTAATACTTGGAGTGGATAGCCTGGTTTAGCTTCTAGCTTTTTCTTAGTGGTATTTCGACTGATGCTCTTTGGCTTGCCTGTTGACTCTGATTTAAGTTAAGTAAATATTTCCTTTTTTTCCCATTTAATGTTGTAGTTACCTGTCTGTGGCTGTAGCTACTTGTGCTTATAAGTGCTTAAGCCCAACTTTCAGCTGCATCTGCCTTTTTCAGAAATATTGATCAGCTCCAGCAAAAATCTACAGGTTTTCAATATTCCTTAATCACCCTCAACTCTGATATCACCCCCATCCCCCCCATTTGCCCATCTAGCTATTGGAAAACATCGAGACTTGGTTCAGGTGTGGGCTGGAACACGGGATCCACTTGGCAGAAACAAGGGAAGTGGGCAGCAAGACAGTGTTGGCTGTGGTGTTCTGTGTCTATTCCCAAGGCAGTCAACGGTCTGGTTGCATGGAAAGCTCACTTGCTGTGTTAATGGATCCTGCTCAGGTGTTATTTTGGTGTCTATCCCCTGCTGATTCTCTGACTGCTGAGCACAGTTCAATATCTCCCCCAAAATGCTGTAGTACCTGCTTTTAGGAGTACTTTTAGAGTTTTTGGTAGCTTTTCTCAAAATCAGATTGTACCCAACTTATTTTTCCCATGCAGTGCCCAGAACATCTGCTTGTGACTGTGATCCATATTTCTCCTTAGCTAAAAGAAATATATCCGGGATCACTCCTGAAAGCAAGTCCTTAGCTGTGTTAGCCAAAGTTGTGCACTCACTTTGCACAAGAGTGGACTGAATAGGTTCATTCTGAATTGACTGCTCTTCCATGGGATCCTGTTGTACCATGGAGATCAGATTTTGAGATCAATTTGAATGATTTTTTTTTACTAGTCTATTTTTAGCCAAAATGACATTTGTGTGAATGCAAAAACATTCAACTCTGGTAGTCTTTGATACTGTCAAAATCTTCATGGTTTTTGTGAAGTTGTTTATTTTTAATATTTTTTACCTCTAGAAGAAAAACTTGTGCTCACTGGACAGAAGCTGCACTCTAGTTCTTCCTGTTGAAGAATAATGCAGGTAGAATTCCAGGCACTCCAAGCTTCTGCTCATTGTTTGGGAGAGAGCAAGGGCAAAGCGTGTACACAGGAGTATCCCTATGCTGCACGTGGAAGAAGAGATGGCTGCACTTTGAGCAATCAAAATGTGCTTGTGTGTGTTGTGCTCGTAAGATGGGGGAGGGTTCTTGAGAAAACACCCTGCTTTTCCTAAAGTGAACTGTTATGGTCATTTATTTAGATTTGTGCTGCTCTGTGTGAAAGAATTGATGGGACAGAATTTAAGATGCTGACATACCTCGTAAGAGGCACAGAGCCAAATAAGCTTCCATCAGTTTTTGCCCTACCATATGTCCCAGTATAGAGCCCTCTCAATCAACCTGCCCACTGCTTTCTTGGGTCTTTTCATGAGTCCTCAGCATTCACTTTGCCTCACATTATCAGGTTAGACTGAAATGAAGTTTTTTCCTTGATACTTTTCCTGAATTTCCCAAGCAACACAGACACGAATTTAAACTGCTCAAGCATTTACCCAGAACATGAACTGTGATTTCAGATGATTTTTCACTAGGTTTAACATCAATTAAAATGAATATACAAGTGAATTTTGTATGTCCTCCTTAGCACAGGTTTAGTGGACAAATTTCTTAATTCTTGAGGGGTGGTCCTTGTGCCTAAGATCCAGCAGAAAGGCTCTACTAGTTTTCTGCATTTGTTTACTCTGTTTTCAGAGAATTATATACAATGACTCCTAACTGGTAATGTTTAATTTCAAGCTTATCATCATCATCTGTTTGTGTATAGAGTTAGGACTGTGTTTTCCCTGTGTGGATGACTTTGCATTTATTGAATAGAAATTTCATCAGATGCTTTACGTCTCAATCAAAAGCCTTCTGCAACTCTTTGCAGTCAATTTAGTTTTGACAAGTTTGAATAATATTATATCATTAGCAAGCCTTGATATCTTATGCATGTCTCCACTTTCTGGATTCTTCAGGAGGATTCTGAGAAACAGCAGCATAAGAGCAATTCTCCCCATGGTAATTTCTCTCTATTGCAACAACTGAACAATTATTTCTACTCTTTGCTTCCTACCAAACTGTTGATAATTCGTATTGTCTGTGAGAAAAAGTTTCCTCTTATTTATCTTCTTTCTCTATAGTTTAGGTTGTTTAAAACCCTTTCATGGTTGTCCTCCAGCCCATGGACTAAATCCCATAGGATGCCCTGACACTCCTGCACTGCTGGCCAGGCCCTCTGGGCTCCCCTGCTTACCACAGGGCATCAAAGACAGAACCCGGCTCTCTCTGGAGGCTTCCTTTTCTTTCTCCCCCAGCTGGATGACTTCTGAGACACAACTTTCCTTTACAGCTCTCCTCCTAACACATGAGCAACACATCACATTTATTTTTGTTTACCATTTTATCAGCTGCTGTGTTTACCTTTTGTTTTCATAGCACCTCAGTTTTTGGTCCCAGGCACCACATTTGTGATGATACAAATAAAGGACAGCAAAGTCTTTAGACATCTGCAGCTTTCTAAGCACAAAGCAGACAGGTGTATTCTGCTGCTGCAGTTATAGCTGAGCTTTGGCCTAAAACAATTTTGCCTTACATCATGACAGCTATTAATAGGATGCAGGATTGATTTGGACTTAAATTTTATCTAGTTTGAAAGAACAAGTTTCTGCTGTGCCTTTAATTATCGCTGTCCTAGAAGTTTGTGCTCACAGAGTTGATGAGAAGTAACACTTAGCTCTCCAGAGAAAGATTTGAAGAGCTCTCAGGAGCTCTTGGGGCTCTTATGTGTTGTGTGTGTGCCATGTACCAGCTCGAAGACTTCATGGTGTGGGTCACAAACAGGTTGTGCATCAAGCCATACAGTGCTGAGCTATAATGCTGATCTAATCGTGGAATATCTGTCCCAAAAGCAGAGCTGCTGATGAACAGATAGGGAAGTGAGCATGTGCTGGAATAGCTATGTTGGATGTAACAGAAAGACTGAAGTAAGAATAGAAGACGCCATGTTAAAGCGTTGTTTTCACAATGTTATTGGGGCTAATTTTAATAAGCTGTTCTTTATGTTTGATTTTACTTCTTTACATGGCTATATCTGTGAAGATCCCTTTTGTTACTTTCACTGGTTTTAAGTATTTTACTGCTTTTAGGGTATCTTTTCTGAAGTTTTATTTTGTTTCTAAATTTTACCTACCATGTTTCCACTAAGAAAAAGTAAGTTGCTTTTGAAAAGGATCTCCATTTGTGTCCTATCCTGAGAACCTGCTTTTAGGTTTAGATTCACCTCTCCTTGAAACAGTCTATAAATCAGCCCATAGCATGGATCACATAGAGTCAAGTTAAGTGGTGTAAGGACATTATCTGTAGTCTTAAAAACTAAGGTAAAACAATCCGAAGAATAAAGGTTCCTGACCTGTTGCAGAGTCTGACAGATCTGACTCAGTGCTGAATAACTGTGGTTGGCAGGTACATCTTCTGCTAATGCTTTTCTTCTTTAACAGGTTGATTGCAGAAGCATTTTTGATCTGAATAGCCAAACAGATGTAAAATCAATGCCTGTTATTGCTTTGCCAGTTCTACCTTGAAATAAGGAATCTTCAAATATTTGCTGTGTGGAATTCAGCTGCTCAAATGCCTGCAGAATAAAATTATCTGGCCAAAGTGTATTGGGAGGCTGAAGGAAGGAGTCCTACAAATCTAAGCATTGTTATTACTTTTTAAGCATTGCATGAATTTAAATGTAGAAAATTGGCTGCCTCAAAGCTGCTGTTTTCAGGGTTAGTTTACCAAACTGCAAAAGATATCTATATACTGGATATGTCCTCCTGAGAATAAATACCTTTAGTCATCTTTAGAACTGAATTTTCTGTAGATGGGTTGTCATACATTGATCGTACACATTCATTGTGTATATACTCCAAAAACCCAAGGACAAATTTGCCACCAGAGCCAAGGTAACTCCCAGTTGTACCCTGCTTTCTCAATTACATATTAGGGAATTTTTTTCTGCTCATTTTTACCACCTCCGCTTAAACCAACCTATGTAATAAGTTTGTCTGGTGTTCTGAAAACAGATGTCCTGGTAGAAAAACCTGTAGTTACCCCCCCGTCTTATTAATTAGCCTCTTACACTTCTCACTCTTTTTCATCAGCTATCTCTCAACTGACCTGGATTTTTCTTGTTCATTTTTATTTTTGGAGCAGAAAATGAGGTAGAATGAGAAGAAGACAACAGGGCAGAACCAACAGTAAGAACAGCAGCCATTAGCCAACATCTGGAGAGTAGGGCAAGCATCTTTGATACTGGCCCTAATACTGTCCCAGGTGCTAAGTAACAGCTCCTGGGACTTCTTGACCCTAATGCAGTTTTTCCATTTTGTCTAGGCTGCAATGGATCTTCCAAATGCTTAACCAGTCTCTCTCATTTAATGTATCTCTGCTTGCAATGTTATTCATAAATTCTTTTAATCTTGGCTATGTATAATGACCTTAAATCATTAAAAATGGAGAGATGTCTATCTTCAATCATGGAATTAAAAGGGCCACAGTTCTATTAGTCTGGGAAAAAAGACTACAAATATCCGATTTGGATTCATGGCAAATTTAAGTAATTGTGAAGGATGTGCACAGTTAGTTTTTCTTTAGCTTTTAGCTGAGAGATGACATCAAGTGTGTCTGGTTATGAATATGTATCAACCATAATACAAACTCCTCTGAATATGAAATTTGACTTAACTATGTATTAGGAGACAGTTTGCATCTGTAATTATATTACCACTTACTACTGTGTAAAACTTCACTCTGTACTAATTACAGTTAACAAACAGAGTGCTCGATGTTATTATTACTGGGAGACATACAAAACAAAAGATATTTTCTAATTTCTTGCTAGAATTTATTCTGATAGTAAGGGAATATCATGTGGTATGAGTCATACTGTAAACCAAGTGGTTCAACGTAGATTAGATGTCATATGTATGTCTTCTAGTTTTCAAATTCAGACAAACAAAGTGTATTTCCTGACAGCTGTTTTCAGCCCTGCTTTTACAGTAATGTGTTTTTACTTGACATTCTGATTCAGTTTTTAAAAAGGACAATATGGCCTAAATTCTGCAAAAGAGCATCATGAGGTTTTTTTTTTTGATTTTGAGAAAATCTTCTATTTTCTCTTATCCAAATCGCATTAATATTGAACATGGATATTATACAGTTTATTAAGAAGTTTATTCAGGGGTATGTTGCTTCATCTGTGTAGGACTGAATTTATTAGGACTAATATATACAACTTTGCTCAACGGGTCAAGAAGTCCGGATTTTTGGGCTGGGAGAGAGAGAGAGAGGCCACAGTCAGTCATTTCTTTCCATTCACCAAACTGTTCATTGAAAAGGTAGAGGGACCACAGCTACTGTCTGCCATTGTGTGGCTCCAGAGGAGCACCAGGACCTGTCCCACAGGTTGGCTCCTGAGAAGTGCCGGTTGCAGGAGCCATCTGGGCTGGGACCCCGGAGGGCCCTGGAGCTGCTCCCTGCCCCTTGGAGCTCTCGGTGCCCGCGGGCTCTCTCCTTCCAGCCGCGGGCGGGTCGGTGGCCGGCCGCCTGCACAGGTTGTAGCGGTACTGCGGGAAGCGGCTGCGGGCCCTGTCCATGGCCATCCTCCTCTGCAGGCGGGCGGGCAGGCCCACCACAAACAGCTCGTAGTCGTCGTCGCCTCGCATGGAGTGCAGCACCTGCTCCAGGGCCTGCCGGCACACGAGGCCGTCCTCCCTGCCCTGCGCCCAGTGCCGGATGCACCTAAAGCAGAACTGGTGCGTGCAGTAGGCCGCGTAGGCCGGCTTCCTCACGGCTCCCAGGCAGATGGGGCACTCGGAGCGCACTGCTGCCTTCAGCGGCCTTGCTCTTGCAGCAGAGTCGCTCTCCCCCATGCTTTCTTTGGCACGGCTCACCATGTCCTGCCAAGAGAGATGTGGAAGGTGCTGGAAGTTGTATGGCAGAAGGGTTGGCTTGGGATGTTGAGCTGCTCCCTCTCATTAGTGCTGCAGCTGTGGATGTTGAGCAAGCAGAGGGAGAGAGGCCACAGTTGTTGGCTGGCCTGGGGACAGGTGGGAGAAATGCTCAGGTCCCCCAGGAAGGAAACCTTCCCAGCTTCTCAGGGTAAGGTTTCCCGTCCCAGACCACCTCTACACCTATGAGACGTCATAATCTTTCACTAGGTGGTTGGATCTGTTATCACTGGCACCAAAATCCAGCACTGTGTGAGATCACAATGGGCCATCCTCACCCACAGTGCCTGGCACACGAGCCTGGTGCTACTGCAGAACAGCTGCCCACTGCATCCCCTCATGTCTTGTGCTCAGCTTTAGTGTTTCATGCTGGTCACCGAGGCCTCAGCTGTTTCTTCACAGGACTCCAACAGGGCCAGAAAGTTTTGAATTTCTGGTTTCATTTGGTTCAATGGCTCTCACACGTATTTATTTAGCACAGCATAGCATGGAATAGTTCTAGTTGGCAGAGACTAGTCCAGCTGCCTGATCTCTCTATGGCTGACCAAAGCTCAGTGGTCAGACACTGAAACAGGCTTCCTAGAAATGGCACACGAGTGCAGTTTACACCTCACTAATGCAAATTTGTTCATCTGTCCAGGAGAAGTGGGACAGAAACACCAGAAATGGCCAGACTGGATTTTATACAGATAAATAGATGACTCTTGTCCCCCAAAATGTTATCACATTACTCCAGTATTTAATTCCTCTCTTTGGACAGCATCGTACTGCAAGTTTAAAAAGAGAGAGAGAGAAAGAGAAAAAGAGAAAGAGAGAGAAAGAGGATGAGAGGAAGGAAGGAAGGAAGGGAGGGAAAGAGAGAAAGAAAGAAATAAAAAGAAAGAAAAGACATTTGCAGTCACTTTTGTGGTTTTAAGGTTTTCTTTTTACAGGTTTTCTTTACTGATAGAAATGACCTTGTTCCCCTTCCATTTTAAAATTTAATCATGTCGGTATTTTGGTGGTGAAAATATAAATGAAGCCTCATTACAACCAAGTACATGCAGGGTCAGTAAATTCTTTCTGTTGGAAAACTAGTGAGATGAAAATGAGACTGTTAATAGAATATCCATCACATTGATGAAACTGTTGATTGAAATTCACCCTCACATATAACCTATTTGTAATTTCTCTGTAACAATATATATTAATGGGGTCTTGCTACCTTCTTATTAGTGTTAAAATGATAGCAGGAAATGTTTCCAATTCAAAACCATTTGCTACTGGGTTTTGCAAGAGCAAACTTTAGTTCTTGTATAAAAATCAATTACTTTCATTGTCTGAATATAACTCAAAAATGTATTCTGTAGGAAAAAAACCCGAGACTTATTTACATTGCTTCATGTTATGCTAAATATAGTACGTGGATTTTTCCACACCTAAAAAAGTCTGAGTTAAATTTTTGTTACCAAGCAGGAATTTATAGTATTTAAAGGTACATCTAAGGAAGAAATTCATAAATGTCATTTGACTTCTAATCTAACACTGAATTGAGTATGGTTTTCCACTTTGTTCCACTTTCTAGACAACAATTGTATTGCTCAATTCAGTATTTTTACAACGATTATATATATAAAAAGAATTAATCTGTGTAACAGTCCTTCTTCAAAATGCTATGCAAAATTAACTATACTGGTCCTTTTTTCTAACTAATAAAAAGAAAAATATATTAAGCATGGAAAAGCTTAACTGTCTAAGGCATGGATGTATATGTGGCAGTCATGAAACTTGATTGAGCCAAAGTTACAGTCAGATGGCTTTTGACTTAAGCTATGTAGCACCTTATTATTTAGGTCTTATTTTTGCAAAATTTTAAACTTAAACTGTTTTAAATCCAAATCCCATTTTTCTTCCGCTGTATCTCAAGGGTTTGGAAATACACTGCTCATTTTTGCCATCTCAAAACCCAGTTCTTCATTTTAATTTGCTACCACATGAGAAAACATCCCTAATTATTGGCAATGGAAGCTAAGTTATTCCAAAAAGTCTTCTTTATTCATTATCCATTCCCATTTCAGTCTTCAGCGTTTTCTTCTTTCAGCAGTGTTACAGAAAGTGAACTGTGAAGAGAGTATCTTGATAGATGACAGTATCCAAATGAATAAGAAAGCTGTATTAGTTCTTCAGGTGGCATCACTGAAGCAACAAGAAAATGAATATGGATCATTTTGAATGTTTTCTCCCATGCAGAGCTCTGTGCTCTCCCCCTTCAGTGCTCTGAACAAAAGAAACATGGGGATGAAGAGGACAGCTTCTTGTTTTCTCATTTTCTTGCTCTGCTGTATCAATCAATCCTGTAGCCAAGTGGCCCAGAATGGCTGCTTATTGTAAAGCAGGCATCCAAGCTTTCTCTGAGTCCTGTTGTTTTCATTCCACAGGTAACAATGGGGAAGAAATATCTTAGTTGGCACTAAAATTCTCAGTATAGCAGAGCAGAGCACACATAAAGTTAAAACAAGGGCAGACAGCGAATCTTCTGAAAGATCAATGCTCATATCTCTAACCCAAACTGTGTTGTGTCTGTGTCTGGCATTACAAACAGCACTGGATTTTTCTAGCAGCAGTTTATGCTAAGGAATTAAATCTGGCATTCTGTACTGCCATAGTAGGTCAGTTAGGGAGTGGTCTTTTATTGACTTTGCACTCAAATGAGCTGTATTTTTTTATAAATCACCACTGCCTTTGTATGCAGAGCATGCAGAAGGAAGATCTGAGATTCAAGGCATCAGAGAAATGTTATGAAGATCGATTGGAAGCAGTGATTAACTACTTAGTGCATCACAAAGCAGCATTTTATTCTACAAAAGGACAATATATGGTTATGGGTCACAAAGTGAAAAAGTTTCTTCCTTTGTAAAGTTTCATAAGTCACATTCTCAATCATTTAAAATACACCACTTTGTAGGCTTATGGGACGATTGACTCCATGCACTTTCCATACCCTGAAAAAGCAATAGCTTACTTTTATCTGTTGGCAGATTGTGTTATGGCAGATGTTTAGCAGAGTGTATGGACTCTAACAGGAACTGTTGGATGAGTACATGTGCTATGGTTCTGAGTCTGTAGATCTCTCAGCAGTCAATGACATTTTGTACTGCTGCATCCTTGCTTAAACTGTAGTGTGTAGCAAAACATCAGCAAATGGCCTGGCTAACAAAATCTCATTCACAAATCTCAGCATTTTGCACCTGGCTGTGGAACAATCTGCAGTGATAGCAAAGTCAACCAAATGGTTCACTGAACTTGCACCGTGCTGCTAAGGACTGGCATAAATAACTGGTCAATATACCTGGCATGAGGAGCCTATCTGAGTAGACAGCTTGTGTTTCACTTACTGAATTGAAAATTAAATTATTGCATCAAAAATCATTAATTTGATAAAAATATAGAGTGCTTCCTTCATCCCCAGAATCAGTATTGTAGGAGAGCTAATTTAGCCTGAGATTCAGCCACTCTCAGAATCCTGCCAACAAAACAGAAACAGGACCAGTATGGAGAAAGCATAGATCCAGTGTCTAGAGAAATACACTGCAGGAACTCATGAATTCTAAAAGTGGGGCTGAGCCAAAAAGATTGCAATCAAACATATCTGCATTCAGACAATTGGCAACTTCTGTTTGAGAGCTGTAACTCTACAGAAGATATAAGTTTTTCTTGAGTGAAGCCTAACTGTATCACCAGATGCCTTAGAAAACTGGAGAGAATTTTCTGGGATTGCACAATCAGGGATTAGAAAAATAATCACAAATGTGACAGAAAGCTGACCACCAACTGAAGATGCAAAAAAACCCACAGTACAGCTGACTGACTGAAATTGCAGAAAGCTGTCTTGCCACAAAATAACTGTTACCAAACTTCAACTTGCAGATGCAGGACTGTTTCAAACAAAATGGAAATACTTGACTTTATTTTGAATGTAATGTGGGACAAGAGATAACATTCAGACGCAGGATGTTACGCATTAAATAAAAATTGAGTTCCCCTCCATAAAACCAGAATTTGTTCCATTAAGTCTATCTACAATTGTTATTTTTTATTTTCCTTTGCTCTGAGAAACCATTGCTTGGCCTAACATCTTCCAGTTGGAAACTCAGTCTAAACACACCCTATAATTTTCCCTTTCCTTTACATCACTGGTACCATTCTATGCAGTTCCTCCTGTTTGTTTAGGGTTTCAGCCTTCACAATATCTTTGAAATATTATAATGAAATAAGCATCCTGATAGTCACTTAACCAATCAAGATTTCAACTTCTTGGTTATCCATCCCGACACCAAGTTAATAGCTGTTGTTCTTTTTTCTCAGACTGCATACATCTTTGGTATTTGAAATACTAACAATAATACTAGTTCAGCTCAAATTCCCAACAAGCTTGCAGAGACAGGCAATATGTTTTCTGCTACATGATGTGCTCCTGCATAAACAGACCTTGTCTTCTTGTCATACCACATTTATAAAAGGTCTCAAAGTGGCCACCACAATCACCTTCATGACCTTTTCTGCAGACAGTTTTCTTTTTCTTCGTATTGTTCTTTCTTTAACTCTTCCCTTGCCATCTCATTTAGGATAGATCTCGCAAAATTTTAGTTCTTCATATTCTAAAATCCAGGTCTCTTTCATGTTGGTCTATCCATCTGAGCTCAGTTCATAACTAGCTGATATCTGCTCCAGGTTTCATTCTTTTGGGTTTTTTCTTTCTTCTTTCCCTGTTGCCATTGGAAGGTCAAAACCCATTGCAATTAAGACCTCATCATTTAAGCCCTTTCATCCAAATAAACATATTTGCATTTATTATTACTTTTCCACTTCTCTGCACTGAAAAGCACAAGTGTTCGACACTTCTTCTCAGGCAGACTGTCTGGGACCACCTGAACCAAATCTGAACATTCCTCTGTGGATACAAGGTGTGCTTAATCTCTGCATTTGATCAGGGGTTAATTTCTGGGGTTGCTCCAAGTCATGGTTTAGGAGTGGTTTTCCCCAGTTTAGGAATCTCTGAAAAGAAAAATATAAACATATTTTCTATCCAATATTTTTAGTTATTATGCCTATGAATTTTCTTTTCCCACCAAGTTGTTCTCCCACACAGAGCAGCCATGTTTGCCTGAAGTTTCTTTACAAACTCACTGTCTTGATACTTAGGAAAAACAATCTGTGTTAAAGCTCTGCCACAGACTGCCTATTAGTTGTGGACTAGCCAGCTGATCAGTTTGTACTACCTGCTAAAGAAAGATAATAATCTTGTCATTGCCTCATTCACACATCTATTTAGATTCAAAACTCAATAAATAGGACTTTCTCTTACTATCTTGTTTAGCAAAAAGACACCCAGGCCTATTGCAAAACCAAAATACACTGCTGGCATAATTTCCCCCTTAAAAAAAAATAAGCCCTTTCTCTTTAAAGAGGATAGTGTTGCTACAGCATATTAATGCAAGTATAATTATGAGAATTCTCTAATTCCTAATCTACCTCTTCAGAAAGGATGAAGACTCTTGCACTCACCCTCTGAGTTTATCATTCTTTCCTCTTATTCTGATGTAGGGCTGCTGATAACTGAGATTATAACACGCCTTCTGCATTTGACTTGAGAGGATCCAAAGGAGCTTTCAAAAGTGTTTCTGAAGAGATGCTTTAATTCTTGATTACACTGACTCCTGTACACCTTTAATTCCTGTGATCAAAGACTCAACACCCCATCTGCCAACACGATGCCCTTATTCAGCTAGCAGTGCTCAGTCCTTACTGGTTGTGTTGATTAGCTGCTGTATCTTTTTCATAGTATTGAATTTCTGCTTTTTAGTAGACATCGATTTGTAGTCTGTTAAAACACGGGATGGATTCCTTGTCTTGCTTTCTCCTCTTATCTCCAGCTCTTTAAACTATTCCAGATATGCATCTGGAAACACAAAAAGACCTGTGATCTTTCCTTTGCCCCATGATTGAATTTTGCTGTAATAAATTTCCCTTGGAGTACTGCCTTCCTCTCTGGCTGTTGCAACCAAATTTAGGTCCAGGTACCAGCTGCTAGCCTTTCTGCATCTTTCCAGCAGGGATTTTTCACTTACTAGGCAGTGAGAAAAAAGGACCTGTTATTTCCTTTGGCAGTCCTACTTAGGGGCAATTTGGGTATTACTTTTTAAATCTCAAGTCTGTCTTAGTGTTTGCAAGTTTCTCTTGTGGCTTGTCCCTGCAGTTGGTAAAGCAAAAATAAAGAAGGGATGTTCAAGGGATGTTCCAAGAGTGGAAACATGCCTTTCTTCCAATGGCAATGCTTGAAACAGTGGCCTTGGACTCAAAGCTAAGTCACTTTAATAAGCTTATAATTATGACATGCCCTCAGAATTGCCTCTGCCATGCTATTTGTACCTTCCTAGTGCTCAAATTTTATACATATATTTATACTCCTATTTTATACCATTTCTTCCAAATTCAGTTCCCCAAAAGCAGAAAGTTAGCAGAGCTATTGGCCATATAATATTCCATCATTCCTTCATTAAGCTTTTTTTCTTTGCCTGGAAAAAAACTGTCCTATATATTGAACTGAAGTAGAAGAAGGAAATCACTGGGAAAAAAAGGTAGAAGTAATCTATTAAATAAGAGAAGGAAAATTCAGCTAAATCAAATGAAAGAATTGTGAAGGATGAGAGAGACTTGAAAAGTATATGCTGATTTTAGAAAGATGAGGGAAAGGCAGAAGAAGAAATGAAACCTAGAATTTAGTGTGGTGGTAAGCAAAGAAACTATGTACACAACAAAAATTTCATTTAATGTTAAGTGGAGGGTTACACTTGCTACAAGATCTAATGGATGCATCAAGAGAAAGGATTTTAACATCAAATTTGCCATCCTTTCCTTCTTCATCTTAAATCTAACATTAAAGTATGCACATGTTTTTTAATATTCCATTTGTCTAGAAAAAGGCTGGGACAGAAACTGCTTTATGTAAATACCTCCAACTATAACAGAAATTAAAGTGAAAGCTTTAAGATTTTTTAGTTTAAATACATCATAATTGTTTAACTCATATCAGCTTCTTTTATACTTTCAAACCCTAGCCTAACACAAGTTTTTTTGTCATGGTTCTTTTCTGTAGTTATATGGAAGCAGAGATGGACTTCTGCTTTTTCTTGTAATAACTGGATGTCAAAAGTGACAAAATTATTCTTTCTTACTGTTTTCTTTTTATAGGTCACAACATACTGAAACAAACTGAAAGCATAAACTTTCAGAAAGTGAGACATTCTCTGGTAAGATATCTAAAATTTCTTCACAAAAATATTTTCTTTGTATTTGTTCAAGAGAGAAGTGTTTCCATTTAAACTTCAATTTTTCTGCTTTTTAATTTGCACTAATATGTTACCTGGTTTTCCTTTCAACATTAGCTTCTGTTATATGACATATAATTTTGCACCCCAGAAGCATCTACCTTACCAAACTGTAAAACTCTTCCAGTATTGTTGCCTTGATGCTCAATGACAGCCAATCTGAAAACAGACATTGAAGTCTTTGTTAAAGTTAATTCTGTGTATCTTTAAAATAAGGAAGAAAACAAATCTGGACAGGAGTTACACCTGGCAAAGATATCTGAACTGGCCAGCTTGCAGTTTCTGATAGGAAGAGCTAAAATAACACTTAATGTAAGTTTAAAATACTCTTCTAGATGGCCTTTGAGATGTCACAATACTTGTAACTAATACAATGCAAATTATTTTTAGGAGAAAAAATGCTTTTTGTATAAAAAAATGCTTCTCCCAATTATAATGACTTGTCTCTGAAAGCCCTGTGAAGAAATCCTTTTATCCTTTGTACGCCTCTCCAATCTGGAGAAGCGGGATTCATAGATACACCTTCAGGGCAGGATTACATCCACTTAAGAAGATTTAGAATTACAGAGACAATAGCACATCTGCTTTCAGCCTCATGCATTATACCACAGAAAGAAACACACTTTTCTACAAGATGTGAAACTAAGGTAGTCTCCGAACACTTAAAAAAAGAACAAGAAAAAGTAAGAACTTCAAAACACAGTCACATTCCTGGGTTTATTCTTGGAACAGACAAGCCACATGCTGCTTCCTGTTCACAACTTGAAGAAAACACCCAGTTTAGTCCTCATTGTGTAACAAAGAGACTGTCGTTTCTGCTAGGAAACGGAGGACTGCATACTGACCACGTTTTCTCCTTATAAATAACAGATAACAGATTAGAAGCACTGTCTCTCCCAGATTATATTGTTGTCTCCATTGTGCATTCTTGATCAAACATCTCATCCTCTGAATGATTTTTATATCAGCTTGCAACACGTTGCCTTTAAAATTTAATGCTTCCAAGCTCTTATTGTCCCCTTCAACTTCTCTGTTTAACTTCCGGTAATCAGTTTGAAATTCAGAAACTTATTTTCTTTTGAACTAAGCAAAACAGAAGAAGCCCCCAAACTGAATGTTCTTATCATGGAATCATAGAATGCTTGGTGTGGGAAGGGACCTTTAAAGGTCATCTGGTCTGACTCCCCAGGCAGGAGCAAAATTCACTAGACCAGGCTGCTCAAAGCAAATTGAGTCTTAAATCATCAATGGCAAAGATCAGTATACAAACCAAATCAAGAAGCTGGAATAAATAAAAACACTACTAGCAAACAAAGTTATTTTTGTTCTCTCCTTTTCCAAAGGCTATAGAAACAACCCCCAACTAGGAGAATTGTAGCATGTTGCTGAGCCACTGAATCAGCCTGAATGATGAATAAAATGAAATAAATGGGCTTCAAAATCCAAAGGCAAATGGACACTCCACTAGTAAAAATTCTGAAAGGGAGGCTTTGTAATTATTTAATAGCTGTTAGCAAAAGGATATAAAATTTGTAATTCCTCCCTAGAACTTGCCTTGTACATAGCCAGAAGAGATTTTTGGTAGAAATCACTCCTTATATAATGCTTAGTTCTTCAAAATACTGAGACACAAGCTATATTTTAGTGGTTAGACTTAGTGATAAATGCAGTAGAAATGGAGCAGGTAAATCAATTTCTCACCCCTTGGTACTGCAAGCCTGATCTTCTGAAATGAGGAAAAGCAATAGAAAAAGCTTTGCATCTGGCTGTTAACTTCCAAGCCATGAGGGACACGTAAAAGGGCTGCGTGCCAACAGATGTTCAGCTGCTAGAAAGACACTAACTTTGAAGTTAAATAAATCAAATACATGGATTATGTTCTCTGGACATAGTGCTGTATTGATTCAAATGAAATTTTGTTATTGTTTAAGTAGTCAAGGTTATAAAACTGATGGAGAAAAATCCTGCATGTCAGACAGGTTTCCAATACTGGGTGATACTCAGCTGTCTCAGGCAACTGTTCTCTTCTAACAGACTGGGCTTCAAAGCAGCCTCAATGCAGCTGCACCATCCACCTGAAGCACATCTTGTGTACCCCACACAACATTACAGAATACTTGATACCTCATCAGTTTCTGGTAACTCAAGATGCTGTTATGGATTTTTTGTCCTCAACAGGTCACGTATGATTAAACCCACTGATGCCCTTGAAAAAAGTAACTGACGAAATGTCTGTGTTTTCAGTATACTAAGTTCTGTTTAAAATAGAGTACTAAAATATTACTATTTTGGAAACAGCTGGAAATAATACCACTGCCAATCCAGCTTTCTCTTTTGTCACAAAACTTGCCAAGAATCATTTGCTAGGTTGCCACGTGTCAGGTGACTATTGGCTGAGAACTTTTATTAGAATTTGTAAAACTTCTTGAAAAATTTTAGAAGAATGCTGATACTCAAGAGCTCATGTTCCATGTTAGGAAGTATCCTGTTCCATTGTAATTCCAGCAAGTAAAAGTGTTTGGGTTATTAAAGATACCTTAAAGGCAGCACATATTGTCTAACATCGAACAGAAGCTCATAAAGGGATAATCATGACAAAGTGACTAGATATAACTGAGCCACAAGGATCTATTTATGGTTTGGTTGGGGATTCTTTTTGCCATAACAAGTGGTAAATTTTGTAAGCACTCTGATAAAGACTAAAAATTCCATTATGAAGCAAATATTCTAGCCAAACACATCACTAAAAATTTATATAACCCAATGAAGATTGTTTATATGTTAACATCACTTTACATGTTTAGTATTGTTCAGCTGTTGGTACTTTTTAACTTTCCTGTACCAAATGTTTAATGAAATGCACAAATTTAGCCAAGTTGTGAAAAACCTGAATAAACTTAAAAATCTTTTGACATGTGACAAGGCATGGGGAAGTAGATGCTACAGTTCTAGAGAAAGTGTATACATGAATTTTGTACGTGGTTTTACTATGGGAGATCCAGGCAAAGTTGAGAAAAGTGAACATGACACAAAGACCTGCATTCCAGACAAAAATTAAAAAAAAGTGTTGAACCTGTAATCCTTAATAGTTCAGCTAACCTGGTATGTGTCTTGTTGTTCTTTGAGATATGAAGACTTTTTTTCATCTGTTGCAAACAAAATCTGCAATTCAATGAAGTAGTTTTTATCTTATTAGTACTGCATTTATTTTTCACAGTTACTACAATGAAATTGTTTATTCTAACACCCCTTGATCACATATTATTATGATCAGTAATGCATCATTCACAGAGAAACAGAAAAAAAATTGATATTCAGGGGGTTGTGTTATAACTCTTAGGGGAAACAACAGGTTTGAACATTTTTAATGTTTTTTCTTGTAATTCGTGGATTTCCCAAAAAAACCCACACAAAGCTAAATGTGAAGCACTCATTAGCAACAGGTATTTAATTAAATAAGTAGATGTCATTTTAATAACCTACAGAAACTCCCCCAGCTAAGATTTAGAATTGATAAACCTGCTAAATCTTTAAGGCTCATTTACCTTGCACTAATCATCTGGCCTCTAATTTATTTTATAAGTAGATAAAGCAAATTCAAAACTTTCATTTGAATTACAGTTTTAGCAAACATAGGTCAGACTGGATGCGATCTTTATCAACACACGACTTGCAATTTGTTATCATTCATCATATATCTTGAAATTTACTTATATTAATTTAGCACAACCATAAATGTTAAGGGAAAGGTGACTCTAGATTTTTCACCAATACATATGTCATCTACATACACAGCAATCAGTCTTTGCAGACATAAAGTATGTTTTTAATATTCCCCTAGAGTCAGGATAGTCAAAGACAAATGACCTTAATGGAAGGCTTCCAGAGGACAAAGCAATGTCCATCCTTTTGGCTGACTGAGGTAATGTTTCACATTCAACTGTCTGGCATTTCTTTGTACCATGATGAATGCTGGATGCTGCAGCTAATCCATTCTGAAATTTCATAGTGAGTTCACGGCATCACAGAGTAGATTTTTTTGTGACAGACGCAAACATTAAAGAAATAGAGGAAGAAAAGCAATGAAAAAGTATCTAGGTTCACCCTCCTCTTTAATTTCTGACCAAAGAGGTGGACTGTGGTTCATGAACCTCTGGGGTAAAAATAAAACTCCTATGCCTGCCCAATCCTCACTTCCTATTAAAATTTAAAGCTAGAGAAACCTCAAATAATTTCCATTAACTACAGAGAATGGAAAAGGAGTACTTAAGGACAGGATTGGGAGAGTAAAGACACACAGGCAGGTCTGGATATGGAGAGTGGGAGCATTGCAGAGGAAAAATACTGATTGAACCACTTTCCTAAGACCTATATTAAATTCAGAGACCAATCTGCCATGGGAAAAATGAGTGTCCCAGAAGAGAATGAGAGGAACAGCTCAATGAGAGACTTGGAATATTAAACACACAAAAGTTCTGGCACCAGAGGAGGAGATTAAGGCAAGTAGAAGGAGATTGATGCACGGAGTACAGAAGTTTATGGAGTGAAATAGAGGAATTTAGTTCAAGAGTCTGCAATAATTTGGTTACCTGTCACTTTCAAAATGGACAAGAAAGATAAGGAGGAAGAAGGAGAACTGCTAGGATTAGTAGAGGAGAAAAATTTCCATATTCCCTGACAGTACTCTCTTTTGTAATGAAATGTTGTATTTTCAAGGCATGGTAATATTACAAGTCAATCTCCTCTTCAGGGTTTGAGTGTATCTGATTAAATAATAAATAAATGAAGATTTGAGGCTCCAAGAAAAGCAAGCACTTCTGCACTCAGTCCAATGTCAAGCTGTCTGCTTAAGTGCATTATTGTTTTAAAGTGTGTCTCATCACTTCTTGCTTTATCACTCCTCAAAAAAATGCATCTGTAAAATTAATGTTTGGGTATGCAAATGTTTAGTTTGCATTCTAAGATGAGGGCAGTCTGCACCTGAAAAACCACAGAACTGCTCTCCTTCAAGCTTGACATGTGGTCTAAGTCTTGGTATCATCTTCAAAATAACAGGAGGCTCACACTCTTAGGGTCTCTGTCAATTTTCATTAAGCTGAATAACAATCATTTTAGAGGAAAATTATTACATTTTTATTCAAATAACTATATTAATTAAAGTGGTCTTGCTTGAATATTCTGTTGGTGGGGAATATGTAAGAAGCACAAGGATGGAAACATCTTCTCACAATCTCATATTGTTGTGGTGATAACACAACAGACAATATGAAGGTTAGTCTACCAATTCAACAGCTATAAAAATGGGGCTTATCAGGCTTATTCAGTAAATCTGTAAAAGATCCAGGCCTGGAGGGATAGAGATGATTGTTAAAGTCTTGTTTGCTGTTTTATGGTACATAGAGATAATTTGCCAAAACATCTAAAAATTTTTAATAAAAGGTTTCACAAATGTGATGGTGCTCTTGATACTCCAAGACACTCAATATCACAACTCAGCTACACTGCTCACAAGTGGGGTGTAAAGTAAGAAATATTATAGGACCTTTCTAAAGGGAGATTAATCTTTTAAAAATTGACAAGGAAGCTCCATATAATTAAAAAACATAAACATTTCTGTCTCTCTGCTTGGTAATAAGTGCATATTATGGCTACTTAAATGTCAACAGCTATTTTTTGTATCATTAACTCACACAAGAGCCAGATGCTAAATAGCCATTTCAGTAGCATAAATGATGGAGCAAACTTTTGAGTAGGAAATAAAAATTTTAATACACAAGCAGAATTTTACATCCTTAGTAGCCAGCAGCCATTTGGAGTTGACAGATCAGCTACATGCTTCAAAACCTTTGTGGCAAAACAACTTACGAAACAAAATGCACAGATAAAACTCATAATGTGTCACATACTAAGAGTTTTCCAAATGTTTGCTAGCAGATACATTATTATGGTAAATGTTAGAAGACCTTCAATATACCCAACTTTTATTTTGTCAGACAGGAAAAGAGAAGTTGAGGGGTCTTGCTTACAGAGGAGATTCATTTTTCACTGTGTTTGGATGAACTGTTCATTGTAGATTTAACTATACATGATTCTTTGTCCCTGTAGACTGGCTATATCCTACTGCAAACTGTTATTGGCTTAATAAAATAGAAACTTTCTCCCCACATGGAGCATTTTGGAAGGTAATACTGCTCAGCTTGATACTGCAATGGACCCTGCTGGACTGCGCACCTTCCTGTGGGGTGTGATGGGTTGAGCATCATCAACCCATCAGACTCACCTCAGGTTCTGGGAGACAAGCTGAATTCCCAAATTCCCTTTGACTACCTCTTCCAACTCCGTGAGTCTTCTCCTTCTGACACGTACATATCACTCCCACTCCATAGCTGCTCTGTGCCAGTTGTTAGCACAGGCTCATGGAGAAGCCCCTTAGTCCAGAGGGCTCCTGCTCTGTCAGTCAGCTGTGAAGCTACAGAGCAGCAGTTTCTGCAGTGTTAGCATCAGTTGTGGTGCCAGACAGAGCAGGAAGAAGAGGTGAGCAAAGCAGCAGAGTGTGGAGACCCCAACCAGTTGCTCTGTGATCTGATCCAAGTGTGCTACGCCTCTTGTGGCACGAAACCCTGTCTCACTGAATTGGTGCAAGCAGACACAACACACCCCAGACATGGGATGACCAACTATGGCAGCACAGCTTTGGATAGCAGAAATTGTTCTGTGTGGATACCTGCACACAGCTCATCTTAGCTGTAGTGGCAGCGTACTATTCAAGTGCCATTTTAATTAATAACTTATTTCCTTATAAGTCCATTTTTGTTAATCGAAAATGAATTACAAGCACGAGTTTGTCACATAGAGCTGCTATTGGTAAATAGTAACCAACTGTGCTGTGAGAAACCCAGGGATGCTGTAAAGGCTTACTGGTAAGTTATGGTTGGTGGTGTCGAGTTCAGTTTGTTGATATGATTTTGCACCATTAGTTTTCCAGCATTACCGAAAGATCTGGGGATGGCACAGCCTTATCCGCTGTTGTTTCTACCAAGGCTTAATTCTCAGTGGCTTGTAGTCCAAGATGGGGCTGTTTATTAGGGAGCAGATCTGGTGAGTTTCGTGAGTCTCTTATTTAATAGGAAAAGAAAGCTTGTTTCCGTGGCCATTACTGCAGACTTCAGACATCCTTTCTATTTCCTGAGTCTGCAGTTTCAAATTTATCTTCTATTTACTTTGGTAATTAAGTCTCTTGGTGGATATTTACAAGTTCATGCTGTACTATGTTGCATCCAAAAAATAAAAGTGTACTTTTGAGTGAAATGCTGAACTTTTTCTCAGGTAGACATACTTCAGCAAACACTTTTGAATGTATTTTATATACTGCTATGACAAAATGCTGCAGAAAGTGTTTTAAAATGTTGTGAACTTTACAATTACAAATTATATGATACTGATCAACTTGTGAAGCACATTGATTTTGACTTAGTGGATTTCTCTTATCATTCAAAGAACATAGCTACACCAGAATTCCTCATGCTGAAGTACAAGAGGAAGGGTAACATGGGACATGAGAGCCTAAGATCATGTCTGGGAATAATGAGGGTACTGTAGGAACTTTTTGAGAAAGACTTTTATCAAGAATATTTTTCTTTTTTCCCTGTATCACAGAAGGAAGAGCCAATAATTTGAGGAAGCCCTTTATTTGACCTCGTTAAATCACCCAGGTAGTTTGGTCTAATCAAACTCCAATTCATAAGTTTCATTTCTGAATTGCACATACATTCTTGTTATGCCTTTGTTTTTATAAGAGCAAATAATTAACTGTCAAACTACATTTTCCGGTCAGCTATGTATTTCTAGCCCTTGCTCTGCAAAATCACACACTCTTTTCATTGTGTCCACATTTTTCTTTTTGGCTGAGGTTCTTTTGATAATTTTCTTATTCTGCTTGCGCTGGGGTAAGAAAGAGGACACTTGTGTTTACGAAGAGCCACTGTCCACATTTTTTTCAATCTTGAAATCATGCTTGTATTTTAGTGAAAAGTTTTAGTGTATCGCTTTCACCTTGCTGATTATATTGCCCACTACCTTCTTTAATAACTGACTTAATATTGCTTGCTGCCAAATCTGCCCCCTCGAGCCACATACATGTGTTAAATTACCTCATAATGCAGAGGGCTAATAGGTGAAGTTCACTTAAAAAAATCCCTAAGCAATTTAAATGATGTTAATATCTAAATCTCTTAGGTAAAAACCAGTTTTCCCATCCTAATATGAGTTTAGATTGTTTACATTTGAGACTTCAGGCATAAATATTTTCATTAGTCAAGTTAGAATAGCACTGGAAGAAAATTGATGAGGAGATGAATCAGTTAAATGGAGGGAAAATCTTTTAATCAAGGTTGCAAAATATTAATTTTTACCCATTTGTTTGTACAACTTATCCATTATTTTGACAATATATCATGACTTGCTTATTCTGCACTATTGCTGTTAAATTGCAGTCACAAATTCAATCACTTATGTTGACAGACTCAAACCACTTGATTTGCCATTCTAAATTCAGAATTATTGGCCTGGCTGATGTCACAAAATGCTGTACCACAAATGCTACTAATTTACCAAACTATCCTTGTTTGACCAGACGACTCAAGAACCAAAAATAAATAAATCACATTAATTTAGAAAAAATGGCTCTTTTTACTGATTCCATTCTGTTTAGTAGGGGAAAAAAAAAAAAAAAAAGAAGAAGAAAAAACCCACGTGAATTCATATAGTTTAGAAACTTTTTTTCAAGAAGCTGACCAAAAGAAACAAACCCACAAACAGGTTTTTAATTAGAAACTGTCAAAAAGTATCTTTAAAATATTTTGAAACAGAATTCTTATACAACGTAGAAGGTTTGATCTTGGGGAACTAAATTAATGGAAAAAAAGTACACTTTGCCTTTACAGTGGATTTTCTAATTTTTTAGGTTTTCCTTTAAATGTTTTTAATGTCATACAGTGAAACATTGAATGAATGACACGAGGACCACTTCGACGACATTGTCTGAGAAGGGATATCCCTTCTCATGAGGAAACCCATGAGGAGGGATATGAACATATTTGTGTAGTTATCTGAATACAAATGTGCATGTTGGACATAGGCTCTTTTTGTCCTGTTGAAATAAAAATTGAGCAATCTAACGTTCAAGTTTTTCTTTAGGAAGCAACCTTTGATTCTCAGCTTGGAGATGACAGTTGAAGGAGAAAAGGAAAAAAATACTTGATCCTTAAACTTTGAGTCTATTTTCTGTCTATTTGTTTCAATACAGTGTACCCAAGTTTCACACTTTTTTACTGGAAGAAAACAGATCCATTCTAAAATCATCAAAGCTAACAGGAAAAAGGATTTTTTTAATCAGAAGAGGTAAGCAAGATATAAGTACAGCCAATGATATTCTCAGTTTTAACAGTTAACACCAAAAAATCCCATGACACTTAGCCATGGATAATCCAATTTGGATGGGTCCTAGATTATAGGACTATATTTTACTCTAGACTATATTTATCTAGACTATGATTTGTAGGACAGATCTATAGAAATGAGAGGAAGAGTTATCTATCTACCAATTGTTATTCCAACTTGGTTCTTTCCCAGTTATTAAAAGGCTAGATCTAGGAATTTCCAGTGGGAAAAAAATAAGGCAAGTTAATACTATTCATGAAACCCCTGAACAAGGTCTAGCTCAAGACAAAATGCCTACCATCTAGCCCAAGAGGCACCAGTTATTCATCAAAAAGAACTCATTAAAAAGTGTTGCATAATTAGCTTTATTTTGGAACACTTTTGATTCCCAAGATTCCCTTTTGAGCAACAAATTTTGGTGTGATTCCAAACAAGGCTCAAAATTGGTTTGGGAGAAAGGAGGGTTCAATTAAAAGCAAATTGTCTTCTCAGCTCCACCATTACATCTCATGAATCCTAAAAAGAAATACACAAAATCATCACTGTTTTTCATAGCAGACTTATAGCAGCATAGCAGCACCCTTCTAACATGAGAATCTATCTATTTTGCTTGCCCAGCTACAGCTTGATTAGGAGGAAAACAATTTTGTTTGCTTTGTTAATAAATATAACCTGTTTAACATCTTCATTGATGGTCTGGATGATGGGACAGAGCACACCCTCAGCAACTGTGCTAATGACACAAAGGAAGGGAGGTTGCTCAGAGAGATTGTGGAGTCCCTACACTTGGAGATATTCAAAAGCCACCTGGGTATGATCCTGTGCAACCTGCTCTAGGTGGCCCTGCTCAAGCAGGGATTTGGGGAAGATGGACTTCTAGAGGCATCTTCAACCTCATCCCTTCTGTGAATCTATGAAAACTGGGGAACTGTTTCTAAGGGACAGTAAAAGAAAAAAGTCATCCGAAGAAGGGCAGTCCTGTCACACACTTTAGAAAGCACGTCTGGAGAAAAACATGCATGAAGACTGGAGAATGCTGATACACAGCAGTAAAATATAAATAACTTTCATAAGTTCTATGGAGCTCAATTCTCCCTCTGTTTCTAAAGGAAGAACGTGTCTTTTTTCTAATGTTAATAACATCTAGAATATTGGTGTAGTCAGTGAGGACTGTATGACTACAAAGGCAATACAAATATTAATCTAACACATCTCATAAAGCCCAGAAAGAAAGCACTGCGTGGAATCCTCTGATGCCATTGTCTAGAAAATTTGACTGTTCAGTCAGCAAAAACAACCCTCTTCTTCAGGGTTATTTTATTTGAAGAAGCAGTCTAATTAAAAAGTTAAAACAAAAAATCTGGCTTTTCATGCAGTAACACTTAGCAGGTTTCAATTTTTATTACACTGTTATTATGCATGTTATCCAAACTGATTTAAAAAGGGCTTTCATGTTTTGACAACATGGTAGAGCACCTGAATGTGATCTAAAACTCTGTGCTAAAACATGAATCTCAAGCAAAGGAATACAGTGGAGAACTGATTCTTTTCCCTGATGTTTTCAGCACCTGTTTCAACTGTACCACAGGTGCTGATAGACATTTCCTGCCGCTTGTGCTAGGGGCTCCCAGACACAGCCAGCCAGACTATGAGAGTCCGTAGAGCCATCTGGAAGTTATCAGGGCTACCAAGACATGTGGAGATGTGCCTGTTTTTAACAGAAACGGACTTCAGGTTCTGCATTGTGATCAAACGATCAAAAAATATTGTGTTTCGGAAAAAGGCTCAATGTTCACTGTTTCTATGTTCCCCATTCAAACTGTAAAGCAAAGGAAGAGTATGTCCACTTTCAAGGCAATGGAATGTGTTTGTGTCTAAGGATATTTGAGTTAAATGTTTGATTTCAAACTTTTTCGGTTCCTCACTCTTGGTGAAGAAGGAAAATCACTGAAAGGGAAACTAACAGCACCTTGGCAAGACTATCCTCTCTAGGTCACTGGCTTAAATCTAGTTCAAGTCAGAGAAAAGGAGAATTCAGTATCTGATAATCCTTTTGCAGCCTTCATGCACTGAGTTGATCTGAGCTCAGAGCCACAGAATATGTGATATTCCCTGTTGTAAGAAAAGCTTCCTTTAAAATTGACATTTCACAAGTCTACCAATGAAGCAAAAAAGCTAGAGAAGCTTTGAAGTGATTGATGAATAATTTTCCAGATACTTTCATTTCGTCAACCCTACTGTTTAAGGCCATGGCATGCTGATCACCAGAGTTCTTCCTTATCTCTTGTATTGCCATCTCCTGAGCTATCCTGCGGATCTGGAAGATGCATCTCACTCTTTGGATGCCTGAGAGAAACACACAATGTTCTGGTCACAGAAAGTCTGGACAAGGACCCTGCTTTTAAAATGAGACATAATACAGATGAAATGTGGGATGCCAACCAAGTAACTGAAAATTTATATAGGCAAAGCATGAATAAATTTACAGAAAAAAAAAAAAGCCATTGTTTTTTAAAAGAAACAATAACTGACAAGATAGGTCCAAAGGTTTGTAGAGTCCAGTGTCAGGTATAGAAGCAAAGTTCTAATCAATTTAGCTTCAGACCAAATTTTAATAGTGTCCCCCTCTCTGTACCAATCCAACAAGCTGTTTAGAACATGTGGAGTGAGAAACCTGTTCTGTATACAATATGCTGTGTCTTCAGACTCAGCTCAAAGCAGTAAACTTCAGTGTGGATAAGAAGACTTGCCTCCATACCCCATTTCCTCTTCAGAACTCCTGTATAATTAAATTGTCAAAAAATCATTAGCCCATTGTAAGTAAAAGGCTTTTTTCTTCCTGGATGGGCAATTTGACAGTCCACATTCAGGCTTTCACAAAGCATATAACTTGACAGCCAAAGATTATTCAATCATATAAATTGAATTAATACATTCAGCTCATTACTGTTTTTTGTTTATTACCAGACAAAACAGTAGCTTGTGAGCTGGCATTCAGACATAGGGTAAATCATCTTACCCCTCTCTTCTCCATCACCCTGCCACTCTGAACCGGAATTCTCACTCCTACAAATTAATTCAGTTATTCCAAATGTGAGAAAGTTACCACATGAGAATTTGATGTGGAAAATTGTAAAGAAAGTCAAAAAGAGATTGTCTTCAGAGCTTTTTAATGGAATACTCAAAATATTCTTGCTTTCATAAAATCAAGACAAAAACATAATATCCTCTAGTTATGTAACAGTTTTCAAAGATTGTGAAATAATTACATGACAGGAAGTGGCAAGAACCAATAGGTTCTGAAAGTTGCCATGTTTTTTAAGCTCATATTCTTGTCCTCAAATTGACATTTTTTCTCTCCTTCAGCACTGGTTCTACCAGATGAGTAGCAAGGAGTCCTCTCTAACTTCTTTTCAGGCATTGTTTTGTGGTTGCTAGACTCAAAGAGTACCCCAGGGATCATTTAAAGTAATGTCCCCACCAAAAACAAGATCATACAGGCCTCGACCACCTTTCGTAATTTGTATTGTGCCCTGATCTTAAAAATTTCTCATAACAGCAAATTCTCTGTATCTTCAGGTTATCCAGTCTTATGCTTCATCCTCCTCCCAAGTTTCCTAAGCTTTTGCGCCCAAAATCACCTATGATGAAAGACAAATTGATTTCTTCAGTCCTTTGAAAACATTTGGTGATCATTGATATTGCAACTATATATGATCAAGACCCCCCTCTACCACCTCTCAATGAGCCAGGTCTCTCCTAGGTCATGTTTTCTAAATCCATTATTCACACTGCTGGATTGTCTTTACTTTGTCTTGGCCTTAAAAATGCAGTTCCCAAACAGAGATCATATACATTCCAAGGCTTTTCTTGGAGGAGTGTAACTAGATGTTTTCTATATAAACTTCTGCCTCATGAATCTAAAATTAAAAGTACTTTCCTACTATGTCTTTTTCCACTGTACTCTTTTCTTTCTTTATGGAAAAATATCCTGTTTCAAATTTCAATTTGATTTTTTTTTTCTTAGGCACAGGAGAACTTTAGTTCATAAATACTTGGCTGAAACCTTTCAGGTTTCTGAGGAACTCTCCAAACTGCCACAAGCATTTTTAGCATTTTCCCCAAAATACTTAAAACTCTTTTCCTCTTTGCACAAGCCATAAATTAAAAGGTAGAATCTCCATTCTCCTATTCACATTTTTCATGAAGATACCAAGTAGAATCTGACCAAATGTCAGTTCTTAAGGGAGTTTACTCTGCAGGTCTTCCATGTTTGATGTGGTTTCACTAATTATGAAGTTTTCAACTACTTTTACAGCTACCCAAAGGCAAATCCATGCATGCCATATTTCCTCAACTTATAACATTCTTGGGTGGAAAAAATGTCTAAGGACACTATAAGAGTCAATTTACATCTATATCTACTGCTTTTTCCTTTCTATGCTAGGCTGCCACCATTCTCAAAGAAGGTAATCAGAAAAGTTTGATATGATCCTTTCTTGCCACTTGCTTGTTGGCTGATGTTACAACCCTTACATTTTATAGATACTTAAATTTACTTCAATAATTTGTTTCATATTGTTTCCAGGAACTTAAACCAGACTGCTTGGTTTATAATTCCTTGGCTTCTCTTAAGAAAAGTTATGAAAGGTTTTGTTTTTCTTAGTTTTCTAGGACTTTTCCTGTCTGCAGCTTCCAAGAGATAATCACTTATCATTCAGAGATTACTTTGGCCCATTTCCTGGGATGAATTTCATCAAATCCTGAGAATTTTAACATAACAATTTTACATAAATATTCCCTGAGCTATTATCTTCTCTACTCCAGCCTGAATTCTGAGCAACTTGTTAAAATTAATGTGTTAAAGTATCCAGCACAATTTACCTTTTCCATGAAGATTAAAGAAAATAATTAATTTCTGTTTTCTCTGATGAAAGGAAATTATTCTTTTTCTCTGTAGAACGTTTTGTTCAATCTCTTTCTCCTTTTCCTTCTTATTTTTAATGTATTCACTGAAAATTGTGTTGCTTGCCATGTCCCTTGCTACTTGGAATTCATATCATTTTGAAGTTTTCTTATTTTATCCTTATACTTGTGTAATTCCATTGTATTCATTCTTATTTATGAAACAGCTTGGATTCATTAGTTTAAATAGCAGTCATTTCCTTACCCAGCTGGCAAGGAATGTTTATTTGTGCAGCTCCATGAACATGGCTATCCCACTTCTGATAACCAGGCAGGAACTGGTAACAACTGTGTGGGTAACCTCTTTACTCTGAGCAGATATTTGCCTCTGCTCCCCCATGTCCTCAGAGCCTCACAGAGCAAGGCAGGCTGCAGGGCACACTGTGGGGGAAGTGATGGAAATAACAAACTGGGGCCCCAGTGCATAGCTTGTACTTGTTCCATACTTTTAAGCTATTGTACACCTGCTATATGGGCTCTGACAACTTGAACAAAGATTTTGGAGTTAATGTTCTTATCCCCTCACCCCTCCAGCTCCCATTCCCTTCACTTCCACAGGCATTTTTGCATAGCAGGAGCACTCTGGAGATTGCTGGAATATCCTGGTCACAGAAATCAGCACTGACTCCTTCCTGCTGCCTCGGTGGGTACCACTTTATGCCCTCGGGCTGTAAAGGGTCAATGGGTCTTTGGGCAGTAGGAGAAGGAAGGTGGGTGCCACACTGGTGTCAGACATGAACTACTGTTCTTATCATTTAGTTTCAATTTGAAATAGAAATAGTGACATCTGTAGAATCTGGAAGTGCTGATAGTGGTTCAGATAAGTAGTTTGGCATTTGCTTTCCAGTGGGAGAATGGAAGAAACCCTCACTTCTCTCCTTTTCTTAGAAAAAGCTCACTGCTTCCCTCCGCTCGGACTCTAAACCCCTTGATCCATAAATTGACAATATAGGGTCATACTGGACTGGTTTTCCAGTAAGCCATTTCTGAAAGTGATATGAAAAGATTTGTGTTAGTGAAAGTTACTGATGGCAAATGGCAGCAGTCACACACAATGTACAATATAATGCTCACCATGTCTTAGCAGAGAAATGTGGTGTCATACTCAGCTCATTCTGAAAGGGAACATTAAGTCTTTCACTGGTGTCAGTACACTGTTTGCCCAAAGACATTTTGTTTTTACTTTTCTTTTTGGTTCTGTAGTTACTTTAATGCACAGAGGTACTGTCTGGGGAAAAAAGAATCAAAAAAATCTGTAGAGTGCAGCCAGACAGCACTTCAAAAGTAAATTAGCAATAATTAGCTGTGCACATTCAATCTTCGGTCAAACCAAGATGTAGAAAGGTTAGGTCCAATTTTTAGCTCTGCTAAAGGTTTACTTTGTAGGTTTCATTAGAAATCCCTTTCCCACTTTTATCTTTCAGTTTTGCTACAGTTAAGTAGCAAAGTTAGTTCTATAGTTAATATCGTGCTGGAATGGAACTGTCTCTCTGTGTGCATAGCAAGGCAGCCCAAGAAAGCAGGATCCTGAAGCCACCTGGGACCTTCACTCATTCTTGCTATATCACACAACAAATTATCCATGATATATTTCACTTTCTTTCTACAAAACCCTTTGCTGAGACAGATTTTGTTATGTATAATGCAATGCAGACTTCATTGCAGCCTCTGCCAAGAGCGTTTTATGATTCAGGGGTTTGAATGCCACATTGAGCGGCCTAGAGTCATTAGCATTGCTTTGTCCAAATACAGTTTCCAGAGCTGGTTTAATCTAATCTTCCCTGATTATGTACCAAAGTAAGTAAGGAAGAATCATGTTGGTCCCATACTCACTCAAGCCACTTAAGAAAACAGGGAATGATTTATGTGGTCATATGCATTCATCCCATCAGGGGCGAGCATTTTCACATCCATTTGGTGGTCATCTAGGCAAGGAGAAAAGGCTGGTCTCAATGCAGTGCTAATTCTGGAAGAAGCCATGAATTCTGAACAATATTCATGGAAAACCAGTCTCGTCAATGAAAGGAAGGAAGGGAGGAAGGGAGGAAGGGAGGAAGGGAGGAAGGGAGGAAGGAAGGAAGGGAAAGAAAGAAAGAAAGAAAGAAAGAAAGAAAGAAAGAAAGAAAGAAAGAAAGAAAGAAAGAAAGAAAGAAAGAAAGAAAGAAAGAAAGAAAGAAAGAAAGAAAAGAAAGAAAGAAAGAATGGAACCTCTAAGTCCTGCAAAAATAAACTTTTAGAAGCAGAGAGGGAAGAGAACTTGGGGAGTTTCCACAGTCAGCTGTCCACATTTTCTGTTTAAACTATAAACTATATAAAAGCTAAATAAAAGAAAGGTTTCAGATGCATTTATATACATGGAGCAGTTTAAAAACAAACAAACAAACAAACAAACAAACAAAAACACGAAGAGGAACTAAAGAACTGGACACAGCACTATAAAAACACAGTCCCATCACAGGGGTGCTTCTTGCCAGTAGGGCAGACTCCCCTCCAGGGCAACAATTCAGAAAGCATTTGACTGCTTGGGGAATAAGAAGACGTGGTCTTGACAGTTTTCTTCCCTCCTATGGCTTTTACCCTGGAGACTGGCAGCTCAGTTAACATCAAAGTTGTGCTTGTAAATGGAAGTAGCAAATGTATGTGGTAGGTAAAATTCATTCTAAATATTCTGACCTTGGTTATGAGATATAAATTGGAAGGAATTTAATAAAATAAAAAGTCACCAAGGTTGTCTGCCAGGGTGCAAAGGAGTAGCATCTAGATCAGAGTGTGTGAGCTGTGCTCCTTTATTTGTCCCTGGCACAAGGGTTTTTACTCATGTAGATAATGCTTGTTCCTTTTTATAAGTTATTCGGGCTTGATTAAATTTTTTTTTTTTGGTAGGCAGCACTTGAAACATGTAAATTATTTTCCTTCTTCAGGAGTATTGCTTTAATGGGGACCTACAAAAGCTCTGTCCCCTAGCAACAGCCCTCTGCAAGCTCTTCTTATAAATCAATGCCAGATAGGTGGAACACATAGAAGGGACAAAGATATTAAATGGATTTTGTTAGTCAAGGTCACTTTTTTGTCCAAGCTGAATTCAACTTGATTCAGTAATTAATTTAAAAAAAATCAAAACAAAACAAAGGAAAACAACATTTTCCATCTTCTTCAGAAGGTCTGAACAGTTTTGTAATAATGAAATGCTATACAATATTATATTAAATGACTGCTTTGAAGACTTGATGAAATCTTGGTGTTTCATTAGCAGCAATAATGATGATAGATTATTTCAATAACTGTAAAATTTGCTTATCATGGACAATTGATATCTATATTTTCAAGGTCTTGTTCAGTGCAGTCCAGCTCATCTGTATATTTAGTTTCCAAAAGAATTTGAGCAAGTAATGTATTTCAACCTTTACTTCAACTATAAGTGTAAGGATAAGTACACTTATTCTGCAAAATTTTGACTTAATTTAAATGTCACATTTAGAAATGTTCCATTCACAATTGACAATGTTATATTTTCTCCTTGCTTTCCACACAACATTCTTTCCTTACAGTTAAAATTATTATGACAAGGAAAAAGAGAATCTGTAAAAGGAAAATTCATTTTGCTCAGATGCAAGAATTTAAAGAAGGTTCAATAAAATAAGCAAGATGAAGAAATATATACAATACAGTTGTGTTATCTCTCTGCATTTCCAAAGATTATCAACAGGTGATTATCAACAGGTGATTATCAACAACTTTGAATGGATTTGCATAGTGAGGATGAAAGAAACTGCTCCAGCTTGACCTTGTTGAACTGCATATTTCTTACCTTAATACTTGAAGAACAACTACTGTTGAAAATAATTGGAAAAAAAACCCTACTTTTATATTTCATTATTAAAAGTAAACAAATTGGTTTTGATCAAACTCTCCAGAAAACCTCTAAGAAACATGCCAAGAACAGAAGTCTTCAGCCCTCAAATGGATGGATAAAGCTGCTGCAAATTCAAAGGTGATGGATAGAAAGCATTGAGTAATATGCCTCAGTGCAGCACTGGACGTAATTTAACTTAGAATTTGTTGGGCCATCCGTAAGTCATTTACACTTTGGAAATGTGAAAGAACACAAAGACGGAAGTCTGCCGGGAAGAAAAGCAAAGTCCAGTCTCAGAAAGTGGCAGGAAATTTTCTAGCACCATAAAAGGTCCTATTAACATCTCTATAATTTGATCTTATACCCAATTCTGGTAGAAAGCTGATTACCCATTCTGCACTCCCTTCAGCCAGAAATATTTCAAACCTGACTGTTTTATGTCCCTTCCCCGTAACAAAGTTACAATCTCTAAAATGTTTGTAACCTATACAGCTTGTTGTAAAGGCCAAATGTCCTTGGTTTGAGAAAGAAATTGTACTCAAGAAAACAGCTTTGTTGCATTTTGGCAGATTAAATTCAAAAGAAATACAGTATTAGTATCCAACCAATGCAGTCTGTCAAAATAAAAGGCAGGCAAGAACTGTTAGAGCTGAAGTAATGGATAATGAAAGCCAAGGGACCAACAGGAAAGCAGCTGTGCTTAATATGAGCAACTTAGAGCCACGAGTGTCTTTCTAAGCTGGGAAAAGCAAGTCTGTGAGAGCCTCCACACTCAGGCGGTGGCAAATGACCCCTTTTGTGCCCCATCTTATAAATCACACCAGCAACAGCATTTTTAACAATAGCACGTTTTACCTCTCCAACAATAAGAAAATTAAGATGGCTGGTCAATAATTTTCCTCATATTTTCAGTAGTTACAGTAGAAGCAAAGAAAAGATAGGCTCTTATACTTCCCACGTCCATGTGCCATTCCTTTTAGGGATTGTTTTTAGCCACAAGGAAGGTTATCAGTCTCAAAAGCCAATCAGTCCTTGCCTTCCCTGCACAAACAACCATTTCCTTAAGCCACAGAGTTTTGGTTTATTGTTTAGTTTAAGTGACATCCCCATGCCTATTAATAGCCTGCAGAGAGATTCAAAGCATGTTATATAGATGAAGAGATGAAAATTCAAATAAACACCTGCCTGCAGGACATTTACATCTGTCTGGAACTGTCTCTGGAATGCTGGCACTGAGCAAGTGGGCAACACTTGACTGAAAGAGCAGCTAAGCTGTTGGAGATCTTTTCTTGCCCAGTCAGCCTGACCTCGGGCAGAGTACAGTCCTCTTCTTGACAGTGTAAATTATCCCTGTGACTTGAGAAAAGTCATCTTAGGTGGTTGTATTTTCTACTACCTCCCAGTAATGCCAGCAAGAGTTACCGCACACTTGAAGCAAATTACAGGCTTAGGATAATTTCCCCCTCCAGGAAGGAGTCCAGCAGTGATGCTGTGGCAAGGGCTGGAAGTGAGCTGCAGCTACGAGATTTGATTGTGGAATCTCTGGGTATTAGGAGTGTGCCTGTGGGAACAGCTTAATTTGTTTATTCCCTGACACCCTGAGGGGTCTGAGAACCCCCAAACGGTCACATGCATAGATGGGACAGTGAACTGGTTTGCAGCAGTTGACCAGCTTAAAATTTGGTGATTTGCAGAACTTTGAACCACATTCACAACTAGAGAGACCTCAGAAGCCTCACCTTTATAACCCAGAGAACTCTAGGGAGAATTTTGGGCAATTCTTATTATTCCCTCAGGCAGGTCCAGCTGTACAAGTTCAATTTTACGCTCATATGAATGATGATATGCAAGTAACTGCAGTGGCAATATTTACTCAGAAAATCAAGACACTTTCCCTAAAAATCAAAGTGTCATTACCTTCTGGAGAAAATGAGGGAGTAATTTTGGCCAGACTATCAAGGTTACCAATAGTTTTATCATAAGGCTGTGTTGTGTGAAGAGAAAGTGTTGCAATCCTGGTGGATTGTCAGTTTGTTGCAAACAGAACATCTCATAAAATAATATTAACATTACTTCTAGAACAACAATCTTAAGACCTTTTTTTTTTTGCCAACAACTGTCAAAATATGGAAAATACATTTACTTCTACAAACATGAAAAAAAGTATATAATCTTTCATGTAGGACACTTTGACAGCAAATGAAATTGCTCCATTTTCTGAATTTATCCTCAGCTGAGATGATACATTCCTGTAAGACAAAAACCTTCATGTTTTTCCAATAATACACTAGCTCCTGTTACAATCAAAAAAAAAAAAAGAAAAAAGAAAAAGAAAAAGAAAGCTCAGATAGAAACAGCCTTTCTTGTGCCTTCTGATGCTTCAAAGCATAAAAATTTCAAAATGTTCCCAAGAAGATTTTAAGCTCCTCTGTAGAACCGAGTTTTTTTCCTTTCTGTGCTCTGGTCACTATCTCAGTCTATGTTTAATCTTTCTATCATGTGGTGTGAAGCAAAGACCACAGCGCCTGGGTGGTCAATTAACCTTAATTGCACTTGCTGGTCCCTGGGCATCAGCGAGTAACAGTGACAGTGACTCCATCCTGCAGACTTTCTCTGAGAAAGCAGGTTCCAAATATTAACTGAGGTGCACAGGGTATCCATGAGCTTAGAAATACTGTATGTGGAACTGTGAATGGGACTTCTCAGCAGAATGACAGACAAAAAGACTTCACTATCAGTGCCCTGAGGTGGTGTTGCAGCTGGAGGTCCCCAGGGAATATCTGTGAGGGCTCTGGCAGAGCAAGCCAGCTATATCCAAGGGACTGCCAAAGCCCTTTGCCAGGATGGAGACAACCAAATGCAGCTGCTATGCTTTGGCCATCTCTCCCTGTTTCTCTAAAAAACATTTTCCTCTGATTTCTGGTCTCCTGAGCCTTATGGAGGTCTTACAGTACAGAGTTCCAGCGGAACCTCACAGGAAAAGGTCAAAAGTGGAGCTATGAAACAGGCCCACACATTTGTGACCATAGAGGAGATGTACCCTGACTTATCCTGAGGGGGAGTAGGCTTTCAAAGGTAAGAGAAGGAAGAAAACTTCAGGATGCAAGAGAGATACAAGGCTTTGGAAAGGTCATTTCCAGCAGCGACTCAGAAAGCCACAGTTTGGTATTGCAAAGTCCTTTGCCTTTTCCAGATGTAGGGCAAATGCCACTTTTAATAGGAACAGGTTTGATGAACGGCTGCCTTACATTTCTTGGTTGTTTGGGGTTTGTTTGGGTTTTTTTTAAGTCATGATAAACAAACCAAATTACATATAGTCCTTAGTTAAACTTGGATCCCATTAGCCTGCCTACAGTAATATCAGTAAACTATTGAAAAGACCTTTGAATCTAACAAAAGCAGAAATAAATGCTCGGACTGCAGCGTCTGGGGAGTGGGGACAGAATAATGGTCAGTTTTGTTTTTTCCTTTAACTTTACCTTAAATAAACCCATCCTTTCTCCTTCTTGAGCACTTTGAGGCAAGAAGGGGATTTGCACACCCTTACCCAAGTGCTGACCAAGGGCAGAGTTCCTGCCCCTTCCTTGATCCATTTACCTTGAAAATTTGTGAGAACATTGAGCAGAGTCATACAGTGAAATTGCATTGCTTTCATAGTATCTTCACTGTTGTCATTTAAACGATTAGAATAATGTTGTCTGGGATTACATTGAGCACTGATAGCACAAGATATTGATGTATGATTCAATTATAGCATTATTAGGTATGCATCACTTGTTGAGCTTGTCTGTATTGCTAATCGGAGTCTGGAATGACACAAATGCCCTGTTTGATCCAATATGCTTAGAGTAACTGAACTGGGGCTGGGAGAGAGGAGGCTGGTTCCTACAGCTGAAAAGATGTTAGTGCTACTGGGTTTATGCTTTTGGGTTTTCTTCTGGGCTTCCTCTCCCACAGTGGCACTCTATGTCAACGTAGATTCACAGATGACACGTATCATAAAAAAGGACATTCTGAAAATTCACAAAAATCCACTGTGTATTTCAATAAATTAAGTATGTTCTGATCAAAAAGCCACACTTTAAATTTTTTTTCACTGATCCGCTTCATTTTTCATTTGATCTTGTGGAAGCTTCAGTATATGTTCAGAATGCTTCAGCAGTAGCTTGCATCCCTATTCTGGCAGGGACTATACTCTTCAAATACAGGCACACAAAAGTCACCTCCTCGTACCACTTACAGGACTGATTTTTTAAAGAAAAATTTACTGCAGGTTTTTCTAGCTTATGCAAAAAATTTCTTCAAATGGATATCAAAAATCAAATGGCTCTTCTATCCTTTATTTCTGTAGCCTGTGTTACACTACCTTAATTGGTCAACAAATTGAAAAATAAGCCGTAAGTCATTTGGGCAGAAGTGAAACTCTTTAAAAAGCGACATATTAATAATTTACACATGAACTTTGAAACATGAAATTCAAAACAAGAAAATACATTGCCAAGCAACATTTTTCACTGTTATCTTTGCTTTAGAATACTTTTCTTTGAAAAAAAATTACACAGAAATTACATACAAATTTTATCTAGCAAACTTTAGAAGAAGACTTTTTAAAATTGCCACAATTTTTCTGTTCCAAAATGAAACTGGTAAAGTCATGCCATTTGCAAAATGTTTACATCTTGATGGAACAAATTAGTCTATAGTTTGTAGGGCCTTTTTTCATATTATTCCGGTGTCCTTCATGTATTAAGGAAGAATAAGAGATTTTTATTAGCCCATCCTAAGTTTTTCCCTAAGTAAGGTATTGGATTCAGTCCTCCTAAATAACATAAAACTCTTTTGTACATCTTTGTGCAGTGACACTATTCCCACCGAGACCACACTAAAATAGTGCATTTCAAGTGAGCAGAAATGACTGAATCTGCTCAAAGCGATTTTTTTAATAAAAACTGTGCAAAAGGATCTTTTTAGAAGGTGATTAAAACATCAGTGAAGTCCTTTGGTAGACATATATTAATATCTTCTATTACCTTTGTATGGGGTACCACATCTAACATTTTCATTTGATGTCACTTCTGTGTAACTGACATTTTATGAGCAATCACTAATGCAAGTCTGTCACAGCTCTTCTAAAGGGTTGCAGCCAAGCATCTTTGATAGAAGAAATTAAATCTAAAAGTAATTAGGTGATATCATTATAATCTCAAAATTACAGATAATTTGGACCAAAAAAAATCAAAAACTTTTGCAGCGTATGTAGTATTCCTAAGCAATATTAAGTAGATCAGTAACATTTCATACATGGAAAATTTGAAAAAGAGGCACAGAAAAAAAAAACATGCACCACATCACCTAGACCACCTATGGCAGAGCCAGGGGTAACTTCTGCAGAGCTAAATCCTGATGTGCTTAATCCTGTTGAAGTACTCCATCTGTTTGGCTATAACAGAACTTTTTATCTGAAGAAACAAATCAGAACATTTAAAACACAATCTGGCAATGAAATCTCTGCAAGGAGAGACCAATGCCCCAGCACAGATCCAGTGGCATAAATGAATTTGCATATGAGTAAAGTGGGTCTCATCGCAAATACAGGCTCTCATTGCTTAAATCACAAATCACAGTCTTAAACTGAGACATTTTAACATCTTCCCTCAGAATCCTGCTAAATGGTAGCTAAATGGAGAGGACATATAATTTCTTCCTCCTTTATCAGGTAAGGATGCAGAATTTTGCAATCCTAACAGGTCTGCTTCTTTTATAACATTGGGGGAAGCTGCAGTCATAAACAGACAATGGGTCACCTGACTTGGTTCAGAACTGCCAAATTTGGTCCAACCATCATTTATGTGATTCTCCAAGCTTGATCAATTTATGATTATGAGGAGCAGACATATTCAACTTCAGTTGCACTGTTATAATTTCTCCTTTCAAGATTCACAGCTCATTACAGGATGTCAGAAGTATCTTAACTGCTTATTTCATCAGTCCAGACTTCTGTGCTTGAGGAAGTGCTTATAAATTATTTGTTCCAGATATGTTACTCTAGTGACTGGAATCTGTTCTGAGTCAACCAAGAGCCACAGTGCAGAGGAATAAGTGTTCATTAGGATGAGCAGCTCACAGAATGAAAAGAGACATCTAAGAAATACAAGACTGGCATTTCTTAATGTTTATTTATGAGGTACTCATTCAGAGCACCATCTTTTGAAAGAATATGACAGGTGTATTTCTAGAGCTTAAGGCTCTCTTATGCCCACATTTTCCGCACGAGAATTTAAGCAAGGTCAGCTCTGCTACCCCTGACCAGTTTTCCTGCAGTTTCATCTGTGCTTGTGTCATAGTTGTTTTTCCTAAACCACCCACATGATCAGACACACCTTTTCTATAAATTCCCAGCATGGCCAAGTCTCTCTTCTATTTAAATTTAGAGTGTGTGTGGGCAGGAAAGTGAAAATAGTGCTTATGTGTTGGCTGCCTAGGATTTACTGCAGGAGAAGCAGCGGATGCTGAGTTTTTGGGAAGGCAAGGAAAGGTAAAAGGTCTTTTAATTTCCCTGTATGCACATAGCTCAGGCCCTAAACTTCCACCCACATCTCTCTCTGCCACTTGGCAACACACAAGGAGATGCAGCAGATGTACAAACTCACAGCCAAAGCTGGTAACAATGATATTTTTTTACATGGTACCTTTGAAGAAATAGTTTTTAACTTCCAAAATAGTAGTCATTGCAAAATATTCTCTAAACATGATGCCTCTGCAGTGGCACTGGAGTCACATCTGCAGAAGCAGGGCTGAAGCACTAACTTCTGGAATTCCACCTGCCTCTCCTTTCTCTTGAGAAATTTGTTTTGAAGGGAATGAGATCTGCCTCTGAGAGTTGCCTCTTCACGCTGAGTTCAGGAGGTGAAGATGATGCTTAATTGTTGTCTGAAAACAGCTCCTTATTGTCATTTTCATTCCCTGTGTTTTCACTCCAAAGAACAAGCACTGTGTCTTCCAACCACTTGCTTAAACATTTATCCTTGCAAGCTCTTTCCTTGTAGCTCTAAATCCTTTTTTCCTCTACTGTGTAGAAGGAAGAAAATGTGTACTTTTGTGAGTGTAAACACATCAGTTGCCATGGGAGCAGGTGCTGGAGCTATGATTATTTGCCTGCAGCTGCCACATTTGCTAGGTGCCCAATTACCTTACCTGGTTACTCTAATTGAAGGGAGAACGAACACAATGCACATAATTTAAACAAAATGCTTCTTGACTGGAAAGTGCAAGACGAGAGGTTCATGATCTGTGGCTTGGAGCAGTTTGTGTCATGTATTTTCATTATAGTCTATGTTACATAAGGAGCAGTTGATTAACAGAGATGAGTGCAAAAGAGAAAACAATGATGAAGAAATGTGTTTATAGAATATGAGGTAACTTTACAGCTTGAGATAAACAGCACTGAAAGAGGTAAGTGTAACAGGCAATCTTACTTTTGGCTGTTAAAAAAAAAAAAGGAGAAAAATAAATTTCTCCTCTAGAACCAAGTTGCTTGAGAGGCAGTTTAAAGCAGGACAAATAAGCATCGGTGTAGGATGTTTGTGGGTGTCAGACCATACCCTACCTTCCCCTAACCCTCCTGCTCACTTTCCTCATTTTGAAATCCATTTTGTTGCTATTATAAAAATTTTCACACAAGGCTGAACCTCCTCTAATTAGCTGACACAATAACACCCAAAATCCAAAATAGAGATCTATGAAGGGTTTATCTGAGTAGAGAGATTTCCCTGTATGCATCAGTCAGAGTGAGAGCTAACAGAGAAAGCAGAGGGTCACCAAGAAAGAATGAGCTGCACTCACAACAAGGAAAGAGAAAAAGCTTTTGAACCAAGCTTTTGGCAAGGCCCTGGAAGTGTAAGCATGTAAATGGTTTTGGTTTTGTCTGAAGAGAGCAGGAAGATTCCAGGTCTGCTTTTGTAAAAGTGCCATACTTGACTCCACCAAATGTTCATTTTCTATACAAAATTAATCCCTCTAGACACCAGCCTCTGACTAACAAGAGGTCTATAATGACAGTGTAAATGAATGCTTAACAGATCAGTGTGTAACGACTGAGAGTCTGGAATTTTTTCCAACTCATCTGTGAAAAGCAAAGGACCACTTCTGAGCTGCTGCTAAAGTGTAACTGTGAATATACACGGTAGAAAAAGCATTTAAACTTCCCGATATACTCATTAATATCTATATCTTCAAGGGCAGAAAGAAGTATCCATCAACATTTTTAACCATACACAGAAAAGCTAGGAAAGTAACCCGGATATAAGGCAATTAATTTTATATCATAAAGAGCAGCAGAGCTCTCTAAGGCCAATGTTGAAGACACATTCTTGATATAAGGTAAGTCTCTGCGCTTGGAAATATGATCTCATGTGAATAGAGGAAGAAGCTTTACTACAATAAATCCTTTGTATTTTGTGAACATTTCAAGTAATTGAGCTCACAAAGCATTTTAAAAAAACCCAAACAATGCATATTTTATTGTTCTTAACACAGTAAAATAGGTACAATATATCCAAACCCACACTTCAGAAAAAAAGAAAAAAATTCTCTCATTAATTTACAATATATAGTACCTAAGTAATTAGCTTAGCAAGGAGCTGTGATAATTTAATCTGAGATACATCTAATAAAATTTAAGTTTTCCCTCATTATTTTGTCAGAGAAGAGCTGGAATCAGTTTTAAAACAAATATGAGAAAGGTCTTTGCATTCCAGGAAAATATTTTGAATATGTGTAATCTCTAAAGCTATGCAAATCAAAACAGTTATAGTGTGAAATCTATATTCTTAGTCAAACAGAAATTACTCATTTAGAGCTAGGACTTGGTTCTGTTTCACCTTTTATCGCTAATTAATCATTCAGGTATTTTTGTTGGCAAGGGAGATAGATCCATGTTCCAACTTTAGGACAGGACTCTAATGTATTAGACATTTTTGTTTGTTGTAAATATGAATTAAGTTGGTGATTTTCCAACTCTGCTGTACAGAATGCTGTAGTTTCATCCTTTTTTCTTTTCCCTTACTTTTGTGGAATTTTTTAACTGAATGGTGCTAATGATGTTTTCCCCAGAATGCAACTTCTAAGTACCTTAGACCCAGAACAGAGAGTGTGCAGTCCTCCACTCCCACACATGGTCTGTGCACCTGATGCTTTCCTACCCTCGTCTAGTTACCCACCACATCCTTCCATGAGGGGCTGCACACATTTCCTCACAGTGGGTGGGTTTGGGTGGAAAAGGGCAGGCTGGGATTGACTTAAAGCACTCTATTGACAAGGGCATGGCAGTAGGGAACTAATTGAACTAAATCAGCTACCCAAGATCAATTTACAAAAGGTTGCTTTCTAACCTCAATTTCCCCAGCCGATTTCCTCAGCCCTGCACCTGTACATGGAGCACATATATACATATTTATGTTCATTAACCTCCAGACCTGAGCACACAGCTCATTTTGGCTGTTTCTTCTTCCTCACAGTTATGCAGATCTAGAAATTAAAGCATTTTGTTTAACTGTTAAAACTCAAAAAGAAAACCCAAGCAGGGTCCCTCCTAATATGTTCCCAAACAAACTTGTGTCCGGGCATAGCATGTAAAGCATTTCTACAGGACATTCAGCAGCATCTCTTTCCTTCTCACCACCCAGCAACAGATTTCATATTGTTCTGATCATAACCAAAGGAGAAATCATCTCAAATTCTTTCATCAGACACATCCATAGAGTGTTTTCTGCAGACTTATTTTGAGTGATATCAACTACTTTCACATTCAGCTGTGTAGTCACAAAGCTGATTTCAAATCATAGTATCAACCCAACAATGGAAACCAACTGAAAATTAAGAAGTCATTTAATTGGCCAAAAGCAATTGAGAACTACCTGTTACCAAGGCAATGCAAAGCTTCTGTGCCTGAAAAATTACATGATATCGTGATGTTTTAATCACCAAAAAACTTTATTGTACCTCATGTCCAACTACGGCTTAAATCAAGATTTTTTTCTTTTAAATATCTTAAATGCTTGGCTGTATCAGTACCCCTGTACTGAAATCTGCAGGTATTAAAGGAGAAGATGTTTTTAAAGCACTAGCTTGAAATACAAGAGGACTGAGATTTGGTACCCTGTGTTTTTCCCATGTTGTCTTGGGCAGTTCGCTGACAACCACATTTATAGCAGTATCTGACATTTAAAGATGCAGGCAGATGCCTAGTGAGATTTTCAAAAGCCCCCGTATTGGGTGCGTAACTTCCACAAGTTGTTTTTTTTACTTCAGCAGGCACTGGAATGAATGGAAAGCATCCCATCAGCCTCACTGGATTTTAAGTCATTGCTCTCCTTGCCTGCCTGGAAAAAAAAGAAGTAAAGGTCTCCATTTGGGCCGGTTTATTCCACTGCAGTATAGTAATTAAATAACTGATTCACATGAAATGTACTACTTCAGTGATCTCAAATTAGAAAAGGTAATTGCAAGCAGGCAGCAGGAGGGAATAACATGTTATCTTTTGCACTGTGCAATTCACAGCAAAGAGAGTGGGCTCCTGATAAACTGGGGTTGAAATTACTCATACTTGGGGAGAAGGAGGTATTAAAAATCATTTGCTACACATCTCAGCATTAAGTGTACACTAAAATTTACCTATTTAAGCTGATACAGCCCTGGCAGTTCCTTTTGCTATCTCCTCATTAAATAAATCCCTTTGTACTGTACATGTTGAGTTCTGAGTTATTTGTCTGACCAGTGTCAAACAGGAATTCAAAGCGGAAGGATTTCACTGCCAGTGGAAAGAGTGACTATGAAAAATATCTTTTACATATAAGTCCTATTCACAGAGCTTTGGCAATGGACATGATTCCCAGGTTCTAAACCTGTCATTACTTCTGCTTACTGGACAGGTTTTAATCCCTACAAAAGTGGTATTTAATTATGGAAGCCTTCAGTTCTAGAGCAATTCATTTTCGTTTAAACCATGCTGCCCACACCAAGGTACCTGTTGAATCAAATTGTTTCCCTTTCACAGATTTGCGAATAAGAATCTACTTTTATTTAAAACTTGTCTTATGCTCCCCCACATTTCTCACATTTACGCATTTGCCTTTTTGTTTCTTCCTTCACCAGATGTAAAAGGAAGAAATGTGCAGTCTTCTCAATTCCTCAGGTTTGCTACAGTGCCAGGTTTTCAATTAGGCACTTACAGTGATTGTAGCTAGCAGAAAATGAAGTTCTGTAATCTGGCCATTGAAAAGAAGCAGAAGCAAGAAACATTCACCAGAAAATCCTTATTTCTGTTCAAGGACCAGCTGAAGTGTATTTTCTCTGTGGTCTGGTATGCTCTTGAGACAAAATCCTGTGTTTTCTATCATCCTCCAAGGTCCACAAGAGATTAGCCAGAAGCGACCCTTCTAGCACAAGCTCCCCTGCACTGTTTGCCATGGAGAGGAAAATCATTTGCTGCCATTCTTCCTACAGCCTAGCCCACATATCTGGGAAAGAAGGAAGCCCAAAGAAGTTATGTAGTTGTAGTTCCACCTGGTTTCCCTTGGCAATTAAACCGAGTCACGGGAGGGAGGTGGAAGGGTGGCCAAGCACTCAGATTAGGTCCCTGTCCCACTGCCTGTGCCCTGATGGAGGCAGTTTGTTCTTCCAGAAAGGTTGTGAAGCTCTCAGTGTCATTTCTGAACATGGGTCTACTATGCAGTAGCACAATGTATTTCCCCTACCCACACTGCAATCTGATGTGCCAGTTCTCTGGGTTTCTAATTCTTAGAGAAAGAGATTAAGGAGAGAAAAGTACACTGGAAGAGCTCCTGTAATGAGGCTTGGGACCTTTTTTCTCTTCAGTGAAGTTTTTCCAGTGTATATCTAATTTTAAAACTGGATCACATGCCATTTTTAATGAAAATATTCTTTTCGCATTTTTCAGACCTTTTCATGGGAGTTACAAAGCATTTTGTTTGGAATTTAAAATATCTTCCTCAAACTGAGCAATGACATCTTCACAGCCCTTTTCTTAGAAAACTAGAAGCATTTTTGAGGTTGCATAAGGACAAACTCTGGAAGATGACTCAGACACCTACTGCTTCTCCTCATCTGACATCTAGCAGTCTGTCTTCTCGTGTTTTTTCCAGACTTATCTATGCAAAACAAAATTTCCTTTAAAAACTTCCAACAAAGAAGAAGTCTCTCTTCTTTACTAACACAAGCTCATCTGAAACATCTTAGAAAATTAGGAGTAAGTGGCTTCCTGTGTGATTTTCCAGTACTGCAAAGAAATTTTGTTGTAACTGAATTTATATAGTGATATGCAAGTGATCTAGGAAATTGCAATCCTGTCTATACCATGCTTTCTAACACCGACAAAGTCTTTTCATTTTCAGGTGTTGTGGTACCACTGTAAAATTCTGCTTGTGTTTCCAGGGATGGACAACATCTCTGAGAGCCACATCACAGTAAAAGCCACTCAGTGTAGCTTAATGCATACAAATTCCCCTGAGCAGTGACTTTCAAACCAACCCTGCATTGCTGATCAGCTCTGATGAACCACAATTTCCCAGAAACTTTTCTTTAGAAGAGCTGCATTAGCAGAAACTCATTTTGCCCCATACTCCAAGAAATCAACTGTTATCATATTTTCTTGGTAATCTCTAGAGGTCTGGAACAGAAAGCCTTTTCTTTCTTTTGCTTTCATCTGTCATAGCCCTCTCACTCCTCTTGAAAAAGCTTCTTTTGAAGATCCACAAGTGATTTCTTTGTATCACTACACGGACACAATTATTCATGGTGGATGCACAGATTACAAGAAACGTATTTATAGAGACTGCACTTCTCTCTCGCTCTTTCTGGTTTTAAAGAAGAAAGGGGAATATTTTGAAAGCCTAAATTTCACCTGCTTCTGTGGACAAAGTAATTCACAGGGTGAAAGGCATTGAATTAGGAGCTTTCAAGATCCAACCTGTCAGAAACACTAGATTTAGAGGCTAAGGTGGAATTTTGGCTGACTGAATATGGCCAATAATCTTCAGCAACATAAAGCAATTCTTACAAGCTAACTAAGCCCTAAATCACCAGCAATGTGTTCTCAGTGATAAAAGAGTAAGATTAAATGTTTCCCGAATACCAATAAAATTCAGCTGACATTTTAAATATAAACTAGAATTGAAGATTAAATCTACAAGACTTGAAAGCCAGATCACCTGTGCAGACACATTACTCTATGCACAACCAATGCTCAGATGATGACTTTTGGTACATTGTGACTTTGAATGTCTCTCCTGTGCTCAGCCCATTAATCCGGCTCCATCCGGATTATTCCTAGCACTGCAGGCCCTGACCAGCTCTTAAAAACTACTTCAAAACAACATCTAACCTCCAGATAAACTGTCCAAAACAAATATTGATTCGAGGCATGGGACTGAGTATCATGTAGGTCTTCTGTACCTAAACAAGATTCTTTAAGGCTGAAAAACTCTTTAAGCTGCTGTAGAAGGGGGTGAGCCAGCTTGACACTGAGACACAGAGCAGCAGAGTTTGAACAGTTTTCAGATGTGACATTGACTACAGAAAGAACAGCTCCCCTGGGGAGCTCCCAAACCCCTCAAAAGCCTATTTCACTCTCAGTGGCATCTGTGCAGCTCTAACAGGGAGACCAACTACCAAGATGTCTTTACCATGAAAATTATTGGTAGTACTGTCAAAAAAAACCCTGAAAATATATTAGTCAATTAACACATGATGCAATAACACTACCACCTTCTGAGAACCCTAGTTTTAAGTTTCTCACTAATAATGAAACTACCCATACAGAGGCTGGTCAAACTTTAACAAGACTCTGTCACACAAAACTAGCAGCAGTGACAGATGAGAGGCACAGTCATTAAATGTCCGACCACTCATTTGTTACGTGACTTTTGAAGGTGGGCTTTTAAAGGAAAGAGCAAGCTGGATCAAAGAGAAATGAAGACAAAACATATGTCCTCTCCCATCTGGGCTGAGTACAGCAGGGAAATGATTGATTGGTTATTCCAAAGATTTATTTTCTGGATGGTTAACACAAAAATAAACCCTAATGAAAAGCCCTGAAAAATAAATGCCTGAATCTGGATTTCGCTTTGGCAGTTATTTAAGCTCCCAGTAGTTTACCATGTGTGTTTTGCTTTCCCCAGGAGTGGCAACACGCCAATGTTTTGCTCAGTATCTGCAGCAGGCCCAGGCACAGGGGACTGCAGGGAAGGGGAAGATAAGAAAAGCTCCACTGACCAGCAGCTGACCCGGCTGCCCGGGAGGATGAGCTGCGGGAGTTACTGAGACTGCTGCCCAGATTTACAGCTTTGCAGGGAAAAACTGATCCAGTACTAAAAATAATTTAAAACTGAGTATTTAAGGCATGAACCAGGAATAACACACACAGCTTTATACTTCAGTGAACATCATCGGGCTTGCTTTAATAATTTTACACATCCTTGTTGGGGTGTATCTCGAATAGAGCAGGGGCTTTGTTTAATTTGCAATGTCTTCACCTGGTTTTAATAGTGTTCACTGTATTTTCTTACTGACATTTAGTTTAGCTCAGGCACACCTTTTATAACCTTACTTACAGGTTTATGCTTATGGTATTTTCAGGGATAATACCAACGGCAATATTAAGAGGGCCAAAAATAACAACTTCATAACAAAATCAACATAGTAATAGACCTTCGTAGTTAGTTAAAAGTTATCCTTTATTGCAAAATTTACACAGTAATGTACCTTTTCAGTTAGTTAAACTCTATTCTCCTTCTTTTCTAACAAACATCTACATTACAGAGACTAGAATTTGAGTGGAGTAAGACAGGGTTCTGCTTAGCCTCTGACAGTCTGTCAATAATCCTCGTGTCATTTTTTGCTCAGAAATATTTATGAGATACAACTTTATGCCGTGGTACTGTTGCAATCAATGGCAATCTGCTCATGGGCTCCAGCAAGGTCAATGTATCTTCATCTTATGATGAATGTTTAACCTGGGGTAAAGGGACTAGGGACAAAGTCTCATCTATTTAACTAGCTCCTCATGCTTTTCTTGCCTTTTAATAACGTCTCTTCTATAATGATAGCATCATTTACAAAGTGAGTGTGGCAGTGCCTGATTTGGTCCAGCTGTAAGCTCTTTGTGTACTCTTACACAGTGACCTGATAAAATTGTACCTGAGTGTTTCATGGGGCTGGGTTTTGGTTTTGTTAGGAAAAATCTTTTTTCCTGGAAGTAAATAAACTGATTAGCTGCCCTTTTACAGGAATTCCATCACGCAAAGGTATAATACTGCAGCACTAAGTACTTTGTTATTTTTTTTTTTCCTAATTTAATTGTGTTTTGTGCCCTCAGAACTCCATTACAGAGATCATAAAAGCTATTAGCAGCACGGTATGTAAAGTGGGAATTGTCTCCTGCCCTGTGGCCGTGATTTAGCAAAGTACTTAAGCCACTTACCCAGCGACATGCAAATTGTCTGAAAGTGCATTGGCCAACGCTGATGTTGCAGCTAAATGTGTGCTTCAGTACCTTGCTGAAGAGGAAAGTAATTCCTCATCTCTTCAGAACTGAGCACACCAGGAGCTCTTGAGGTGTAGCAGGTCCTCCCCTTACCTTCCAGAGATGCCTCAATTATTCTTTTCTTCCTGTTACTGTTTTCTGAGCAGCTACAATCCTACTCTGTAAGAAGCTGAACATTTTAACATGCCAGGTAGCCGGGGCCTTCAATGGTTTCCAGTTTGGCCCTTCAGCGCGTCTGGATGCTGGCTGTGCCTTGCTAGGAAATCACCAGCCAGTGTAGGCTTCATCTTGTTCAACTCAGCCATCTACAAGGCTTATGTCTTCATTTTTACTGATGGCCCTTACAGCCAGCAGACAGAAACAAGGATATCTAAGCAGTCACTGGATTAATGAATATGGGTACACAGCCCTAGACTGCTGCTCTCATGAAATAAAAGTGTTTAATGAGCACCTCCAGCTAGTTTCTACACCAGACATACAAATATCTAAAACGGGGAATAAATCACAGCTACCAAAGTATTTTCTTCCTCACAAGTCAGTGTATTCCTAGGAAGCAGCTTGGGTTCTATAAACCCACCCATGTGCATTTTATTCCTATCGAAGCTGAAATGAGAATTCGAGATGCCAAAATGCTTTCTCCTACTGCCAGATAAATAATAGGACAGAACCAAGAAGCCTGGTTTCAGAAATTGGTATTAGAGCACAAATGTCCATTCTCTTTGCACAGTACTCGTACTGCTACACCAGAAAGGTCCAGGTCCACAGGTAGCACCACAAAGTATCTCACCACTGTCAGCTCTCACCATAGCCAGCCCGGGAAGAAAACCGAAATGTTCTGCATTGAGCAGATCATCCGTGTTCCTCCTTTAAAGGGGTGCTGCCCGAGGGAACTTGGCATCTAGACAGCATTTTAGCCTTTAATCCTTCTTCTGTAGATGCCACCTATTATCTTAATATCCCAACGAGTGGATTTGTGGATAACTATATTTTTTAATGGACTTGGAATATGAAGGGACTGAAATTGCTTGCAGATTTGCCTGGTTTATTGTTCTAAGAATACCTGGAATTTTCATTTGCCAAAGAGTAAAACAGTAGTGTTTTCAGATTTCTTTCAAAAACTTCTTATTCCAAGACTCACTGGAGCTGCCTAGGAGAGAAATTCTCCAAAACAATTAAAGTTTGGTGTATCTGACTTGGGCAATCACTTGATATGTGCTACACTGATTTTGTATTATTCATGTTCCTTGATCTAACCAGATCAAACAACCCTGCAGAAGCCCTGGTATAGGCTTACAGACATAATTATTTCTATGAAATAAGCCACAATAAAAGATACCAAGTTAATTGAGTCACACGAGATCAGTTGTTCATAAGTTCATATCGATCAACATTAATTATAATATTTTTACTTAAATTTGTTATGGAACCATTCCACTATTTTAACTGATACTATATCAAATTGACTATAATGAGCCACTTATCCCTTTAATGCTCTTACATTTTGACATCAGCTTCAAACCCCCTGGAACATCCCCTGTATTTCAGTGTAGCTGAATCAGTGTTCACTGTCATGGTTCAGCCCTAGCAGGCAGCCAAGCATCACTCAGGTTTTGTGCCTACTCACTTGCAGGGCACTGGGATGAGCAGAAAAGTCCTTGAGACTGTGTAAGCACTGCTTTGGTCAAGGTCAGCATTAACTGAAACATTGTTTATCAGAGATAGATTTGTACTTCAGACCAGCAAGTTTGATAATTTTATATTTGTGATAGATTTTGGGTTTCAATTTAATCATTCCACATGTATTTAACTTTTGAGAGACAGATTTGGTGGCAATACACGAACTGAATTTTACTTAAGGTTAGCAATACAGTTCACGCAGAAAAGCTGAAATTTCAGTTATGATTATTGTTATAAAATAGGATATATAATCAGAACCCATCTGTGCTTAGGCCTCTGCTTCACGAACACCTCTACAATCTAGCATATTTAGTTCAAAAGTAAGACTAATCATTTTATCAGGCTACTCAGCATGCAAAATATAATTCCAGTTTTTGTTTTGTTGTCATTTTTGAATCAATTCTGTTGCAATTAAACTATTTTAGGTGATCTATACAGACATTAACATATTTCTGTGCTACAAAAATGAAATCAACATGGAAACAGAGAGTTTCCTCTATTAGCTGACTTCACTGCGTTGTTGTTTACACAGTACTAATAATATTTGTTTCAGATCTCTAAACAACAATTTGGTTTTTCTCACACTGGCCACCCATATTTTCAAAAACACCTATATACTATAGAAGCAGCTCACATTGTCAATTCATCTGACTGCTTAATGCAGACAGCCCACAGATCTGTTAATAATGCAATTTATTTCTGTCAAAACCAGGACATCATCGCTCTTGTTTCAACACAAGTAATTCTCTTTCATTTTTAAAAGCATAACATCTCAGTTTTCCTAATGATCTGTTAAAATACTATGAAGATTGAGAGGTTTTGAGATAGAAATTGGGTCCTAAAGTATTTCTATTTCAAGCAGACCCTGTTGCTATTCTCAATAAATCTGTCCTTTTCAGGAGAACTTCTAATAAGCCCCCTGACCTAGTAACTCATCTTGGAATCTCTCCTAATGTTATGGAAAATGTTAGAAGAAAAGTTAAAGGGCAATACATGACACAGGCTTGTTAATAGCAAATGTAGCACTAGAAAACAATCTCATCCAAATTCTTAGTTTGCTATAAATACAATAAATTTGAGCTTAGGTAAGGATAGAAGGTTATCTAAAAGGAAGCGTGGAAGGTCATTTGCCAGAATGAAACAGAAGAGGTGATGAGACCGGAGAAGAATTGTTGATGGAGTTAGAGAAAGACATGACTTTACTAGAGGTGATTGTATCCAGTAAAATTCTGTCCATTAGCNAAAAAAAAAAAAAAAAGAGCTGCTATTTTGATTGATATATTCATCACCTTTAGCTTCAACCAAGGAAGGCAGGAGCACTTGGATGACGTATTTCAGTTTGTCCAAACTTTAAAGAACAAAAACAAAACAATGGATTTGTAAAAATAACAGATCTTGGTGTGCGCTCAGATAATATTCTCTAATATATATGTTTTAAACATATACATTTTCATTTCTGACTGGAGCTAACATGCAAATATATAAAGGGTTAAAACAATCTTCTGTGCATGGCCCTCCTGGGAAATTTTCAATGAGAAACAAACAGTATTCAGTTGCTGTCTCCCTTGTATTTTGTATTCACTTCCCCACATTATTAAATGGATCCTGAGTCTAAGAATGCTGTAAAACAATTATTTTGTCAGTGGGTCTAGGGGAAAAAAAAGATGAAATAGCATTTAAAATTTTATCACTACAATTGAAAAATATCTCATAAAATATGCAGCAGCATCTCTTTCACTTTCAATATTCAGATGGCTTCTGAAAAACCTTATTAAATCTTTAAAACATTTGTGAGATGGTGACTTTGTCTGGAACAGCTTACAGGAATGTGTGTGGTTATTCCCATTCCAGCAGTGATCTGCCTCAAAACCTCTGCCAGGACACTTTGCCTCTTTGAACTACTTTCTCCCTACCCCTAATGCACAGAGAACATATGCTAAAAATCCAGAGGAGAAAGGTTCTCAGGCAGAATTTTTACCAGATTTTTCCTTGTTAATGATAAGATCTGCTTCATTCTTGGAAATCTGAGTTCTCTGGGGACAAAAGCCTTTCACTTCTTATTCGGTAGGGAATGAGGGAACTAAATGTGTGCTCCACAGCAACTCACTGGCTCTTAAGCAATATTTCAGCTGTGCTGCTCCTGTTTCACCCATGCACAAAGTTGTGGATGACCAACCTAGCTCTGGGAGCAATCATATTGCATTGGTGAGTACAGCAGAGAACGCAAAATAATGTGGTATTTTATTTATCATTTTTCATGTCACAGATTTTCTCATTTAGGGCTTCCTGCTCCAGTGAGACATTTTAAGTAATCCCTATAGGGATTATTTTGTGTTAGTTCCCATCTCAACAGGAAAGGAACTGTGAGTTCATTAAAGTCCATATTTGTAAGGGTATAAAGTTTCCAAAGTATCATACTTCTATGCCTGGCATTTTTGTGCACAATATAAAACAGCAAGTATTTTGAGTCTGCAAGAGTTGAAGTTATGATGGGATTATCATCACAAGAAGCCTTTTTCAACCTATTCATAGATTTTGAGAGACATTTCATTTTTGGTTCATTTTTTCCTGGGAAAGGTCCTTTCAAAGGAAACATGAAAAAAACTTACCTGTAGTTTTTCTATTTGTTATGGTTGTTATTACAATAATAATTCTTGTAATGACAATATTATTAATATTGAAAGTAGTAGTAGTAACAATAGTAAGAAAGACCTACTCTCCCAAGTTTTTTTGCTGCCCCCTCATGTGATAAAAGCAATTCTTTGCATTTTGGTCAATCTCCTACAGTGCAGATTGATTAGGCACTAAGAATACCCAGATTATGCAAAAATGATTATGATTTCATCACCCCTCTGTAAGATTTCAGGTGCAATACGCTAGAGAAACAAGATATTTAACTTAAAGGAGCTTGAGAATCAGATGTCTTTAGTCATGTAGACTTCCTTTGCATTGCAATGTCTGCATGTGCTAAGAGCCCCTGACCAAGTAGATCTTTTTTGTCTGTGGGAAGAGGAGGAGACCTAGAGTCTGCAGTGCTCTTTGTGGGAACAGAGCCACACCCACAACCTCCCTGGGCAACCTGTTCCAGTGTTTCCCCACCCTCACAGCAAAAAAATTCTTCCTAATATCCAGCCTCAATTTCCTCTCTTTCAGTTTGTACCCAGCACTCTTTGTTCTATCACTACCGCTCCTGATGAAGAATAAGCGATAGGACAGAGAGGAGCTTCATGAAGCTGAGGAAGACATTTGTGGTCATGGTGGCACAAATGTTTGGGCATTTTGATAAGACAGATACATGTTTTACAGGGACAGATTACTTCCAGACCACTCTTTCTTCGCTTAAATCGAGCCCGTGGTCTGCATCTGTTTCAGGTTACAGAAGCATGGTGTGGTTGATCTCCATACTCTTATACCTGGTCTGGGAGGATCAACTGATGGCTCCTTGGATGGTTCCTTTCAGGAACACTCAGCAAGCTGTGATTATCCAGATGGCATTTGAAATGCAGATAAGAAGTCAATCCTTCAAGCAAGGACTCTTGCAGTTAGCTCAATGTCACGCTTGTCAGCACTACCTGCCAGAAACACATTATCCACCTAGATCACCCAGTAACTCATAATTATTCTGGTAAAATATGTGACTTGAGACAGCAGCATGGAGAAAGGATATTGTTTGCTAGCTGTGCCTTAACTGTCTAGCACTGCAGCAGATACAGGAGTCATGCATTTGGCCACTGTGTCAGCAACGGCGTGCATTAACTTGCATTTTTGATCAGCAAAACTCACACAATCAAAGATTCTTATTTCATTCACAAATACCACAAATACACAGCCAAGGCCTCACTCAGGCAGGTATCAGGTGAGAACATGAATCCTATTTACCATTCTGCAGGGGTGGCTATCTTGAGATCACCTGCAAGCAGATAGCAGGGCTCAGGAGCTGCAATATGTAAAAAAAGGGTGTGTGAAATGGCTGGAGACAACAGCAGCTCAATCTGTTCTTAAAAACCCACTGTCAGGACTGCCAGAGTCCTGAAGCATCCCCAAGGGGTAATCCAGAATACATTTCCTGCATTCAAACTTCCTTAGAAGTTTGCTGGTGAAGGAAATGCAAAGCATTAGAGAAAGTTGAAATGAAAGCTCCTGCACTGGAAATTAAGTGCCTGAGCAGGGACTGCCAGACCCAGCCTTCCAAAGCCTGGTGTCCTGTCCTGCAGGAAGAGCTGAGCACAGCTTGCAGTTTGATGTGGAGGCTGATGCCACTTGTCTTCATTAAGATTTAGTTTAATCTTCTCCCTGTTTCCTGAGTGGCCTAACTAGTTAACCTCTGTCCTTTGTAAGTTTAATTTCCTGAACAGCCTGCAGGACAAGAAGTCCATTTAGCTTCATCCTTCCAAATGCACACGAGCTGTCCAGGCCTGCCACAATCTCTGCCAGTACAATAAACTCACCCTGTGTGTTTTTATCGTGCTTAGGTCAGGCATTACTTTAATGTGTACAATTAAAAATCAGCAAGGCTGGTTATTGAATTTGAAAATTATCCTATAAAAGCCACGAATAAAGAATTTTGAAGACCTTTCCATTTTTTAGTGTTCTGAAACAGCTTCTTGTTTCTGAAGATATTTTTTAAACCTATTTCAACTTCTTATAAAACTATTAATTTATTAAAAATAAAACCAATCTGCAGTGCAAAATTTACAAGAAGATTCAAATTTCTATTGCATCTTTGAGAATTATGTCAGTGTTTTTTTATAAATATCTCAAATATTTCAATGGCATAAATTTTATTTATCGCAAAGTTTCACTTATAATTCAAAAGGGGTGGGGTTGTCCAGTTTTTTGTGGTTTTTTAGAGTTAGTCCAACATGCTCGAACTTTCTGTACAGGTCACTGTCTTTTTACACAGGTTTTTAAAGAGAAACATTTCCTATGCCTAAGTCCTGCTCCAAGCTCAGTGGGAGAGAGGCTCCCTCCTGTGGAATATGAGGTCTCCATAACTTTTCAGTTACATATTAAAAATCCCCTAAGGATAAGCTGTGCTTAATTTAGTTATAAATTAGTTAAATTTTGAAGACAATCAAGGAAACAGGGCATTTGGACAAAAATCAAATTTTTTGAGATTAAAAGATTTGGGAAACTCTCAGTGAAATCTCAGCAGAATCTCTTGCTGATTTTATTTCTATGGGGCTGAAATTTCTTTTTTTGTTTGAAAAGTTTGGTCTGGAACTCTTACTAAAGTTTGCTGTTTTCAAATTTTCTGAGAAGGTTAAGCAGATTTGAAAAAACTCCTGAAAAACCATAGTGATGCAGGAATTCCCATTTAAGAACACCATTCAACAGTTAAGAGGCAAAATAACTCAAGAAGAATGTCAGAAAGCTCCCCTGATGGCATCGTCCCTTTGTTCTTCTTTTCTGTTTAAAGAAAAGAAAGCTATAGACTTCACGTATTTGAAGATCTGAAAAAATGATTTGCAGACGGATTATGCTGACTTTAGTTAAAATGTTCTCATTTTTTCTCAGGGAAAAAAACTTTTGCTCATATAAGGAATAGTTCCTAGGTATACATCTAAAGAACTATATTAAGGGAGCTTTTAACTTACTAATAAATTTTATAGATTAAAATGCTTATTCAACATCATCTCTCTCTTAATTTTCTCCTTTTACCCTTACTTGAGAAATGCTTGGAGCATTTTTAAGGCAGTAGGACATTCATTGAAGAAAAGAAAATGATTTTGGAATAATAACATTAAAGAATGCATTTTTAAATACATTTTGCTTTCGGGTTCTTTTTTGGTGCTTTTTAATGAATGTTATATATGCAATATCATTGCTACATTTCCAGTGCTCCAATTATTAAAGTGCATCATATTTTTAAAGAGCCTAGTGTGTTCTGGTTACATAAAATCATCAGAAAATTCAATCAAGGAGAAATACTTGTCTGAGTTTTTGATTAGTCTCATTAGATTATTTTTGTGTTTCATTGCAACATTACCTAGATATTAAAATACCGAAAAAAAAACCCAAAACAAAACCAACCAAACAAAAAAACCCCAAAACAACAAATAAACAAGGTGGTCCATCCCTTATATTGTTTCAATTCTTAACAATGAATTTCAGCTTACATGACCAAATTTCTGTGCATTTTATCTTAGATCAATAGGAGCTACCATAGTGAAGATAAGGAAAGCACTCCCTTTCAGCAGGAATAGAATTTATCAAGAATTATAGACCATGGGTATTTTGGTTACAGAAGGCTTGTAAAGAACTGGTTTAACAATTTGAAATAAATAAACTACAGTGGATCTTGGTTTTGAAAGTTGATTAATTGCTTTCATTCTCAGGCCAGTTGCTGTTTTGGAATAGGTTGCTTGTGTTCAGGTGTTATTGGTTTATAGAGCAAATGCCCCCCTGGACAGTAAGTTCAGTTTCTATTCTCAGTGGCTATGTTCCATTAATTTCATCACTGGTGCACAGTAGGCACTGGCCAATTTATTCCTAAACTAGTGAATTACTTCTTAAGAAAGTAATCATACTGTGCATTTTGTGTCTCAACCAGAATGAGTGGGAAATGCACGGGGGGGCAATGGGGCCTCTGCTCTGTCCTTCCCCTGAGCTTTGCTGGGCAGCACTTGAGCAGCTCATCCAACACTTCCTTCCTTCTCCTTTCCACCACAACAATTTTATCAAGACACATCTCTATCCACTGGCATGTCAGCCTCATCCTGCAGGTTGAGGCTGATGTGTAAACTAAATTTACACATCGGCCTCTTTTTTACAATTTTTCAAAGCTTTTAATTTCTATTTACCACCTCTGATTGTAAGAAGAAAATTTGTATTTTATGGAGATAGAAACATCTATTTGTGTCTTCCAGATAAAACGCTGAACCTCTTTCATTTAGGCAAACCACACCTTATTTTTAAAACAAGGAGATTTTTAATGAAATACATAATATGCATTTATAAATAGACATTAAAAAACTGTTGTATTAGTATGAGCACACAATTTCCTTACATGAAAGATATTGAACCCATCCCCACTGATTTCAATATGCTTGAAACTGCTAAATGTCCTTGTTCTCAACTGAACAGCTGTTTCTCTATTTGCCCACCATAAGCCAGTGGTAATATATATGTTCATAAAATGATTATTCTAATACTATTCAGAGAAAGGACAGTAACTTAAGCTAAGTATATATTCTCAACACAACCATCTCCTCAGCTTAAATTCCATCTTTCCACTGTAAAGTGGCAAATTATCTCACTCTTGACCAAAATGACTCTTGAAAGTCTCAGTAATCGCACACAAGTAATTTCATTTTAGAAACTGCAAGAAGATGAGCATCCACATATTAAAATCCAATAGTGCAAAATCAGATGCAGCTGTAAAATTAGAACTCAAGTAAATAATCTGCTCAGTGTAGCAGATCTGACTGCAAGCATAATTACTCCTCTTGTCATTAATTTTAATTAGATGAGAAGAAAATAGGTAGATCAGTTTAGTAAACAAATCTTAATAAATACAATCAAGAATGGCACTGCATCAAAATCTCCTGATATCACTTGCTTTTCTGCTATTAGGTATTTACATTCATTTATTTTTCTTAAAGTAGATATATTTTATTGAGTTTCTGCAATAAGAGTGTTTGTAAAGTATGATTTGTGTGACAGCCCTAACTTTTTCCAATTATAATTACAATATGAATTTGCCCGTGCCTTAAACAGGTGGATCAGAAATTAAATTACAGGCTGGTTACATCTTGAAATTAGACAATATTATTTCAATTACATTTTGGAGTTTGACCCGGACAGTCTCACAGATTAGTTGAGATGGGAAGGGATCTTGGGAGACCATCAGGTCCCATCCCCTGCTCAGAGCAGGGTGCTCAGGGCTGTGTCAAGCCAGGTTTCATGTATCTCCTAGGATTAACGCCCCACAAGATTTCTGGGCAACTTGTTCCAGTGGATGATAACCAGGATCCTTTTTCCCTTAAATTAGCCCGTGCTCCCTTTCCTTTTCCCTTTAAATTAGCCCACGTCTTGTTCAGGGAGCAGATGATTACTTGTGCTCTAACAGTCGATCACTCTGGGAAAATACAATCCATAGTGAAATGATGGACTGGAGCAGGTCATGAATATGATGAAAGACCACATTCAGACTGAGTTGGCACAAATCAAAGGCGGGCTTGATAAAATGAAAGGAAAATGTCTGTCCAGAATGTACTCATTTACTTACAGATGAACCCTAAGCCAATTTAGAAGTTCCATTTTTGAGCCCTAGGGAGTCTTGCTTTTCTTACTCAGGTGAGGATAAGTGCATCTGAGAAAATGTATCAGTCCTGGTATCAGCTAATACTTTGAGGCAAGGTGAAGCTGGATATATCTTATCATTGAAATTTTGTATTTTTCATTTTTCCCATTACTCGTGACAGTGACGAGGAGTTTGGTTCCAAAGAAAAAGGTGTAAATAAAACTGCAATGGTTCATTGTGCTTTCTGTATCTGCTGAGGCTGAAAGCAAAGGTGACTTAAAATGATTTGTGAAAATCGTTGTTCAATTAAAAATTGGCCTCTTGGCCTCATGTTATCTCACACAAAAAGCCCAATACAACAGAGTGATAAATTCCAGTCCCTGAGAGTCCAGCACTGGGATTTTAACTGCTGTTATAAATTCCTCAAACTGTTGGCTCTAGACCACTTTGATTTCCCCCTCCTTTTGCCTCGTGAAAGTCACCACAGCTTGGAGGACACATGAAATATCTCCAGCTCCTGACTCAGCATCTCTGACAGCAAAAGATGAGTCTTTTCCTCAGCCTTGGACATCTCCTTGCTTTATCTCAGACATAAGACGGAACATTTGGGGTGTCCTTTTTGGAAAGTCTGTGGTAGTAGAGCTGTGACTGACTTTTGAGCCTCAACAATATCTATATCACCTTTTTTACCATACCCTTGGGCAGCAAATGACAATATTTAACTGATCTTAAAGCTTCCATGGAAAAAAGAGATTGGAAAGGGTTGCACAGAGGGATCATGACCTATAACCATAACCCCTTCTTCCGGAGTACATTTTGTGTCATGGTCACTCTATAGACCAATATTAACTAGAAAATCTGTTTTCCTTTGCTCAGGAGTATATTGGGTTGTTTTTTGGGTTTTTTTTTAACTACAGTTTTGTTGACAACCACAGCACTACATGTGTCAACCAAACTCTGTGACAGCTAATTGAGATTTTTTCTTAGCATGTTTTTGGATTGTATGCTTCAGTTCTTTTTCACTCAAAATTTATGAAGTTAATTAAATAACTCTGAACACAATTAAAAATTCTAACTTGGCAACATGTTAATTGATATTAGCTTGTACATCCCACATAGTATTTGTAAATTGCTTATTTATTTGTCAGCTGCAGGGAAGTTAGTGTACCTTGTTTGTCAGATGATAGTTTAATAATCTTTGAGCATGACAAAAATTGCTGTTTAAATCAGTCACATTTTGGTCTGGTTTTTTAATACAGCACAATTTATCTTTCTCAACAAAAATTTTGAAGGCTTGAAACACAAATAAATTAAAAAAAATACAAAGATGGCTTCAGAAAGACCTAGTTTAACCTAGGATGTAAGATTTAGGGTTAATTGCACACACACACACAAAAGTATATGGTTGGAAAAACCTGTTTTTATAAGATATCTGGTTTTCTGCCTTCTCAAGTTTCTTTATGCTCATCACTTAGGTATGTGATTCAGCTCTGGGACAAAAAACATTCCCTGCTTTACAAGCATAAAAGCTTTGGCAGAGTACACACCATTGCTCATATTCAAGGCAGCTAAGGAAAAGGAAAAGGAAAAGGAAAAGGAAAAAAGGAAAAGGCAAAGAAAAAGAAAAGAAAAAGAAAAAGGAAAAGAAAAAGGAAAAGAAAAAGAAAAAGAAAAAGAAAAAGAAAAAGAACATAGCTGCAGTAGTCCCCTAATTTTTTTAATTCATTCCCAGGAAGATCCTGTCTATATCTTTACCAGCAAAATTAAGCTGAAAGAGAGATAATGCATTTCTCTTGCTGTCTTTAAAAGACCACAGGATTCAGCTATCACTCAAAACTATAGATCATCCTATTGGAAGAACAAGCAAGTAATCACTTGTTTGATATTAAAAGGAAGTCCTAAGTAATCAATATTTGAAGCCCTGTGAATCTTCTGAAATTAAAAAAAAAAAACCCTGCATATTTTTCTCTTGCAAAGCAGAACACAAAGACATAGCTGACAACAGACGAGTGGCTGGAGATGAGAAGTCTTATTTCAACTGATATCACTATCCAATCAAAGCTGAACTATGCAGAATAGCCAAATAAAAGTGTTGTTCTAAGATTGCTGCTAGCAGGTATTGAGAAAGAAAGAATGTACTAAAATGACCTCCTTTTGGCACTGCTTCTAGGAAATGTTACATACAATACTGAGATTTTTATGCACACTGTACAGAAAAGGCTTCTTTAAGATTTCACATGTGAGAATACAGAATTGTGTCTCCATTTTATATTTCATTCCCAAAACCATGCTGAGATTACAAAGAAATGCTACGGGTCAGTTTTTACCGATAGGAATAATTTTGTGGTTTATACTTTCTAGTTGATGGCCAAGGCAGATACTGAGAAAAGCCCCCTTGGGCAGTCTGTTACCTCCAGATGACATGGAAAATATACACAAAATATTCATACTCAGCATTTTTTGGCAAAGTCATTTAATTCTTCAAATCCAATTTCTTCATGTTTTAGTTTCTTTTCCTTCTTTCTAGTTTTATTTGGGGAATAAAAATATGCTTCCAAGATTAATATCACAGCATTAAAGTCTTATTTCCAAAAGAAGCTGGAGTTTATTGCTGAAATTGGCCAATCCTTTATTTGAGTCATTTTGAAAATTCAGTTTAATGCAGGCAGGTTCATATAAAGTTCTTTCAGTGTATTTACTGACCAAAATCTAAAGTTCTTATCATATCAATAGGCATTTAAACAACAGATGACTCATTTTCCATTTGCTCACTCTGGCCCTTTCCACTGCAAATTTTCCTCTAAGTTATTTATTGCCAGATGGGTGCTGGCCAGGCTAGAACTGGACATGTTCTATGTGTGTCTTAATTGTCACATTTCCTTAAGTCAAAATCCTTAAATTCATAACCTTGATGTTCTCTTCTGTCAGTCCTCTTAATTAAAGGTGCAAGCTTTAATTTACATTGTGTGTCAGTGATTTGAGAACTTTTATGCCAGATACTCATTCCAGGGAAAGAACCTCTCAGTGATGGTCACTGTCTTAAGCAATTGGAAATAGAGATTTCAAGTCCTCTCTCCCCTGAAAGATTCACAGAAAAGTCTCTACACCAGGAAAAGCAAAATCCACTCATGATTATTCTCTTATTGCTTGTTTTCCTTCAGCAGATGGCATGTGCATGGCTGATAAGCACCAACACATGTGCCTAACCAGCCATTCCTCACAGTCCTGTTGCTCTGCTGCTCCCTTTGATGCTTCTCATCCTTGCTGGTCTTCCTCCAGCAAAATAAAGTCCCTGAAATCACTTCATCCTGGCCTTTGGAGACACACAGACCTTCAAAGGTGGAAGAGTCACACACAAGGTATGCAATATTCTTTTGAACTGCGGTGTACACACAAAGAAGAAAATATTCAACAGCCTGTAAGAAGTTGCATTCCTACATTGCTTTTCTGAGAATTTCAGGGGAATGTTATCCTGTTGTAGACTTTGTACAGACTGGAGAGGGGTAAAATCTGATTAAAGATAGCTGGTCAACAACTCCCAGGGAAGAAATCTCGTGATTCATAAAGATCCCAGAGTGGGGAAAATCACTCAGGCACTGTGCAGCAGCACAGGAAGAACAAAGAGCAGCAGGCCAGAAAGTCCTGGGGGAGATCTGTGTGTACAACACTACTATCCCAGATTTGAAATATCTGTGTGATGGTTTAGCCTGATTCTATTTAAATGTGCTTAACCATAATAGATTAGTTCCTCTGGTTTCCAGGACAGAACTCTGAGCAACCTGATCTACTTGATGTCCTGGCTCATTGCAGGGGTATTGGACTCGATGGTCTTTAAAGGTCATTTCCAACACAAATTATTCTATGATTATTTTTAGGGATTTCAATTATTTGAAATGGGGTTTTCCACATTTCCCATTAATATTTCACAAAAGACAATACCCTTCAATCCTGAAAGGTACCATTAACTTAGCTCAATTTAGCTTGCATCTGGCACAGCACAGGTTATTTCTGGGAGCTGAAGCATCTCTGACAGATGAATGCCCAAAGTGATCCTTTCATTTTTCTCTGTAGGAGATTTTTGAACTATTAATGATTATCACATCTCGGATGCATCTCATGGAGGCTAAATTTAAAGCTAAAAGCTCTCCTGATGGTCATAGTTAAAGTTCACACCTTTCAATACATCATTTTGTTCAACATGCAAGAAATGTCTTTATTTCAGCCATGACTTATCACTGCTATTTCAATGTAAAATTAAAAAAAACAAAAACAAAGAAAAACTCAAAAACAAAAACAAACAAACAAAAAAAAACCACCAAAGATGACATTGTCGCTCAAAATAAATCATGCAGCAGTCTTTGCACCTTCAGTGGCCTCTGGGTTACACTACCCAGTCATTACTTTATAGCCATCTTACTTTATCCTTGTTCCTCCTAAAGTGTTGTGCTTGTGCAAAAATCCCTTTCTAGAGCTCTAAGGTCCTGGATGGGTTATAATATCCTTGAGTGTAATTGTTTACTTCCATGTCATATCAAGAGGATACTGAATTCTATTTATTCTTCAGGCCTCAACCCATGGTGTATCAACAGGTAAACCTGCAATTCCTTATGGGCGTGGTGTCAATTTGGTCCCAGCAGGAGAGAATATCCCACAATGCAACCTTCACTTTCTGCAGAATACAATATGATGGCTATGAAACATGCAGACTCATTAGTACTTTATGAATCCCCATTTCAGTTTATAGAGTGATAAATTTAACCCACTCTTCCTTCTCTCTTACATAAAATAACTTTCTTAAAACTTTTACTGGCCTGTGTGACCAAACAGAAATTGTCATTTTTCTTTATTGTTTGTCTCAGTAAAAAGTTTAGAAGTACAAACTAGAAAATAAAGTATCCAAGTTTTTCATGAGACATTTTATGATATGCCAACATCTTCTGCTTTCAGAAACTTATTTTACATTTTCAGATTTATGTTTATTACAACAATTTAGTATATTTACAGTCTCATTGCTATGCTTATTGTAACATGTAACTTGCCTATATTTCCAATCTTTTATTATTTTCCATTAAAAAGACACTAACAGAGACACAATTCAAAGATCATTAAAGTTTGGAGCAGATTGGCTCAACCCCAAGTTCAAATATTTTCTTGCTATTATGTCTCAATTCATGAAGGCTCTGTTTTCAGTGTGAATAAATCTAACACCATTTCCCATCTCTTTTTATTATTCTTTCTTCATTCTTTCCTACTTCTTCGCTCTTGATGAAAACAGAAAATGTCACTCTTTCCCCAGATCTATGCTGGAAGCAGATTTCACCTTGCTCAAGGTGAACCACAGCTCCTCTCCTTGCCTCCCCATCTGTGGTCCTGCCTGGTAAACACTGCCTGTAAAGTCCCTAATCTGCACATAAAGAAACCATAGAGTTCAGTGAGTCTCACAGAACTTAATTGCAATGTTTTCATGTGACTTTGAAGTCAAGCATTATACAAGCACATTTTCTTATAACTCCATCAAAATTGTCATTAGCTATATTCCAAGTTTGAAAAAGGAAAATAAACTTTGAGCAATCGCAACATGAGTTGAAAATTCAATTTGAGGGCTAAATCTCTGTGCTTTTTAATTTATTTCTCAGTGGGCTACAAACTTATATCATTTCTGAAAAGGAATAACACTGTGTAGGAAAAGTGGCTGACAAATGCAGTCACACTCTTCTTCTATGTACAATAACCAAGAAACAGCATCAGTAATTAAAAACCAGTTTTTGAAGAACACAGACAAGACCTTCTGTTTGACAATTGTAGTTAAGTTTAAGCAAAATAGTCAGTGTTTCATGCACAAACTCTTTCTTAACCACTTTTATTTCACATTGAAGCCCATGATAATATATAGTTATCCCTTTAAAAAGAAATGCAAACATAAAATTTGTCTTTTTGAGTACTTCTCCTTCTGGAAGAGATAAAAACAGGGATAGAAGACTCTTAACTACCTGAACAGCATTATTGCCATTTGATGATTAATACGAGAGAAATGGCTCAAAGAGTCATTAAATTCATAATTAGAACAAATTGCCAGCAGAAGGGTCAAAGTCCTGGACTGGATCTCAGGATTCAAGAGCTGTATGGCTTTAGGCAAAGAGAAGTAGGAGATCTCCTGGGGGTTTCTATTCTCTCCATTTTCCAACTGGCAAGCTCAGATTTGCCATGCAGCTTTTTGCTGCCCAGTTAGCCTGACTTATTGTGGTTCTTTTCTCACTGATAGATTCAGAGTGTTCCTGAGGTGGACACAGGCAGTGCCATGGACAAATCCCAGCTCATACGAGGATGCAAGGCACAGCAGCCCCACCTTTTCACTCCCCCTTGTCATACCTTGGCTTTCGCAGGAAAGAAGTGTGGCTACACTAAGCCAAACATTATATAGTGCAGCCATGTTATTTTATGGCCAAATTCGTTCTCAGTGATCAGGAACAAGGCAGAAGCCTAAGGCATTTTTGTCCCCCACTTCCATTGCAAACAGCAATCCGTGAAAAGATACAGTGAGCTCTGTACTGCTACAGCTTGGGGAATATGTTGATAAAAAGGGGTCAAACTTCTACTCTGGTTTGGATGAAACATGAGTTCCTTGATCCCACGTACAACCGCTGAATGCACAAATTTATGTTCTTCATGTTATAAGCTGTTTGTTCTTTGGGTTTTTTGTCCATGTGGAATTGCAACTGATTAAAACCTCGACATCCCTAGAAAACAATTTGCAGTCCTATTTCATAGCTATGAGTAGACAAGAAATCCAGAGTCTCTTCCTCTCCAATGAGCTCCCTGGATATAAGAATAAGAGCATTAGTCTGCGCTTGTCTGTGCATTCTTCTGTGTGCTCATACACAAAAAATGAGGCGTCACATCACCCGTTACTAACACCCTGCCAAACCTCAGAGCAGAACACAGCCCAGCACTGAACAGGAGTTCCAAAAGCTCGGAGCAGCTTTCACAATGGAGTAGGAGAGGAATCTGAGGGAAGAAAAAAACAATCGTAGAAAGCTGATACAACACAAGAGATCTATATTAACAGTATTCAATTTTCTTGATCTGGACTGTTGCCAAGATGTTTCAGAGCTGTGGAACACAGCACAGAAGAGAGAGCCTTTTTTCAGCAATGGCCATATGATGGAGAAAAGAGGAGTTAAATTACTCAGTCCAGGAGGGAATAAACAAACTGTTACTGATGGATCCTGGTCAGGAGAGGAAAGCTAATGGAAAGTAGTTCATGCATGTTTTCCAACTGACTGCAATTCCTACAGACACAAATTTTCATCTTCTTTTTCATCCAAAATGCATAAAATTGGATGTATGCATTTTACATGTATGTTTGCTGAAATATTTTTGATGAAACAACTTAATTTCCTTTCCATACTGTGCTTTTTCTTATATTTGGCATCTTGCAAGAGAGCAAGGTCTGTCTCATCTGGGCTACTGCACACTGAGTTGTACTGAACTCTTTAGAGAGAGGGAGAAAGGAGAAAAAGGCATGAAGCAGCAACAGGAGAGACCCCCAAGAGGAGCGAGGGGCAGCCTGCAGTAGAGAACAGACCTGCACTCATTCAGCTTGAGTTACCTGCCTGCTACTGCCAGAAGATTTGGTGCTGCTCCTTCACCTGCCAATCTCACAGAAAGCCAACCCAACAAAACAGACATTTCTAGTTTTACAGCAGCTGCAGCAAGGCAGCCTGTAATCTTACCCTGTGGCCAAACTGCTGCTTCACCCACTACAAAGGAAAGAGCAGAAGTATTTAATTGGAAGTGCAAAGAAAGAAGTGCAACCTATCCTTTTGGCAGCAAACTATGATGCCTTGATGGGCTACCTAAACAACAGAGGCTAGACAAAATTGAGAGCATAAAAGCAGGTACATTTATTGAAGGGCTTTCAGGTACACTTAGGGCAGTCAGAGCCACAGGGGCTACACTCAAAAATGGATGACTGGGTCATGGGTTTTCATACTTTTATAAGTTTGGTCTATTTGCACATTGGGGGTTAATCCTCCAATTACAGCTTCAGGTAATGAAGTCACTTACCCCAAATTTGCTCCCCCCTAACCCACTTTTGTTTACATATCTTGGGGCCTGTGACAGTAAGGTGTCCTTGAGTTTCAGGCCTAGAGAGGATTCGTTTTGTCTGACCAAAATGGGAGAACAGTAGCTAACAGGCTATATGGAGTTTAGAATTATACACTAAAGAATTACAGGATATGAGAAATATAAAAGCTAAAATCCTAAGGCATTAACTATGTGAAAGTTGGCATTGCACAGTACCCTGAGACAGGCACTTCCTTAGCAACCCAGAAGAGGCTGTAGGGGTTTCTGCAGTGTCCCATTGATGGACAAGGGGAAACAAACAGACCTGTGAGGATCAGGGTGGTCAGCAAGGAGATTTATTATATTTCATCCATTTTAACTATAAAAATATCTTAAATAATTTTGATGCCCTAACTGATTAATTTATATTCTAAATGAAACAGTGATTTAACAACTGAAAGCCTTTGGTGTCCTTTCCATGTTAAAAAAACAGAGTTTGGGGAAGAAATTCCCATCTTTCACATGATTCCAGGTCTAGTAGGGAAAACTTCCAGTAGGACTTTCAGAGAGGCTGGAGGGAAGCCTGTCATTAACAGGAGATGTCCACAGTGATTTTCCAGTTAAATTACTGGCCACTGCACCTTGTGCAGTCCCTTCTTCTGGGTAAGATCCAGACAAAAAAGAAATGTCCTTGTCTGCTTAAACTGCTTTTGGGTTGAATATTCCAATTTAAATTGTCTATTGAGATATGGGCTTTTTGCAGCTGCAGGAAATAAATTAGCATCAACAGCATGTCTGGGGATCAATTAATTTTCATCAATGTCAAAAAAAAGTACAACTTGAATAAGATCAGCCAGACTGGATTCAGATTGTGGAGAGACTGACAGATTCATTTTAAAAAAAATCTCAAGTGTGTTGCCAAAACCAAATGAAACAGATTCAGTGGAGGCCAAGGCAATATTCATCCATGCTGTATCTGCATTCCTGCCAGTGGCTTCACATCAGGGATGCATTTGGAAGGATTACTTCAAATTTTCAGGAAGCACTTTATCCCATTCTCCATTTGGAATTATTGTCTAGAGTTGCAGAAGAGGAGGGAAATCCGGTGTCTGCTGGCACAGTATATCAAATTTAAAGTGTGCAAGAGAAGGAACATCAGTTAAAATTTCCATTAAACTAAAAATGAAACAGGATACTACATAGAGCACGACGGCTCCGCACATATTTCTATAATTTATCAAAAAGATCTCACGAACTGGCAAAAATGCAGCAGCATCCAGATCTCCTGCTAATATTAAAATGATTGTTGACTTCAGGAGACAAAGCACATAGCAAGGAACAATTGACTGGCACAGAGAGCTTCCACTGCCCAGACCCAGCATCTGGATTAACAGATGGCAGGTGCTGTGGTATGGATAAGGATACATTAATTTATTATGCAACAAGGGAGCAAAGGGTAGGCATAAAAGGGTTTGAGTATATTGATCAAGCCACAGCTAGAGACTGTTTGTAAGAGCCCTCCCAAGGTTTCATCTCATTTTGCAGATGGCTGGAGGGCCCTGGGTTCCAAACTGTCTGTTTGGGTGATGCTGTCGAGTTTGGTTCATGAATACATGTGAAACATTTTGCAGTCTTTGGAACAAAGCAAACAATTTAGATTTGGATTTCATCCATCGTTAAATTTCTACAGGTTAGAAATGTGTTTCTAACAAATATTTTGGTTTTCTTCCTTTAGACCTTCACAATTTTAAACTGTGTGTTTACACACTTGACCTTCATCATTAAGGCTGACGTGTGTTCCAAAGCCCCATGGACACCTTGCAAGACCACCAAAACTACAGCAGTGGTTTGATGTCCAATTGCAAATCTCAAATCTCATACAGATGTGTCAGGCAAAATATTTTAAAGCAACTCTCAAGGCAAAGTCTACACATTACCACTAATCCAGGTCAAGATCGGGACAGTTAACCACAGAGACAAACTAGGGAAAAATCCCTTTCAGAGAGCCTGCCAGGACTGGAGATACCATAATAATAGTAGAATTTAATTACTCCTGTGTAGATTTAAATGCCACTGTGGTATTTTCAGACACTCTACAGGAACGTTTCATGGATAAGCTAGTCAGGCAACTCAAGAGGGAGCGTCTGGTTTTGACTCTCTTCCCAGTGGTATTTTTGGCTCGTGTCACAATGTTACTATCAAGGGCTACCTCTGTAATAGCCACTAAAATGTGTTTATATTCAACATTCTTGCAGGAAGCACAAAGGCAAAAAAAAAATCTTCTGCACTAGTGTTTGCCTTCAAAATATCAGTTTGGAAGCAGACAAAAATGCTAACTGAACATAAAAGAATTATTAGGTGCAGAATAGGGAAGGAAAAAAAGGAAATAATGAATATATCACTGAATAAGTCCAAGGTATCTCAGCACCTTAAATACTGTGTGCAGTTCTGGCATCTCGTCTTAAAAATTGTAGTGTTGAGCGAGAAAAATGAAGGCTGATAAAGGTGACCTACAGTCTGAAACAATTTGCATGCAAAGGGAGATGAAAAGGTTAGGACTTTTCAGCCCAGAAAACCAATTTCAGAGAAACATAATACTGAACTGTATAATCAGTAGCACAGACAGGATGAATAAGAAACTCTTCTTCCTTTTTTTTTTCATAATACCAAAAATAGATTACATCAAATGAAATTATCATGCAGCACTTTGGAACAACACAAAAGGGAATGTATCTTCTCATACCCTGTAATTAAGCTGTATAACCCATTACAGAAGGGCAATAGTCATGCAAAAAGGCATCATTCAAATGAATGGGGGAAAATCATTAAAGACAATTAAACACAAAGGTACTGCCTCTGGCTGGAGATATCCCTGAGCTGCACATTGCTGGAAGCTGCAGAAGGATACCCAGGGAGTATTTTTCCACCTTTGTGCTGTTTTTATACGAGGCATCCACTGCTGGCCACCATGACAGCATGGTGGGCTACCTCACATCTTTGGTCTGATCCAGGGCAGACATGTTTCTTGTGCACTCACTAAACTATGCTGGAAATGCCTGGGATATTAACCTTTTCCTTGTATTATACCCACCACTTTTTGTGCTAACAGCAAAACCTAAAAAGAGTCACAAACCTTAAAAAGTTTAGGAAACCAGGCAGCTTTTTACACTGCAAATCTGTTTGCATTTATTTTGAGCCAGGATCAGATTGGAATGTACTTTTCCTGACCTCACTTACAAAACCCATAAAATGTTAATCAATCTGATTGACCCAAAAGAAACCTCCCCCCAAAAAAAACCCCAAACTGTTGGGAAATCATTGTGCTCATAGAGCAGCTCTCAACAGCAGTCTTTGCTGGCCAGCTTACACACAGATTGTTTATAAACTATTCTGGCAACTGGAGTCTGACTGAGATTTTCCTTCCCCAAGGAAAGGAGCCAGCCAGCTTTGTGCCTGCTTTGTGCAGTTAAGAATTCCAGAATGAATATGCATGTACACTTCAGCTTTCTTCCAGCTTCATCTTCGGTAAGTTTTAGTGCATTCTGCCATTTTCTTATGGTGACTGGGTAGGATGCATTCATCTGGCATTATGTAGATGAGTGTCTGTTATAAGAGATCTTTCATCATCCTCAGGTTGTGGATAAACAGAACGACACAGAAATGGTCTCCCATCATGCATTAAATAACATATCAAAAGCAGATTAGGAAGATATCTGTGTTATTTTAGATACAGTTAATCCTGTTTTACAGCAGATAATGAGTAGATAACCTCCTCAAGCCCCCTTAGCACTGATTTCTACAATTTCACTAAATACAATAGGAAAAGAAATTGGGATATTTTAATGAAACTAAGAATTTTCATTTTGCCTGGAGGATGTGTGTTGATAGTTCTTATTAAAAAAAACCAAAACAACTTAGTTTTATCTCAAAGAGTGCTTTGATGGGGAAATATGACCAATAGAAACTCTTCTACTAACACTAGAAAAAGAAGGAGTGTTTTAAAATGTTACTCTAATATTTTCCTCAATGACCGTATCTCATACATTTCAAAATTAGGAGATGGTTTTCAGTCTCTGGGATACCACATTTCTTCAGGAATAACATTTAATTTCTCTGTCCCTGACTTGTATATAAAGATGAGACATCAGTCATTTGGATGCATTGTTTACTTGTAGCACAAGGCGAAGTCAAAAATCTCTTACACAGGCAGCCCCTAATGAAGAGGGCCCTGATAAAATTCAGAGCCTCTAGGTGCTACTGCACGCAATAAAAGATCAAATAAACACAAATAAACTCCTGTGCCCTCACTTTCAGAATATTCATATCTCCACCTACGTATACAGCTCTACCTACATATACATTCTTTTACTACAATGACCAAAATGTAATGCCTGGGAAAGCATCCACACCTGAGACAACTGAATAAGTGTGTTACCCAAAGCAGTAATTGCAGCTTCCTGAAATTAGTTCCACTTCATTCCTTTCATTCCAAACCTTGCAGACCAGTCACATTGCATTGTTGCTCTTTATAGCACAGTATCTGATTAGACCATTTGAATATGTCCTCCTAGATCTTTCCTGGCTGTCTTCCTAGCACCCAGATGACTCAAGAACTGACAGATGCAGGGCATAACCTTTGTTCCAAAAACTGGTTATGTGCATCTCTGAGACTGAAAAAGGAGAAAGGAAAAAAAACCTACACTTTTAAAGCATTACACTTGATTGTTGAAGTGAGAGTCTAAAAATGATAGGATAAAACAGAGCACAGGGACTTGGAAAGAAAAGAAATGAGGACAAGAGAACAAACCTCAGGCAGTAAAGAGTCCAACACACAGACAGGGCCATGCTGTTACTTTATTGATGCTTAAATGCAGCATTACCAGCTTTGCCCATATTTTCCTGCTGTTCAGTTTTGTCTGCCTTGCCGGCAAGCCTTGAGCCTGCTGCGATGAGCTGGGTAAGAAGAGTGCAGTCAGGGGAATGTTATCCACAAGACAACTGTGGATAACTTGTGGATATTCACAAGATGACTAGCTGGGACAGAAGGGCCTTTGCCACCTTCTCCCAGAACTTGCTGACCACCCCACCTTCAGTTCACAGTGTGCACGTGGTCCTGCCAAACACAAAGGATCCGTTGGGAGGTGGAAAATTTAGATTAATGCTGTCTCCTCCATTCTTAATCTCCAAAAAATATCTTCCCAATGAGGCTGTGGAACCAGACTCTCCCCACAGTGCGGAGGAGCCCACTATGAAGTAAAACATTCCCCAGGATCTGTCTGGTGAATCTCCACAGAGATTATTCACAGTGAGGCATGTTAAAAACTTTATCTCAGTTCCCTCTGTTCCTGCTGTCTCCTCCACTGTGCCAAAACCCTTTTATAGCACCACAGAGGACAGATGTCACTGTACACGAGGGCAGCCACACCAGCACATCCCCCTTTCTCTTGGAGACTGCTCTCTTGTAGCAGAGCACAATATAACCCCACAACTTGTGCTGGGCACAGCATTCAAAAACATCCCTTGGTTGAATGCAAGGATCTCTAACAGATTTCTGGGAGTATCATCCCAATCCCATCAGATCAAGCACTGTGTGGCAGTGACACCAAAACTTCTCCTCAGACTGTGGCTCAGGCAGAGATTTTACCTGAGGGCTACGAGATAGCCCAACACCAGCTGCCACCCTGGTAGGTGGGATAGACACCAACACCTCCAGCTGCAGGAAGGAACAAATTGAGGCCAGAGTGATGAAATGAACAGGGCTTTGTTAACAAGGTCAGGATGCAGGTGAGGCCAGTCCTGCTACGCAACGAAAAAAAAAGCCTGAAGAGCCACTGTTATCTGCAGTCCTTGGCTCTCTCAAGACATAAAGCCAAGCTCATGGCCATACAGGAGTTTTGGTGTGACCTTTCTCAAGTCATTTAATCAGCTCTAGGCTATGGCCTGGATTTTCAAAACCAGCAGTTCCACACCCACCTCATCGAAGTGAGTGAACGTTTGTGATGTCTCAAGGACAATAATTCTCATCATGTGTGTGTATGTGTGTGTGATTGTGGTTTTCCTTTCCTCAGGCAATTTGCTGCTCCCTTGAACTCTGTCAGGGAGAGAGTCTCAATTAGAGTCCTTACTTCTTTTATTGCAATATGTCTTACAGGCAGAGAACTCCTATCACACTCATTTTACCAATACAAAAATAGTACTTTTCCTCTAGATGTCTCAGGGAAAAAAAAAGGTATTTACTTTAAATTATCCTACAGGACCAAACAGATGATCTTCTGCTTCTCTGTTTCCAAAAATTATGCTAGGGTTAAAAAAAAAAAAAAAAATGCTACTGGAAGAAAATACAAACAAAATTGCAATAAAATACGGATCTCCGGTTTTAAAGCACGCAGTTAACTCTTTCCTGTGTACTCTCCAAGCGTGCTTTGCCGGTTCTGCTTGCCGGGAGCTGGCAGGGAGCAGGCTCGGCCGTGCCGCTCCAGCAAGGGGACACGCGGTGGCAGTGTGGCCTCTCGCTCCTCCAAGGGCTTCTCCTGGCGCGCAGGAGTTGGTTCCCTTTCCCTCGGCGGGATCACGAAAATCCAACCAGAGGGAAGAGGACACCTGTAGAAAAAAATCCCGATCTTCCTGACTAGCCTGCACTTACACATAACACCTTCATCCAGGGGATCCCAAATAAAAAGGGGGGGAAAGCCAAACTCTGAGTGAATGGAAGTTTGTTTTCTGTGTGGTCCTAGAGATTCACACATGTTATTTCTGGGTGTATTTGGGATGCTGTTTCACATTTAACCTGAACACCTCAATGTTCATACTTACACCCGTTTTTCCTGCAGCTGAAAATCATCTGTTTCCAGGGTACAAACCCAGCTGGTTCCATAAGTCCTAACAGGCTAACAGCCCTAGCAGAGAGAGGGGGACGGGGGAGGAAGAAAAGAGTGAAAGAACCAATCTCCACAACTTTCATATAAATATCATTTGTGGGAAACTTCTGATGGAGAAAGGTTGTGTGCTTTAGGCCAAGCACATCTGGTAAGAATAAGAAACAAGGCTTATTAAAAAAAAAAAAAAAATCTGATTTCCTGATCTGCTTGACTCCATCAGACACCGGGCTGAAAGCAAATGTTTTTATATGGTGTTTCACATCCCTTAATCAGCATATGCACCATAATTAATTCTCTTTTTCAAAAATCTAGTGAGCAAACATCCATCACAATTCGCAATCTTTTAGGGACAATCCCAGCTATGTTGCTTTCCATCTGACACTGCTGAAGTATTTTGCTCTCAAAAGACTTGGGGCTTTTTTTTTTCATTCAGATGAGGTGGGATATTAATCCAAAATAAATCAACTTCAAGGAATTGCTGTTGATGGGGCAATCAGTTACATGATATTTGTTTATTTTCTTCAGCTAAGAAAAAAATCTTAATTCATTTCTATTTCAGATCTTGGCTAAGTATTTTCAGAATTGCTGTGCAGGCAAAATTCTTTCTTTCTCCTCTCTCCCCCCACCCCCAACTTTGCAGTCAGCATTCCTAGTTACAAGGAGAGAAATCCATCTCAGAAAACTAATTAAAGATTTTAAAGCCCAAAGCAAAATGCTATTTCTTTTGTCACAGGTCTCACAAGCACAAATAAATGCACATATTTGCTAAATAAAGTTAATAATGATTCAACAGTTCCTCCAACAGGGACAATGCCAATGTGCCAAGAACTTGTAAACCTCTATGTGGTGTCAGTGGCATCTGAGGACACCCTCTACAAGAGTATTTTCTAAATATTAAATCCATTTCAGGTGCATTTTTTTGTGTTAAACCAAACTGGTTTTGACTATAAAAACTATTCAGAATTCGTGTTTGTGCTGGAGTTCGAGAATGGAGAAGAGGGAAGGGAAAAGGAGGAGAGGAGGAAATGTTTCACATTTTTTACGCTATTTCTAATCTCCTCACTCATACTGCCTGAGAATGAAGTATCTATTGTTTACTGGAAATGCTTTTGTGACTGTCTGTATGTCAGCAAAAGGGTCTAACACAGCTTCTGGCATAGTTTACATTCCTTTCTAGCTGTTATGTGTCTTCCCCATTGTTCTTCCTGCCCTATCCTGTCCGTTCTTTCATTTTTTTTACCCTTGCACTTTTCTGTTACAATTACTTCCTGCCCATCCTAATTCTGTCAATATTCATCAGGAGTGTATGATTGACCGATGACATGAACACAGCTTTATTAACAGGTCAGGGTGCAAGTTAGTCCTGTTCTACTGCACAACAGAAAAAGCTGTATGCCTGAGGAACCACTGTTATCTGCAGTTCTGCCACATTCCTCCAATTTCCTCCTCTCCACAAATTCCTGCTCCTCTTTCCCNACCCTTCTGCTCCAATATATCTTTTCCCCGTTTATAAGGAAAGAAGGAGTGTGTCACTCATTTTCCCTCAGCCCGTGAAACTATTCTCACGTATCACTAACATGACCTCTCCTGTGGCTGCCACATTAGAACAAAGGGGAGTGACATTATTAAGTCCAAGCGATGAGAAGGGCCAGAGCTTCCTCCCCCTTTTACAGAAAAAAACAGTAGGGAGACAAAGAGTAAAAAAATCAGGGGTAAAAGGATTCTGGACCCGTGTGGAACCAGTTCCTCCTCCCCACCCTGAGTTTTGTGAGAAGGTGCCCAGTTTCTTACGTTACTGTGTACCCTAAGTCAAGGATCACCCCAGTTTGTCCTCAGCCATCTGTACCCTCACTGCTGTCTTAACTTTGGTAAAAAAACAAGCTTCAACAGCTCATTTTGACTCCCAGAATGTCTCTGAAATGGCAATAGGTGAAGTTGAAAGCCACATTAGTTTTCATTTGCTTTTAAGAATCAGCGGGTTTTCTGTGAAAATACCTATGTGTAGTTTGGTGGAATTTGGGAATTTTTTAATTGTGCGACCCTGGACTGCCTACTTCTTTTTCTAAAGCCTACATTTTCCTTTTCCCAAAACACCGTATGCTCCCTTGTTCCTCCTCCTTTCAACCCAGAGTAGAGTGTTTGTTTGAACAGTAACGCCAAGCTGTGTCCTGAGTGTGAGAACTTCAGCCTTCCCCCAGCTGGGCTTCAGCGGGCAAGAACCCGCTCACGACGGCAGGGGCAGAGCCAGTCGGGGTTTTTCCAACATTTAACTGAGCAATTCCCTCATCACCTCTTTACAACGAACCGGAGAGAAGGCGGCTGCAGCTCATCTCTCTGCGATCCCTTAGGGCAGCCCGGGAAAGACCCAGACAGCAGGAAAACCCCCCAAACCAGCAACCCTATCGTCACTCCCGCAACACAGCCCCGCCTGAAAGTTTGATCTTCACGGCAAGGACCACCGCACTCAGAGCACTTTCTGTTTCCAGGTTGAAACTCGCGTACAAAATGTGCAAACGTGTAAAAATATGGAATTATCTTATATAGATCGTGATGCAAAGCATCTGTGAGGGACGGCACAGGAGTGCATATTTATATGTGCATATTTACATGTTTAAGATGCGTTTGTTCACGAGGAGGTACGTGCGCCATGGGAACCCGCTGTCCCGGCAAGTGCGACACAAACACACGCTCACACAAACACACGCTCACACAAACACAC
>VWZW01007425.1:133191-203695 GCA_013397115.1 Edolisoma coerulescens | reverse complement strand
GGGCGGGGCGGGCAGGGGGCCGTGCCTGGCACCTGCGCGGCGGGCGGGGCGCGGCCCCGGCGCTGGGGAAGCGGCGGAGGCGCAACAGGTCCGCGGAGCCGAGCCCAGCCCGGCCGTGCCCATGGCCGGCCGCGGGCCCGAGCAGGGCTACATCCGCACCGTGCTGGGCCAGCAGATCCTGGGCGAGCTGGACAGCTCCAGCCTGGCGCTGCCCTCCGACGACCGGCTCAAGCTTTCGGGAGACCGCGCCGGGGAGGAGAAGGCGCTGCGGATCCACCGGCAGGTCCAGCAGACGCTGGCCAGGAAGAGCCGGGGCTCGCTGTACAATGGTGAGTGCCCTCCCCGGCCCCGCGATGCTCTCCGGCGGCGGCAGGAGCTCGGGAAGGGACCCGGGACAGGCTCCGGGATGGGATGGGACCCCAGCTGGCCCCGTGTCCGCGGCTTCCCGGCCCTGGGGCGTGCGGACTGCTCGGCCAGAAAAGCGTGGCTCTGTCGTCTCTCCTTTTGCTCTTTTCCCACCCCAGCGAGTCAGAAGTTTCTCCTCCCCAACCTCCCCCGTAACTCGCTGTGTGGCAGGGCCGCTCCCGGCTCTCCGCTGCCCGAGAGGGGAAACGAGACGAAATTCCCCTCATCCAGCAGCCGCTTCGTGTGCTTATTTTAATGCCTTTAGCTTTACCCATTGGTCCTGTTTGCGAAGTAAAATGGGAAGAATCGTTGTAAATGTTTTGCCTTGTTTAACCGTGAAATTTAAAAACTAACAACCCTAAAAGTAAGTTTGGAAAAGTAACTCTAGGAAAGGCATGAATGGGAAGCACAGGACGATAATGCTATCAGACATTATTTACCCAGTTCTTTGACATGCGTGATACAAACTGACGTCAATCATTCCTCGCTCCCAAGATCTTGTAGCCAGAAGGCCGGACCCGTCAGGAGATCTGCAGTCACACCTTGTGCCCCAAGCAGTGCCCAGCCACAGCATCAGGCACTCGCAGGGTGACTGCCGGGTGCTGAGGGTTAGAGGCAAGATGCTCGAAGGGTTTAGTCTTAACTATTCATGAAAACGTTCTATACCATGAAACTTTAATTTTGTTTTTCAGTGGGAAGATGTGACTGATTTACAGGCTACATGCCCTGTTGCTCCGTTGCCCTTAAAGAAGCTGTCACCTTTCATTTGCTAAACGCTGTGAGACAAAAGTCTTTATAACCATACTTCACTCATCTGTCTTGTCAGGCAGACGAATATTTTCTTGTTCTGTGTCTGGCCTCTATTTAAAAAAACAGCTCATGGCAAAAAATGCATACAATGCAGACATGGACATATTCTGTTTGTAGAAGTCAGGTGTAAAAATCACATAAACAGGTGTGCAATGTGCAGATAAACATGTCAGTCCTTAGCTTGGCTGCTGTCGTGTAAATACGGTTTCTAAACACTTTTAGAGTAACTTAACTAATTTTTCTCTCAGCAGAGAGCCTGCAAAAAGCTTTTAAAGCAATAGTTTATAAATGATACGGTGTCGTGAACCTGAGCTCATGTCTCTAAACCATGCATAAAACACTATGAAAACAGAGTTCCCGTGCTCTCAAGTCCCCTTGGCTTCTCTGGAATACATTAACAGACCTGATGTATTTAGGCATAGTTATCTTAGTTTGCTTTGTTTTTCTAAAGATCAAGTATTTGATGCCCTTGCATTTCTGAGACACCAAAATTTTCAAACTTCAGGATAAGGAGTGGGAAATTACATGTCTGTAACATGTCTTGTTCATGCATAAAATGAACTTTTCTTCTCTCAAACATATTCTTACGGCCAAGTTGCTGTACAATTTTTAGTCCCACTGCAAAACTCAGGAAAAAATAATTGAAACTGGAATGCATTCCATGAATTTATACTTATATATAATACATGTATACCTGTCTATATCTTAAATATGTGTACAATATGAATCATAGACAATGTTGCATTTAACATGTTGACTTTCCTGAAAAATATATGTGTACTTGCATGTGTGTCCCAATGTGCTTTCTGTATAGACTTGGTCAAAAATGGGCTATGCTTAGAGAAACATTTGAATTCTTATTTGTAGGGAGCTTTTAAAAAATATGCCCTCTTCTACATGCAAAAGCATCACTTTCTGTGAATTGTAGCCCTTTTCTGGCTGCATTCATCAAGTATCCCGTATTGTTTGCAGTTGCAGGGGAGGCTTACAAAGTTTGAGAGGGAGCAGGAGCAGTCCCCTGTGATATAACTGTCCTATCTGTAGGAGTATTTCAGGCTCTGCTCAGCAAGGTGCTTAGTGCATACCTAACCACAGTGTTCACATGCACGCCTAAAATTAGCCAAGTACATAACCACTGGGTATGAAAAATCAGTGGTAGGAAAGGTCTTGATCGGTGTCATGTGTGCACACCCATTTTCTGCTGACTGTACTGGAAACTTGGAAGCCTCAAGAAGTAGTTTGTCAAGCAGCATAATTTCTCCTTAGAGTTTCAACTTAAAGGTGTTTGTTTAGCCTTCAGCACTGCTTTTAAATGGAAAAACTTATTTTTGCCTCCTACCCCCATACTGTTTGCTGTTTCGTGCCCTTTTCTCCCTTTTGGAAGGTATGTTTCTTTTTCATAATAGAAATTCAGTAATCTTCAGATTTGAGGATTCCACCTGCTGCCAAAGGATTGATGTTACATATGTCCTCAACTCTTTTCAAGATGTTGTCAAGCATTGTTAATAGCTTTTCAAGCAGTTCAACAACAGCTGCAACTTGTCCAGTTTATCCATTGCTGAGCCTTTATAAATTAAAGTTAAAGGTTTTGAAAAACTGAAGCAGTCGTATCAAATTTCTGGATGCTATTTAAGGATGGAAATGCAGTGCTAGGTAGTTCCACCTTAACAAAGAAAAAGTGGCTTTCAGAATCATATACTTTAATGACTGGTGTTTTGTTGCACATGCTGGTTTTATTTTATACACATTTTGGGAATCCTTCAAACTTTATTCTGTTTATGAGTCCACTTGCCTCTGATCATGTTCCTTTTGGATTTTGATTGGCTTTTTAAGGCATCCTTATCAGATCCTCACTGTAAAAAAGGAGGGTGGAATTGAACAATGTATCATACAAAACCAAATGGCCTGATTTCCAAATAAACAGCATCAGATACAAGACAGTTGAAATCAGAGCCTTATTTATTCCTCACATTTATTAATTTCTAAAATTCTTAGTATTTTCTTGTTACAGTTGCTTTTAGGGCCTCAGAGCACTTTTCTGTCCTTAGCCTTCTATTTTGCAGAATGCTGACATGTTAACTGTTTCATAGTAATTTTCTGTTTATATCTTTCTGGGATAAGGAAGTAGAAAAAATATCCGTGTTGACTTTCAGTTTTTGTTGGTTTTGTTACATTCCTCACATCTGCTTCCTGAGCCAGAAGAAATCTTTTTCTTAAATTTGAACCCTTGTGTAAATGTCCTGGCCAGCACAAAATGTTAGAAAAACTCCTCTGGGACCAGGCATGTGCTGGCAGAGTGATGAAGGAGCACAGTCGAAAGGAAGGCTCTTTGATCTCGAGATGGAGTGATTCAGTGATGGTTTTGATATGCCATTATTAAATGTCATCGTCTCAGTCCATCCTGAGTGCTGAAGTATAAAAAGGCTGAAAGGATGCCAGTCCAGGAGCACTGAGGAGTCCCTGTGGGGGATGTGACTGCCCAGGTGTCCTGAGCAGGAGGGGACAATGAGCACCCAGCAGGAGAGCACTCGGGGTGTGTGACGGTCCCTCAGTCCTTAATAAACTGATGTGTACATGTACAGCTAGGTTGATGACGGCAGCGAGAGGTTTAAAGCCAAAATTTGGCTTTCATGCTATCCATTCAAATACAAAGGCACTGAGAAAGACTCACAACAGAGAGTTACCACTGCGCATGATTTAAGGGGAATTTGATACACCCAGCTCCTTAGTGGAGGATAATTGTCTTTTTCATCTACCATACATCTTAGAGATGCCTCTTGTCGTTGTTGTTTTTGGAAGCAAAGCAAACATTAGGTTGATCTGTCTGCAGCCATAGGCAGTGATTGCTGGGGAGAAATTTCCAAGGCCTTGGGAGGTGTTGGGCTTGTCACATCCAGGGGAACAAAGGGGCCTTGAGAAGAGCCTCTGTGAAGACGGATGAGATTTCTGCTCAGTCATCTGTACAGCCTGCTGCCTCCTGATACTGTAACTATTTTTTCCGCTCTCAGAATTTTCTTGTAACTTTTGCAATATCAGGTGACTTCCGCACAGCTTTTATTTTAGGCATGAAGAAGAGTGGAGGGGTTCAGTTTACCTCCTCCCCTGACCACATCCAAGGCGTGCCTGAGCTGCTTTAGTTCACATTGACAGGGGAGGGGGGAGACTGTGATAAACAGTTCCACTCAATTGCCCACACATGGGTGTCTGGTGCTGTCTGAGATGCCTGAGTTTTCCAAAATACCCTTGTGGGTTGACAGACATGATGCAGGGCCTGCAGGAAACCCTTTTTTTCTTGATTGGCTGCTGGAAATCAAGTGTGGTGTCCTACAGCCTCTCAAATAGTGTTTGTCCCCTGTGGATGAGTAACTGAATCGTGTGCGTGTTTCCTGAGGAGAGAGTTTTTGTGAGACTTAAAACACTGGGAATCACAGTCAGAAAATATTAGTCCTAGCAGTAAATGAGACCATAATATAAATTTAAAAAAATAATAATTAATGGCTTAAAAAAAAAATCAAACGGTGCAGTGAGTATGTAAGGTTTTTGTGGTATGGTAAAAACAAGCTGAAGGAAGCCTCGCTGGCAGAGGCAAGCTCTGATCTGGTCACCTGTTCTGCATCTCATAACTGATGGAAGGCACAGCATTTCAGTTACCACTTTTTCCTTTAACACACTGACTTTTGGCACAAGTAACCAGCACACAGTAAAAAGACATGCCTTTTCCATCTGCCTAATAAATCTACAGGTAAAAGGCCGGCAAAATAATTTGCTGATGTGATAAGAGCAAGCAAGAGATAACTGCAGAGTGAAATTCCATTGGTTGACATATACCGTGTTTGAAAGAGAAAAATTTTTATTGATGGATAGTTTCACAGGGAGACTGAAGGTGAAGAAAGAGGATTGCTCAAAAGACAATGCATGGTACAATTTTTGATTGACTGTATTTTGATTTTGCAAACAGGGAACTGTTAAATATGTAGTTTATCCTCAACACGTCAATGGATGGCCTTGTTATTTTTAACCTATCCTCTTTGTTGTATTTTTATTTTTAGTAAAGACAAGTTTAGAGTTACCTAAAACATACAAAATTACTTCCTCAAAAGATCCTTATGCCCTAAGTAGATAAATAACTGAGAGTACTTTCTCACTAAATACAGTAAACAGGAAAAAAAATACTAACTGTAAAGAAACAGAAATTTATATGTGTCTGTATTTCAAGATTTATTATATGAAAGCACTTTAATATGCAGCAATGAAGAAAGTGAATCTTTAAAAAGCCAGCACATAGCTGAGATGGACTCTTACTGGGCACCTGAAACACTACATTGGTATGGGAATTACATGACACAAATGAGACATCCATATAAATTTGTAGATTTGGGATGCTGGTGCACACTTCTGGGAATTTTTTGCAGTATAAGAGAACAGTTTCCTCTTGCCTCTTTCCCATGTACTCAGGTAACCCTTGGGCTGTGGTAACCTTGTAATGTCAGGAAGGAATTATTACAATCCAAATCATGAGTTTGACCAAGCTGCACCATTCCACTCTCATGACACAAAGTTACTGTGAATGTGTCTTAACAAATCCCCTCATACATGTTTAAATCTGCCAAAATGAGGGAATTGGGAAGTGTGATTATACAAGTATTGCAAAGTGTGATTGACTAAGGCCTCAAATTATTGCAGTCTGCCATTGTACTGCATTGTATTATACTGTATTTTGGGATACACAAATTTGGACTCCAGCAGTTTGGGCACCATTAGTGAATGGTTCTTTAGATTTCTTTGCTGTTGTATCTCAGGCAATATCTGCTATTTTGAAAATTGATGGCCAGTTATCTTCTTTATTGTCCACTGTTACCTGTTCAGCCTAACCTTCTGCTGCACACACAGGCCACATTTATGATTATTTTGAGGTCTTGCTTTCAACTTCTATTTCACCTCTTTAAACCTGTGTTAATTATATTCCAATGTGCAGATTCTCATAATAGCACGGGAATCTCATAAATAATTATTTCATTAGTATCTGTTGCTTTTCAAATTTTTGTTAATAGAAGCACTCATTCTTTGAAAATGCATTCTATTAGTGAAAAAAAGGAACAGCCTGAAGGTTTTGTTGGCTTGTTTGGGGTTTTAATGGAAGAAATAATCACAATACCCTGCTCTGTTTTCAGAAAAAAAGAATCAGGGCAGATACACTGTGGATCTTCGACATTATTTGTAGGATTAGTGAACCTTTCAGGTGCAGATATGAAGTGTCACTGGACGACCCAATTTTACAGCACCATAAGCCATGGAGTTTGTTCACACTCTTAGCTGTTGGGTGGAGCACTGAGGAGATTAGTGAGGCACTATTTGCTCCAATCCATTGTCATTAAATTAGCACCTCAGGGAGGAGAAACAGCAGCAGTTGAGGTAGACAGCTGTGAAATAAAGAGTTTATACTCAGTGTGTGCTGTTTGTTTGCAATTGTACGTGGTGAAATCTGTGTCTTTAGGGTGCATATCAGTAACAGAGATAGAGACATCAACCCGTGTTTCTCAGCTCCAATCTACAGCTGCAATATTTTCATCTCTTGTGTACTTTGCATTTTATTTATAGTCAGCCAGGGTAAACCATGCATTTCTACATTTGAATGTACATTCAAAGTGGTTACAGTGAAAAATAAGTGTTCTTAGTTCAGTGATACCGTTTCTCAGCACTTAATCTGCTCTCATTATCTGGGATATTTAAAATATCAGTTTGCTTTGCTAAAACATTTTTCATAGCTGCACAAGTGACTGGAGTCCTAAAAGCTAAAAATAACTCTTAAGTAAAGTATATGAGGAACTGCAAAAAATGGCTTGTATCCTCAGGGTAATGCAAACATCCTTCCATCATTTCCCTGTTCAAGTTTCAGTTTATATATATTAATGGCAGTGCTGACTGCTGCCTTTCCCTAGTACTGTATATTGTCCTCTGTAACAATGCCATGTTTCATTAAGCTCTTAACTAATATTAGTCTTTGGTTCCAGGCAGCCTGCACCGTGCATCCAGTGTACCAGAGCGTGTCTATAACATGGGGATCACTGAGAATGATTTTGCACCAAGGTCTCCCTACAGTTTCTCATATTACCAGGCAAACCAGGTGAGGAAAAGACGGTGACTAGAAATAAATACAGTATCACATGCACAGTTTATTCATTTTGTTACCACAAATAATAGCATTTAGATGGTGTTAAAGGTTTGTTTCCTTGTTTGTTTTCTTTTGAAGGTATGATTTTTAGAAAATGAGGGTTTTACAATGAAATCTCTTAACGTTTTCCCCCTCCTTCCAGTGACTTCAGGGCCCAAATTCAAGTCAGTCATGCAGATGGGCTATTTGCAATCCTGTTGGGTTTGTGAGAATCGGCATCAGGGTAGAAAATGAAAAATCATATTTACACTCCACTAAGGCAAAGGCTGTGACAAGTCAGATCTTCATCCATCCCACCAGAGAGCAGCTCAACCAGCACATCTCTCTACCTCAGGGTGGCCAGAGGCCAGGCTGCCCAGGCAAACAGAATTAAGCATTCAAAACCAAAGGAAAACAGATTGCTTTAGTTTCACAAAGACTTTAGTTTTCACAAGATAGAGTGGTTCCTTATCATTTAAAATACTCCTGTTGTAACCTGTTGTATCATTACAAGAATTCCAGCAGGACAGTCTTTCCAATACAGTGGTGTTTCTAAACCATCTAATCATAAATCCTCTTGTTATTTTGACCAGCTTTTCTTGGGGTCATGGCCTGAATGCTAAGATAAATAATTGGTTTTCTGCAGGGTTTTTGACACAGCTCATAACTGGTATGAACCTATTTGAGGGAGCAACTGGGAAATCAACACAGCTCAATAGCAACACTCCTGCATGATCAACTTAATACACTGAAAGAAATTCAACTTGAGAACAGAAACATTTATTTACTAAATAACTGTGTATGGAGGGGGGCAATTCTATCTTAATTTTAGATTACTCAAGAATGGCTTTTTGTCATTGAAAGAAATAGCCCAGCTTTTGAACAGTCAGTGAAGCAGCTCTGGTTCTGTATGGGGAGAGTAAGAAGCGTTTACTTAAACACATTTCTTTCTCTGTCCTCCTATCCTCTATTCTCACCTGTCCTGCAGTCCATAATATTTGAATTGAATCTGTGTCTTCTAGAAGAGAGCAACAGGAGGAAAATTGGAGGTGACATCAGAATCACAGGAAAATAATACCATTTTCCAGGCAGGGGTGGAGGGAAAAGAGAGACTGAGTGTCCTGCGTGAAAGCTGAGAAAAACCACAAGGTCTAGAGTACTTCACAAAAACATTAATTATCCCCAAACAAAAGATAAAGATATCCTTGCATAACTTGTGTAGAATAAACAGATATATCCAATGATCTTTGCCTGAGCCTGCTAGTTCCAGTAACCTTTACTCCTTTTGTGAGTCAACTATCACCCTCAGGATCTCCTCAACAGTGAAATGAAGGGAATTCAGTCTGGCATCTGTCTGCTAAGCACTGTTCCTTCAATTAATACCTTGTGTAAACTTCTCTGTTTACCTTAAAAAATGCCTTTAGTATTACAAAACTTTAACACAACATGGAAATGGAAAATATGGGGCTTTGGTTTATGGGTGTATGCCCCTGTGCTTACTTATATTTTAAAAAATTTGTCCATGACTCCTCTATTTCAAGGCCAGATAATGTCCCAAGCTGATTTAGTTCTGGAAGGTTTTGAATGGAGTATGCAGTTCAATATAGAGAACAAGAAAAAGGTATAAAAATTGAGAGGCCTCAAACAGCACCTAAAAGTGAGAATCTTGAAGATACATCCTACAAAGAAAGGTTGCCAGTGGATTTGTTGAATTTAGAAAAGAGAAAATTATAACACAAGATGATGATCCATTACAGTCTATGCCCATTAGGTACAGGAAGAAAAAATAATCTAAAATTGCAGCTGTAATATTGGGGAAGTCCTTGAGATGGTGAAATGGTCATTTTGATTTTCTTGGAATGTTTTACTATCTCCTTAATTTTTAAGAGGCTAGACAAACAGGGAAGGGCCTATCTCTTTTTACTAGACCCTACCACAAAGTAATAGGAGTGCTAAATAACCTTATATTAATAAGGTTATTATCAATATGCAGACACTTTAGTATAACATTTTTTATATCTGATTGATTAATTTTTTTTCCATTAGACAGCCTTGAATTTAGTTTTAGTAGCAGATGTTGGTGTTAATCCCCAAGGAGTTTCAAACTGAAAAATCTCCATTAATAATCAATCTGTTCATTACCTGGCATAATTGAATTATGCAACTATTTTGAGTTCATGACAGAAGAGTGGATGCTTAGACTTTGTCTCCTGATGTTTAGACTGTGCTTCTTCCTGCCTTCGTGAGGGAGGTACAAAGAAGTGTGGCAGAATCCCATTTAATGCACAACTTTGGCGATGTTCTCCTCATATTTTTTTTTTTATTCTGAGAGCAGACTGTAGAATTTTTATCTTTGCTTTTTTTGGTTTGGTTTCTTTGCCGCTCATCCTAAGCACTGTGACCTTACTGTGGCTCCTGTTCTTCTGTGCCCCCTGGAGCAGGTCGCCTCCCCATCCTCTTACACCAATGGCTGGGGGACAAGGATTGCCTACAGGGCGATGGAGGAGAGAGCTCAGAGACAACCTCTGAAGAGACTGGAGGTTTCGCCCCAGCGAAACCCAGAGAGGTTGGCGTACGTGTCCAGCGATTTTTACTATGATGGAGGGATTTCAGCCGGGCTCTCCATGAGGCACGGAGACGGCGTGAGATCCAGCGGGACTGTGCCGCCCAGATACGCTCGGTCCGAGATCGTCGGTCACACGCTCCGCGACTCCGTGCACAGGGGACGCTCCTTTAAGAGACAATCCCGCACGGGGGCTGTCAGCGATGCTGTCCTTGACGGTGGCTACCCCAGCCCCGCTGTCCCTCTGTACCACCAGCCTGGCAACAGCCGCAGTATGACCAACCTTTTGGAGAAGGAAAACTACCTGGCCTCGGAGAGCGCGCTGGGACAAGTGAGATCCCCGACCGCGTCCCGTTTGTCTCAGAACAGGCAATCTGTGAGGTCCAGCTTCTACCAGACCGCCTTCAGAAACACACAGAGCAGGAGGGAGGTTTCCCAGCCAGCTTCAATAGCCAGTGTCACTGCAGAAACGGACGGGAAGAGGATGCCAGTGACAGCTGCTGTGGCCGCAGCAGGGAGAAATGGTTTCCTGCAGAGCGAACAAGTGACCCTCAATGGATCTCAGCTCGGGTAAGCACAGTGCAGGACCTGCTTTGGCTCTGGGCTCTCACAGCTCACAGGAACGTGTTTGTTTAGAAAGGGAAAGCAAACTGATAGCTTGTGGTTCTGCAGCCAGCACCGTGTATGAAATATCAGTGCAGAGGATGCAGAAAGTCGATTGGCTTTTAAAAATCTGCTTCCAGTGCAACAGAGGAAAGGGGAGAAGAACTGTTTGTGTATGTACAGTGCAGGATCTACACCTCCTGCTGAAGTTTGAGACGCCTTTTGCCAGGAGTTAATCCATTTTATAAGGAGACATAAAGTAGTCACTGAGTAATTTACAACCTATGTCACAATACACAAAATTGTATTGGCAGATTTTGTGCTCACAAGAGCCCATATGATATCAACACTGGTTCTCATGAGAATAGGTCAGAAATCTACCAGTGGAGCAGCTTTTGGCAGATTAACAATTTCTAGTTAAAACTCCTTCATAGTTTCAAGGACACCTCTTAGATTTTATAAATTTCAGGTAAAACACAGAAATCTGTCTTAGCTCTGTAGCACCATCCATTCCTAGAACAAATATAAACTGCTCTGAATCTCAGGACCCCAGAGCTTCTCACTACCAAGAGATCCTACATGCTCTGAGGGAGTTGTCTTAATTTGAAACTCTGTTAGCTCCATACCAGAAAGTCCCAAATCTGTCTCCAGACATAAGGAAAAATGTTTAAAATACTGGAAAGGGTGATTTGGGGTTTTTTCCCAAAAATTCGTTTCCAGAGAAGATTTCAAAATGTTTAAAATCAGTTCCATTTCCAAAGGAGAAATTTTATTATTTCTGAATTTCCCCTCAGGAGTGAATATCTTTTCATTTTAGAATAATTCTGAATGTTCCCAGAGCTGTGAAGTTTCAGTGGACAGAACAAGCCACTTGGGAGACAGGAGATGGTTACTTGTGTGTTTATTCTGGTTTTTGTTCTTGTTTCGTAATTAAAATAGGATCCTAAAATTTCTCTTTTAGTTAATCATGATGTAATTTACAACAGTGTTATTAAGAAACTACTCTTTTCCTGTAACTGTGTAGCTGTTAAGTTCGTTTTTCCGAAGACCCATCTTTCTTCTTTTTCTGAGTTTGTTACTGTGTGAGAAAAGGCATCATCTGATATCACTGCTATGTGCAGATCAGGTATTTTTTTGTTGCCAGCTACATGTCGTGTGTGCTATGATCATATTTACAAACATATATGATATTATGCTTGCTTCTGGTCTGGATTGAAATTTTCACCTCTGGGTGATGCAGGATTTAAGAGATCTGGCATTAATTATGTTGACTTTTAAATATTCAGACTTTGCAGCAAATAAGTCCAAAAAACCCAGCTGAGAGCTCACAACAGCTAAAGATTTGAGAGTCGTAATGTTGAAAATAGGTACCTGGGAGGACTTTGTTTTTCAGTAAGACAATTTACAAAAAAATGTATCCCATTGATTTAATAATCTGCTTAATTGTTGACACATTCTTGAATGCATTTCTGAGCCACAACCAACAATTTTTATCTTTAATTACATGTAGGAGCAATTTTGGCTTTTCTTGAATTATTGTGCAAGTGGCTTGATTGAGACCATGTTAACTCAGAGGGAAGATTTGTCACCTATTGGAAATCTTTGTGACAGCATAATTCCTTAATTGCCAGTTTTTAGGTTCAGCATTTGCTGGAAGGTTTCTCAGTTCAAGAAGTTTGTACTTTGCAGTTTTCTTGTCATTTCTCATTCTCTTATTTTAAGGTTGCATTTATCTGACATTGCTACCTTACCTGTTGCTCCCTTAGTAATGTAAGGGGGGGGAAAGAAAAGATGAGCTTGGTTTTGGAGTCATTTGATTTTTCCAGAAATTTATACCTTTTTTATGCAGGTCACAATTTAGGTCTTTCTAAGTGAATTAAGAGAATGTAAAATAGTTGTGTAAGATTAAAGAGAAGTAGTGGAGCAGCTGTGGACAGCATTTGAAATGTGTATGAAAGCATTTTCAAGTTTCCTGTGAAAGGATTAGCTTATGGAAGCAAAGTAGAAAAAATCAGAGTACAGAGATGCTATCTCTGAATCTTCTGGTGAAGTGAATCAGTTAAAAGCATCCTTATGATGAAGAGCTTAGGAAAGAGAGAGATTCGACCTGAAGCTGTCTGAGAAATGGCTGCTTGCAGAATCTGACCTCTAAATGTGCTGAGAGCTGTCACAAAATGATTATATATTTGTCTCACAGTTATATTTTGGCAATTAAGGTGAAGTCAGAACCTGTCAGATCATTGTTCTGTTAACAACCTTTGCCTGGCTGACCATTTGTTTGGTGTCACTTCATGTACCAATCAGCCACAGAGCTCATTAAGTTTGCCTGTAAATACTTTGAGGGTGGGAATGCAATCATCGCATCAAATTCTATTTTGACAACAGTTTGGGTGCTGCAGCTTTATGAATACCACTGAGGGTCAGAGATGGCATTGCATCCTTTATTGCTGCCAGATAAAACATTAGGGAATGTTATTTTTAGCCGATGGAAAGCAATCCAAGTATGGCAGCACACGACAGGAGAGAAATCTTCTGCCTGCTGCGTGAAGGGATAACTGTGGATGGTGAGCTGCTGTCAATCTCAGTGCACAGCTACACCCCCAGCACCTAGAAATGCAGCCTCTGGCTTCCATGTGTCCATCTCAGCCTGGTACTGACTCCTGATGGAGTTTTACTACCCTGGGACACCTTTGGCATCCTGAGGTTGAGTTCCCACTTAAATTCTCCGGTGTGCCCTGAGGGGTGAGTTCATGCAGCATCCTTGACCTTGGGAAGCACGTGGTTATAGTCCTCCTGAGCTGCTGGTCAGAGAAACAACACAATTTAGTACATCAGAGATGTCTGCTGCTCACAGAAGGTGACTGAATTTGGTCAAAACACTCGAAAATTATTGCAGTGTCCAACAGGTAGACATGGTCACATGTGCATGTTTATAACATGATCTCAAAACCTTTGCTAATTTAAGAAATCTAACTAAAACCTGAGGTTGAAAAGCCTGTTTTTCAGTTCCACCACGGAATAAAAAGAAGAAATATGATCTGGCTAATTTTCCGTATTTTACTTTCCTGAGCATTGTTAATTCTTATTTAATATTTCTGCTTAGTTTAAAGAAAAAAAATTAAAGTTTCAACTTAAGCTAATTTATTTCCCAGGTACTCGTATTAATATAAAAGACAATTGTGTTAAAATTTCTAACTATAGATTCATTTACTGAGATGATTACCAAGTAAATCATTCTGATTCTGGTAGGTCTGCAGTAAGGAGTTATTGCCAATTACTACTTGTTTCACTGTGGTTCACAGACTGCCCTCTCATCCCTGTCTGGCCAGTGGCAGATATGCTACTACAAAACTATCTGGATTTAAAAAAAAAAAATAGAATGCTCACATTCTTGTCAACTTTTTTCTCTCCTTCTTTTATCTGGGTGCAGCATATTTGAAACCAAAAAGTCTGGGGAGCATAACCACCTGTCCCAGAGCTAATGCACCTGATTGTGCCATTAATTGTTTTATGTTCCATTTACTGGGGAAAAAAATGTGTTTGGTGACCTCTCTTTCCATTTTTTTGTATGGTTGTCTAACACAGTCATCATTTAAGCAAATGTGCTGGAAGTTGGAAGGGAAGTGGTGGCACATATTTTAATACTACCACAGGCTCTCCACATACTGTTGAATGAGTGGCATTTTTATTTTTTCCCACCTGAAAAAAAGGCTTTGCCCATCTATTTCAAACTAGAACAACTTCTGTCATTTGAAAAAAGCAGGTACTGAGTCCTGCATAGATGTAGTCTGGGAACTAAGACACTGATGAAAGGCATAAAGACAAATATAAAAGAACAATCATCACACTCCTGAGGAAAACATCAAGGTATCTTCATGGTCAGTAATAGTCACTCGGACATGGTATGGCCTTCTTTTGGTCTTCATCCACTTCTTCATCCTTCCTTTCACACGCAGTCCTTCATCCACTGGATGGAAACTCTGATAGAAACATCCATTGATATTCCCATTTTGTTATTGTAACTTAAAGCATGACTTGCTTTTTCCAGAACCACACTTCTGTTTATGACTTTTTCTTCCCCCAGTATATCAGCATCTCTCAAAGCTATTACGATATTTTCTGCTACTGGAAAGGAAAAAAAAATTCTAAGAAAAGCTAGAGTTACTTGGAAAATACAAAAATCCTGGTTTTACAAGAATGATAATTTTTCTGCAGTCTTTCTTCACTAGATTTCTCTGTGTATACTTTTAAGGAGCCCAGAAGTAGAGATGACACTGGAGCGTGCAGTGAACATACTGAAGAGTGAAAATACACAGTCCACACCCAGGATCCTTGCTGCAGTGACTTTCATACAGCATGAGTGCTTCCAAAAAGCAGATGCCAGAAAAAAAGTAAGTAATTGTTTTTATGCCAGCTACAATCAGGTAGAGAAAATAAGATTCTATACTTTATGGCACTGTGTGCCAACATGAAAAGAAAGAAGGCAGTCCAAGCAACCTTATAGGATGCTGATGTTAGATATTTTCCCTAAACTGCATTGATGTGTTTTGCTGCAGATTCTCTTGAACCCACTCAGTGTACACCCACTCAGTTTGCTCTTTTTCAGGCCAAACAAACTTAATTCTTTCAGCCTTTATAAATCATGGAGTCTGGACTTTTTGTCAATATAGTTGCTCCTGTCTCTTCTTTTTGACTGGCATGCAGAAATATCCCAAAAAAAGAAAATTCTGATTACAGTGCAAACTTACCCAATATTCAGGGGTAGTACTGCACAAATGTGTAGAAACAGCACACGCATTAGCCACAGTGTTAAGGGCTTGCTGGGACTGTGCACATGCATTTGTACATTGTTCAGATTAATTTTTAAGTCTCTTACAAGTTTTTTGAAAGGGTACATTAAAAATATTCTCTTCTTCCTTTTCTTTAAATGTCACTACTGAGCACAAATATGTCTGTCCTGCTGAACAGTTCTGTACTAAAGTGTAAGGTGATGGTTTATTTTAACAACTAAAAAGCATTATTACACCTGCATTTGTTCATAGTATGCTCGGTAATCCCAGCCTTACCTGCATAATTATGTGCATGCAGTCCAGTTGAGTGATAGCCAAACATCTCTCAGTCCTTTTGACTTGCTTTAGGGTATGTCAGAGTCAGTTTTGGAAGAAAATACCAGTACAGGTGGCAACCTTAACTTCAAACTGAGGACAGAGCTTCAGAATTGAATGTTTGTAGGTGGGTTATTACACAGACCTCTCTAAGGCAGCTTCCCAGAAAAACAAGTGGCTGAGTAAAAGTGTTCAGATTGGAGCAGTCAGCCTGGAGCCACCTTCTATTTTCCTGTCTATCCCACATATCCTGTGATGTGCTTTTCTCTTTGGTGCCCGTCAGACTCGTTCACGTTGGCATTGTCTTGTGTCCCCTTTTTACCCTTTCAGCCTGCATTCTTTGTCTTCAATGCTTTGTTCCCTGATATTTGAGAGTCTGTGGGTCTAGTGGTCCTTCTTTTTTTGTGGACTTGTGGTCTCTCAGTATTTAGGTGAATGTTGTCTACTAATGAAAATTTAGAAGGACCAGTCAATAGCTGTTGTAAATTCTCAGCAAATTAGGTTTAAATAGCACTTCTTTTACAAGAGCTATAAATGCCTTAAATTACTGACAGAAAGTCTGCATAAATATTTCAAAAAACCAAACAACTACAGTATTGGTGTCAAAAGGGCTGACCTGCTGCAATAAAACAGGTTGATGTGCTTTCAGCATGCTCTGTGTACCACTGCCCTCAAGATACATACTCCTGTATTTTATTCTGCTGACATTTTCGAGGTGGTTGCAGGGGGAATCAGATCAGCAGAGCAGGAGCAGGAAACTGTGCCTTTTGTACAGGTGAATCAGAGGAGAGGCTGCCAGGCTGTGCAGTTTACTCCATGAAGGACAAAAGGCTTTGTTACATTCCATTTCTTCGTGTTGCCAACACCTGCTGGTTGTACTGAACTCTTTTTATCATTAAACTCTGGACTGTTTAAGACAGTTGTATCAGATTTCTGAGTCTTTCATGTGCTGTTGATTCTGCACAAGGGTGAGTTTGTCCACAAAACCATATGGCATTTTGAGATGCTGGAGGAGACTGTTGGCAATTGTACATTAATGGAAGGTACTTTCCATAGTAAATTCATTCCTGAGCCAGCTAAGGCTTGCTTATGTCATATCACAGTTCATAGGGGATTCCTCATTTGCCACAACAAACTGTTTGTTTCCATACAGCTACTGTAAAATAACATCTTTTAAATCCTTCATTCATTTGGGGCCAAAACCTCATTTTCTGAAGATCTAAACACTGAAAAGTAGTTTTTGCTGAATGTGGGTAGTTCAGTAGACAGCTGGCTTACAATGTTTCGTGGTCTACATTTTGAGGCTTACTCTTACTATTTTTTCTCTGTGTGGCACAGTTAAGAAGTATTAAGTATGATGTATTGGTTTTTAATACACTTTCAATACATGCATTGGGAATACTGTCTTTTTATCAGACTGGCTGCTGAGGAAAAAAAAAAAACCAAACCTGTTTATAAATGTTCCAGAATTAAATCTCAAATATTCCTTTCACCAACATGGAAGCTAAAGAGCAGAGTGATTAAATGTCTTGTCAGAGAGTACAAATCTGCAGCAAAGCTGGAAGAGATTTAGTATCATTCTCTGATATTAATTATGAGAACATGTTGCCTCCCCTAGTTGGGCTTATTAAGTATTAGTCATACAAAAGCCCAGAAGTTAATAGTCATGTCCAAATGATTAATGATCTGTGCTTCAAGTCTCTCAAATAGGAGCAAAGGAAAGAAGTCCCTATAACTATTTAAAGGTTTGCTGGGGCAGGAGAATGGAGTTTGTCATTTACATCATATGACTATTCTCTGCTGTGTTTTGTTTTCCTCACAGGTTTTCTCACTCGGTGGTATCCCCAAACTTTTACAGCTCCTTGAGGTTCAGAATGAGGACATTCAGCGGGCAGCATGTGGTGCTCTGAGAAACTTGGTGTTTGAGGACAATGACAACAAACTGGAAGTATCAGAGCAGAAAGGGATCCCGCTCCTGCTCCGCCTGCTCCGGCACACCAGGGATATAGAGACCAAGAAGCAAATCACAGGTAGTGTTTTCTCTGCAGTCAAGCATGAATTGGTTTAAGTAGTGCAAAAGCTTTCAGGGAGAGGTACATGATTGTTTGCTTAAGTCCCTGTTTAGTGACTAAATATAAATATAAGAACATTGTCACCTACTCTAAGCAATTCCAGTAGGGTAAAATTCCAAGGTCCTTACTCAAGACCAGTCTTTCAGTCAATAACAAGAGATTAGGAACTGCAGCTTCCCCTCTTAAAGCTTCTTTAGAAATTATATGAGTCTGCTTGCAGGAAGCTTAAAGTCCTCGATATTCCAGGAAAGAAAGTCAGGCTCCGTAGGGATGCCGGGGACCGTAATTAATGCCTGGTACTTACACAGCAGCTCAGCTTTCATTTTCTGACTCTGTGCTGACAGCGCCTACTGGAAGTTCCTTGTTGAAGACAGTCACCCAGAACTGTCATGTGCCATGGATGGAAAGTGGTTGTTCTATTCCCCACGAACTCCACTGCCCCAGATTCCTACTCTGAGCTCTCCCACTCTGAGCTGTTTACTCCCAAGTCTGTCTCCTCGGATCTGTGACAAGCAGAAAGTTCTGCCACAGCAGCAGTGTGCTTCCTTTGGGGAGAATTCCTCCAGGACAGCCATTTGACTATAAAGATCACACAGCACCCTCAGTGGAGTGACTGACATTCTGGATTCTGTTTTTGCAGGACCAGTGTTCTCGCCCTTTTATTTCCAATGACCTTGAGGAAGAGCTGTTAATTAGCAGGGCCCATTGCAAATTTGAAGGAAAAGCCCTTCGGATCAGAAACCCCATATAACACCCCTTCTTGTACTTCAGTGTAGCAGGAGAGATGGTGGGAGAAAATGTCCAGCATTACTCACAAACAAACCTGTGCTTGCTGCCCTGTTGGCTTTGCAGCAGCCAGTTAAGAAATGCCCACTTCATCCCTGCAGTCCTGTGGGTCCATAGTGTGTCTCTTGGAATTCCACTGCTTGTGACCCACATTCATTCTGATTAGCATGCAAAGGAAGAGCAGGCTTATATTTTATATATGGAAAACATGAATAAATGAATAGGGATTTATTTCAAGTGATCTTTAAAGATACCAGGAACAAAATCTATTAAGAGAACAGTGCCTGAAAAGACACAGAAGTTGTCTTGAAGCAAAGACATGTCGAGACCTTCTGTAATTCTGCATTCTTTAAAGAATTGGAAATAACTCTGCTCCCTAAGCTGGAGAACAAAGCTTTGCATTGTTGGCTCTTTTTTAACTCAGTTCTACAGCTCTGCAACATTAAAATGTTTTAAACTTTTTCACACTCATCAGTTGCAGAATTGGGTCATGTAGGAATTTGTTGTGTAGTGTGTTAACACTCAGTGCTCTTACAGACCAGTGAGGGAAGCAGTGAAAATGGTGGTAGAGTTGCCAGAAAGCCAATGCTCTTTCCTTGCTAGAAGTTTCATCATTTCTGACAAAGATGTTGACTGTGCACGGTAACTCATATGTATATTGTGAATATTACTTTCTTCCCCTTCACCAATGTGGAAATGGATAAAGGGGCATCTTCTTTCTGCAATTACTGCTGTGGCTGAACATGAATATTTACTCAAAAAGCAAAGAAGACACCAACAAAATATTTATGCCAAGCAGGATGATGTAGCTTGTGTAAAGCAAAATATTATGATGTGCTTTCATGCCTATCAGTTGGAAAGGATGGCTTTAAAAATACACTGAGAGAGAAGTATTTCTCGCTTTGTTCAAGACCAAATGTGCAGCCAGGAGGAAGTGCACTGGGTACCTTAGTGAAAATGCTACTAGGGCATACTTTTTGCCATCACTTGAACAAATCTTCCAGCTCCCTAGAAAGCTGAAAGGAGCCTACGAGAGCAAAGGGCAGTCTGTATGAATGAATTCACCTCTTGCATTGCCTTTGAATTCCTACAGGACTAGTGGAATATCATAGCTATGAATGCAATCTCACTGCAGTGTTGTAACACCTCCAGAAAAAGTTAATGTGAAAGATTTGGCCTTCCACCAGTCAGCATCAGAAGTCCATTTGTCTTTCCACATCATACATATTATTTGCCTGCTTTGACTGTAAATTAGGGACTTCAGAATGTGTGGTATGATAAATGTCTTTCCCCATCAGAGATTAGTAAGATCATCTTGGTACCTGATAATACTTCATTGAACTGTAGTGAAAGACTCCTGGCCAAGGACTGAAAGCATGCAATACTCATTAATAAAGATGTTTAAGCTCAGCAGAGGGAAGTTTTTTGTTTCTACTGCTGTGTGGGAAGCATGGTAGCAAAGCACTCCACCTGTCAAAAGTATACGAAGATAAGGAAATTTCGGGAGAGAAGTTAAAACTGTGAGACAGAAGTTTTCTGATACTGTACTTCATTACCTGTCAGAAACATAGTAGTTGTGCACATGAGATGAGTAAATCTCAGGCTTAGAATCTTATCTTTCAGGTCACTGGTTTATTAGTATCAGCAGTGTTAATACAGACAAGCACTTGCCCAACGTTAATCCATATTTTATCAAACGTTCCCAAAGAATACTTTGATGGCCTGTATTTTCTTGAGGACCTAGGCTGAGGAGTACAGACTAAGCCCAGCCATGCAGTGTGCCTTGTATTGTGCAGTGAAAAGACAAAAGCAACCAGAGTGTGTGGAGATAAATGCTGATTACAGCACGTGCTGTGACTGCCTCACAGTCTGTGAACTCATAAAAAGCACCAAATCACTGCCCCCACCAAAGCAGCTGTGTGCTGGTGACAGGGGTTTGAAAGCTGCTCTGGACCAGTCTGCCTAATGCCCCTGTGCAGAAAAGAGCTGCCCAGTTTCTCTGGAACTTCTGTGCTCATACGATCTCTTCATAGAGGGAACGAGATTGAACTTGTTAGCTTCACAAAATCTTTGATAACAGGTAGAGTAAAGGAAACAGAGGCTTTGTCCTTTCTTTGGCATACAAGCTACTTAGAAATCTCTTAGGAAAGGAGTGAGGTTTCTTCTAAATAGTAGGAGAGGATGTCATTTGGAGGCAGCGCAGGAGCTAAGACAGGATTGGAATTTTATAGTATTTGGAGAGCATACTGAGGAACAGAAAGTAAAATGGCTGTGGCATGGAAGAACCAAAAGATTTTAGCTTTTGAAGGTAAGCCAGATGAGCCTCCAGGGAGTAGCGTACCTCCTGATCTTGTTATCGTGCAGCATAAATATAAGAAATGAAAGAAAAATTTTCCTGGGGGGAAGATTACAGCACAAGCAGAACTGTCATTAAAAGAAACGTAAATTTAAAAGCAGACCCCACCCATTTTTCCTAATAACCATTTAAAGGAGAACTATGCTCCTAAGAATATGTTACAGCATAGGTGCAAGGAAAGAATCCACTCCTAAAGACATTTTCTAATGTGAACAAATCCATCCACACCCAGAATACCACTGAGAGAATCCTTCTGAGCCCAGAGAGACAGTGCCTGTGGGTAAAGGTTGGGGTTTTGTTGGAAAATTTGCAGTGAGACCAATATCTCAAATTCTCTTCTGACAATTCTAAGTATCTGCCTGTAATTCCAAATGCATTTGTTCTTTATAAAAGTATATTCTGTCCTTGTGCCATTCCTTGCATTTGTGCCCTTCTGTCTTAACCTGCTTCCCTTACTGATGCCCTTTGGACTGCTTGTCTGATTTCCTGTAAGCCTTACTTATCCTTCAGAAAAGTACATTTTTCCTTTTATGTCCTGATTCAGAGGCTGAAGAGCTGATCCCAGAAGAAGGAATGGGCTGCCTCTGGCGGGCTTTTGTTTTGATTTTACTATTGCTCACAATACTTAAAATTAAATTCAAAGTGTAAGGAGATACAAAAGAAACATTTTGTTGTTGTTGTTGTGAGCTGATGAAAGGAACATTCACTAATACTCTGCCAGTGTGTGGAGGAGGAGGGCTGTGAAACTTAGAGCAGCAAGCTGGAGAAACAATGAATGTCTTTGTAGTAAAAAGCAGAAATACGTGTTGTTTTCCAGGTGAAGAGTTCTTTAAAAAGAATTGTTGTCTGTTGGAGTAGAACATAATGGAACCTGATAAGTTCTACAAGATTATATATGAAATTTGTTTTGGAGATTGTGAATAGACAAGGTTTGTAGCATTGCTTAATGATTTGTTTAGTGACTAATGTCTGGACAGAAGCAGCCAACCAGTGTTAACAGCTTTCCCTCTTATGAGAAATGTTGCTATCAAGTGTTAGAGAAGCTTGGTAATGGGCATCTCCTGTCTTCCAGCAGATTTCCTGTAAACTCACTCCCTGCACTTCCCATCTGTGCCTTTTGTTTGTTTTCCCTTAGCTTGTGCTGCTTTGGTAACAGAGAAGGTCATTGCTGCCGAAAGGCAATGCAGAGCCATGGAAAACTGCACTTCTTGGCTGGGCATTGGACTGACTGTGTAGAGATTTTACTTTATTCACATGGATAACTGTACCCTATTTTTTGCCCTCTTTCCATGTCCCTGGATCAGGGCTGGTGAACACTTCCCAAACCCTTCTGCTCCTCTTCAGGATATCAAGTGCCAGGCAGGCTCTTCACTCACTAACTTCAAGGGCTATGAGATTAAGTCTGTCAAAGTGCAGAGGAGTCTTTTTCCACTCTGATTTCATTGTGGGTATTGCAGGTTTGCTGTGGAATCTGTCCTCCAATGACCAGCTGAAGCACCTGTTGGTTAGAGAAGCCCTGCAGACGCTGACTGAAGCTGTTCTCATCCCCTACTCAGGCTGGCCAGACAGAGATTACCCAAAATCAAGTGTTCTACCCGACCCTGATATCTTCTACAATGCCACAGGATGCCTGAGGTGAGCACTCAGTCTACAACTGCCTAAAGCAATAGTGATGATAAAACAGGTCTGCACAATTATTTTTTGATAAGTTCATAGAGTTCATCTCAAGCCACAATCACTTCTTGTCTAAATATATGACTTGGAAAGGGGCATGGTACCTACAAGCACATAAAAGTGTTCTGTTTTCAGCTGCTGCCAAAGATGCTTACTTTGACATATCCTAATCTGTGCCTAAACTGATTAGAAAGTGACTTAAATTAGGGAAAAGCCGTTTTTTAAACCGGACTAAGCCCAGTCCAACCTTTTGCACAAGTTCAAGCAAGTTGCAGCCATGGGGGTGGATGAACAGATTTATAGTTGTGTATTTAGTACTGAAATCTGCTAATAGCCTTGTGGACACAGTGGCAGTCACTGCAGACAAACACTTAAGTATAAAAATCACATCCTCAATAAGAACACCTCTAACAGTCTATAAAATGGGGGCCTTTTTGAGTTCAAAGTCATTCCATGTTAAGTAAGTTTACACATTTAAAAATGCACAAAAGGACATAGTTTGAACTGACTAAGGAGTAATATATGAGTGCAAAGGCATGGCCTGAGGTTTAAACTCCTTCTAGTAGAGTACCAGGAATTAAGTTTGGAATTTGGAGGCTGGGAAGCTGCCCAGTTTTGCCTCAGCCTGCTACTCTAACATGTCCTATAGCAGAGTAGTTGTATGTGTATGGCATTGATTTTTCCTGTGCAAACAGCTCTGTATCTGACTCATGTGGTTTCAGAAGACAAATGGATTGTAAGCTATACAAAATACTCAACAATAATGCACCTTTTTCTGCAGGACCTCCTGTCAGCCCACTAACTACTAAATAACTTTATCTCTAAGTAATAATTAACTTTGATTTACTCTGATGACTCAAAAACAAATACAAAGAAACATTAACCACCCATAATAAAACCTCTCTAGCTAACGAAAGTGGTGTTGTCTAGGAAATGAAGGAGGTTGTCTTTTTTCATATTAATTAGCCCAAGCTGCATTTGTGCAGAAACCAGTCTGGCTGCTCCTCTCTCGGTGTTTGGACTCTAGAACAGTCTCTTCCCTACGAGGCAGCCGATGGGGGCACAGACCATTCTCAGGTTTAGCTTGGTGTTGCTCTTCCTGAGCTTGTTTCAGCAGATTGACACAACTTGTTATGTGACAAATAAGGCATAACAGTACCTGAGTTCTTCTAAATGGAAGTAGATTCTGGGCTTAACCTTACTCTGGACACAAAGTCAGTGCTTGGGGCTGCTCCAGAGCTGCACTGAGCTCTCCAGCCTTAATTCAAAGTCTCTAAAACTGCCCTTATGTAGGTGCTTAAGGGTGCATTACCTGTTTTAAAAATACGATGCCCATATTCTAGTCTTTCTCATTTTTGAGAACTTCAACACTGAAAATTATAAATAGAACAAGAAGGGCTTGAAAATCGCCAGGTAAAGATGATCTGAAGGATTGCCACATACTTTCTAGCACAGATTAGTTTTTAATGAGGCTTACCTATTTGTACTGGCCAAATAGCTGAGATTTTTAAGATTAATCAGTTTGCATCTCTTCTCTGGAAATTGACTTACCTCCCAGATTAGGTCACTAGAAATATTCCTTCCTTACATATTAGTAACAAAAAATCTCTGCATAAGTAAAAAGATGAGCACACCATAGAGCAATAAAAGTGTGAACTGAGGGAATGATGTTCCTTATGAATATGTTTAAAGAGTGTACTTATTTGCCAGCATATAAATCTATAATTAGTCTTCCCTTTTGTAATGCTAACATGTTTGTTGGGCATGTTGATAAAGTCTATAGCCTGCAGCTTCCATTAGAGGGTGAAAATAGTACTTTGAAGTGCAATACATTATGCATAGTACAGTACTTAGTTGTAGGAGAATGCCAGAACTTCTTTTCAAAAATTTCCATACAACTGTTGGCTGAAAGGGACACCCACAGCCCAAACCTAACAGTAGCACCTGGCGGGGGCACATGCACTGCACCACCTCATTACCAAATTATAAATTAAAGCTTCCTTCATCCTCTTTGACAAAACAGCAGCAGGAGAAGTGAATCCACATCTAGCAGATAATGTACTTCCAAGCACTGGAATGAGTGCATGACCAGACCAGTCCACAGTTACTGCCAGAAGGATTGTGGGGTCCTGAATCTCGGCGCCTGTGTCAGGGTATGCAGTCACTGATAAGGAAGTCTGACATTAGAAGGATTTGTTAATCCCATTCTCTAGGTCTGTATTTTGTCTTAAAACTCTGTCAGAAGAAAAGCTTTACAGAAACCGCAGGTCACAAACTTTACATAATAAAAAGAAGCTGTGTACACCACAGAATTCTGCATTAGCAGTTAGAATAAGTAATAGCATTGTTTAGTTGTGAAATATGATAAAAAGCACTCTGCCTGAACAGAGTAAGCCAAAGCCAACAGACTTCACTGATTGCCTGACAATAAGCTGAACAAGTAAAATTGGTGTATTAAACTATCTACAGGAGTGTTACAGACATTTCTAGACAAGTCTTGTTGGATTTCAGAGGTAAAGACATTTTTTTCTTGGCCTGAAAGTCCTACACATAAAAGTTCTGCCTCCAGTTCCAGTACAAATGGATAAAAATCTTCAAGATATTTCCCCATACTGCTCCGAGACTGAAAGGATAAGATGATAGCAGCATGTAGAATGCATGGTTTTGAATATTATTTATATACATAGGTAAACTTCTGGCATGACTTTTCCTCTGAAAAGAAGGCTTAGTGGAAGGCTCTTTGTGTCACACCTTGAAAGCAGATAATGAACTGGTTCCATTTTTATCTTGAAAGAGTGAAGGCAGAGCCTTCCTTTGTAATTGCTCTGTAAGGAAGCATCCTGCACCCCTATGTATTCTAGTTTTTCAAAATCTTCTAGACAACACTTTCCAGGAAAGCCAGCTAACTTCTCTGTTCCTGGTTCCTCACCCAGGAAAATAAAATTCAGCCTTCCTTTTTCATTATTATTTTTCACGCTTTGTCTGTCCTGGCGCCCGTTTGAGCTTCTTGTGAATTGCACAGTGACCCACAAGGACAGTGGCAAGCTGTATTTGGAGGAAATCATATCATTGCTCTTCAGGCCAGGAGGCTGCATAAACATCTGCTTCCATTTACTCTGGAGAGGAGTGAAGCCAAAGCTCTCCCCGTGTGCTGAAAGGCTCAGGCTCATAATGGCAGCTTCTAAGAGAGAACGTAAAACAAATGACTGATGATAACAAGTCTTTGAACCAAGGCCTCTTGCATAGCTTTGCCATTCCTTTAAGTTTATTTCCATCCATTCTTATCTTCCCTTGCCTCCTCTTCAGTTTATCTGCTCCCCCAGTTCCTGAAAGGAATTTTGGTACTTCCAACAAGCAGCTTGAAGCTTGGCTCCTCTAGTTACTAAGTAGATCCCAGATACCTTTCCCTCCTTGGTGAATTTTGGAACTGTGCAGGGCATGAAGGGAATAGAATTTCCCAAAATGTTGTCTGGTAATTGAATTAAATTCACATTACCAGTTTTAGCAGAATGAGTCCCAGGAGCAAAATCCTTCTTCTTATCAGTTGAGCAGGCCATTCACAGCAGTCCAAGAACCTTTTCCAACAGTCAGTGTATGAGTCAGTGTTGGCTTAGAGGGAGTATCCCTTTCATTTGGTGCCATTTATCAGCTAATTGAACATTTATTGTCATCATTCTGTTTCTTTCAAAGTCACGCTTGGTTTTACTGTGTCGCGTTTCTTTGTATTTACCCCACAAGTCTGGATCAAAACAATATTTCCCAACAGGAAATTAGCTGGTCCTCCCCACATGCCACGGGACCGTGGGCAAAGAGCTGTTTTGATTACAGATATAGTTGCACCATGCATGTGTGCAGGAGGGGCCAGAAGCAGCAAATGCAAGATGAGATAAAGGAGGCATGCAGACAGATACAGTGCCTCCACATCAGCACATGGCAGAGTTTGAGCAGGTCACCAGAACTACCACGGCTAAGTGTGCCAGAAGTCAGGGATTTTTAGTAGGTAGGTGATACCAAATTGTAAGTTCTGAGTCATTTAGAGGAGAGCATCCCCACAAGCGGCAATATCCCTAAGGCTGCATTCTCCTCACGCTGCAAGCACTGAGTATTTCAGGGCCTCCACTACAATAAAGTCCAGCTCTGAAGCTCAGAGGCTGGCATTCCAATTGTCAGGAACCTCCAATCTTGGGAAGCCAAGATGAAGTCAGTTTTGAAATTCTCTAAGCAAAATATCTCCATTGTTTCAAAAAAAAGCTACTTGAATTTACATTTCTGTGACACTTCTCAGAAATATTTATTTTTTTTACCAATCTAATAATATTTTTATCTCCTGGAACTTCTCAAGCTTCAATTAGCAAACAAACTTAAGCTGTCAGCTGAGGTATTCCCTGCAATGCTCTTCTCTGATCCTGCTTAGAGTAAGGTGGTTCCAGCTGAGTTTGGATGAGTGGGAGAGCAGGAGCTCTTCCCTTCCCAGTCCAGGTTGTTGTGCTAAGGAAACAGGGAAAGGCTGGCAATGGAGTAACCATGTGTGTACAGGTGTGCACACGGACACACACTGATACCTGTCACTGGATGAGCATCAACTTCTTAATGAAACAGTAATTAATTTCCCTTGCAGAGCAGGACAGTGCCCCTAATTCAGGCTCTTCTCTGCCTCCTGAGCTATAGAAGCTCTTTGCCCTACTCTGTTCATGCTGACAGCAAGGCCAGGGCATGGCCTCTGCTTGCACAAGCATTCAGCAGGATCAGGTGTAAAAAGTTGCAGGGGTTTTAGAATAATGTGCTGGGACTAAACAAAACGCTGCATCAGCTGAAGTGTCTTTGGCGAGGGAAATTCCACACTTATCTTTAACAGTATTTTTAGTCTCTGTGCCTCAGAAACTATTTTTGCTATGCACCAGGAGGGCTGTAACATGTGCATTTCTGTCAGCATAAACATAGGAAAGGGTGACATGCATCGAATGTGACATATATAGGTAAAATTAAATTCCAACGGGATGTCTATAGTAGGCCATGTTGTGGGATCTGAATATTGATTCTGTGATATGTAATTCCACAAGAGAATAAATGAACTCATAAACAGAGACATCGTTAACATCACGACCCAAAGTAAAATGTTAATTACAGTGCATTAATATTTAACCTGAATATGTACTTCCCAGAAGAAAGAAAAATAGTAGAAGTGAAATGACAGTGTATAAAAGGCTACATTCATTTTACAGTCATAAGCCACAGTAAAGTTTAAACCTTACTGGCTCTGTCATTAATAAAATGGTAAACATTGTAAATTTTAGTGGGCAAAATAAGCATGCAAAATAAGCAACCTGAAACTATCTAAAGGAACATGTCCCTCTGTGTTTTGATGGATGCTAAGATTGGGTTATATTTAATGTTATTTCAAACAAAGATGCTGGAATATGCAGTCTTTTAGCCAGCAGAGCTGCAGGAGTCCAAAATAATAAGGCCTGGATTTATAATTCCAGTATTCCATAATTCAGACTTTGTTGAGTTGTAAAAATAATTATGCCCCAAAATTGTAAATGTTGTTTCTTCTCTCAGTAGCTTGATCAGAGCCAAGCAGCTTCAAGCAGCATGTGTTTCATTTTTCAAGAGTTTCTAAATAGCTTTTTAAATTCATTTATAAGTTGTACTTGGGTTACTACAAAGCACAGAAAATGTTACTTGAAAGCCAGGCAAAGAGTGGGTCTGTGAATGTGAATGTGAATGTGGAGCTGCTGCTAAAACTCTCAGATCATGTGTCTGTTGACCGGTCATCTTGGATCAAGAACTGGCTCGGTGTAAGTAAATGAATTCTAAAGGACACCTGTGTGCATGGAAATTTTTACAAATATCTTTCCTCTGATATTTACACCGTCCTTAATATTAAAAAATACAACTAAAAATGGAATAGTGAAAAAAAGTCCAGGGTTTTTTTTGACTTCTTAAAAAAGATTAATTCAATTTGAGGTGAAATTTTGAGTCAGGTCTTGCCTTATCCATCCAAACACAGTGGTTTGTTTTCCTGGAGAATTTGTTTTTGTGTGGGAGTGAAAATGATGCCGTTTTGGTTTTTTTACCCTTTTTTCTTTTATATATTCTCTGTATCCTTTACACGTATACTTGTAGCTTTGTAGTTTCATATTGTAGCTTAGTTTCAACATTTTCCTAGGCAGAAAGACAAAACAAATTCCAGGATCCCTGTGCTGTCTTGGTTCTCCTTAGAAACCAAGGCTGAAAACAACTTTCTAAGATATGTTCTTGTAAACAGGACCTGGACTTCATCCTAAGGGGGGAGAATCCAGAAAGTACTACAACTGGGGGAATTACTTCACCAGGCGAGTTCCTAATTGGGACTTCTTGTCAGATATGCTAATTTGCAGAACCTATAAAAATTGTACACGGGTCACATGTGGTGTGCATCTTTGGCTTTTTCTACCTGATGGGTTTGTGCACCTGAGGATCCTCATGTAAAGGTACCCTTTTATCACCCTGTGTCTGACACATATTTTTAGGGCCAGAGAAAAAGGCATCAAAAGTTTTACCTGAAAGAGGCTCAGATTGTCTTCCACCTCTGAAGAGAAGAAGCAGTCAGCCTGCACTTCAGTATCTTAAATATTTAGCTGGAAAAGTTTGTCGGAGGAGCACAAGAAAAGACCTTTGACTAAATCTCTTCTCCCCAACATATTCTTTCCTGCACAGAAACATGAGTTCCGCCGGCCCAGAAGGAAGGAAGAAGATGAGAGAATGCGAGGGCTTGATTGATTCTCTTGTGTATTATATCCAAGGAGCAATTGCAGACCATGAGCCTAATGACAAGGTACTCTTTGAGATGAAAAGTGTTTTCCTAGGGGAAATTGCCAGGGGAACATTTTTTATTGTTGTTTAGAAGTCAGTGTTCAGAAACAGCTGTGATGTAACTGCAAAACTTATTTCCAGGGCTTTTAAAACTGCCACCAAAGGTGAAAGTCCAGTAAGAAGTTTTTGAAGTATTTTTATCCTGCAATCTTAAAGAATAGTATAACTTAGCACTGGGATAACATTTTCAGAATCACCAGAGAAAGGTAGAAACTTCTGTCTTTTTTTTAAAAAAGGTGAGATAAAATCACAGCTTTCAGAAATGCTGAAACACAAAAGAGTCAGATGTTCCTTTTTTGGTTGTCTCAGGGTGCTAGCTATCTAGAAGCTTAAAAAATTAATCTGGTTACTCTCCTGCATATTTAATGCTACATACCCCTTAGGTACAGAAGAACCTAAATCCCTTGGGTGGCAGTGTGATTAAGGAGCTCGCATCATTTAGAAAAGAACTAATTTTCCTAGGGTTTTTTTTAGAAAAAAGCTGCACTTTTTTTGCTTGCTGCCTAAGCAAAAGTAACCAGTAACTACAAGGACGTGGACACCTCCAGATGCCAGTTTCTCTCGCTCTTTCCTCCCACCACTGAGTGCAGGGGAACCCTGAACACAGACTCTTGGAGTAGAGGCTTGTCTTTCAGCTGGGTGAAGTTGGGTGAGACCAGCTGTCACTGTTAGCTGCAGCCTGTGAGGCACTTCTGGTGGGCCTGCTGTGACTTGTGCTGTGCAGTGGTAATTACTGCACATTTATAGCTCTATTCTAGGATTAGTTGCTTAAGCTTCCCCATCTCCCTGTATCCAGTGCCATTAGCTTCAGGGAGAATCCAGCACATTGCACGTGTGCCAGTAGCTCCCTGCTGCATTTTGTCTTAAAACCACTCATTCTGTTTTGGCTTTCAAAAAAGGAGGAACTGGGTAATAAAGCTATTTGCCACTAGAATCATCACTCAGAAATTGTAAACCTGACCTTAGCCACGTTCAGAAAGGAAAGCCTTATTTTAAAAAGCATTCTACTACAGAAAAATGCTTCCTCCTTGGGGAAGATAAAAAGCTTTCCTCTTGCTGATGCTATGGTGAGGTGTGCACATGATCATCTTTACTGTTAAGCTCTTAGACATTTCTTGGCACACCTCTGGCCTGTGTCAAGTAGCACTAGCCCAAACAATTCCCAGGCAGAGTTCAGGAATTATGATGTCCCAGGACCGTTTCCAACAGGCACGCACCCCGCTCCAAATGCAGCCCCGTGTGCCAGCTGGCCTTGGTGCTTGGGAACATCCCAGGGCATGTTTAATTTATCAGTGTAAAGGCAGTCTGGTGGATCACTGGCACAAAGCCTGGCTCTTCCATAAGGCAGTAGAAACTCTGCAGTCACTTGCTGAAGATCCAAAAATGAAATCTCTTCCCATGGCTATACGTGTCCCTTCAACACACGCCAAAGCTTTCAATTTCTATTCTTTTTTTATTTTAGGCCACAGAGAACTGTGTGTGCATTCTTCACAATCTCTCCTACCAGCTAGAGATAGAGCTCCCTGAGAGCTATGCCCAGAGTATATACATGCAAAGAAGGAATATTTCTAGCAATGATAAAACACCAGGCTGTTTTGGAACACGGAGCAGAAAAGTAAAAGAGGTAAAGTACATCATTAGTTACATCTCATTTGGTTAATAACTTGTAGCAACCTCTGGAGAATAAGGCTGTAATCTAATTAACAGGCTGTTATTGATGTATCTGGTAGGGTGACACTTTCTTGCCCTAAAAATGCAAATTTATTGATAGTCCTTCTTGACACCAATTCTCTTGTTCAGCTGACAATGACATAGCAAATGTTTTATTAGTTGAGGAATACTCCACTGGGTGGACTGGCCACTATCATTAAATACTGAAATTTTGCACATTATTATTTGAGCTCAGAACTTGACAGTCTGCGAACAACGTGATCACAGAGAGTTACAAAATGGCTAATTTAGCTTGTGATGCATTAACTTATCACTGTTTCTAAAGGCTTGATCTCTTTACATGTTTAGAAGCAGCAGGACACCCCGCTACCTGAGGAGAAGAGCAATCCCAAAGGTGTTGAATCACTCTGGCATTCTACACTGATTAGGATATACCTCTCCTTAATAGCAAAGAGTACCAGAAACTACACCCAGGAAGCATCCCTGGGAGCTCTTCAGAACCTCACAGCTGGCACTGGACCAGTAAGTCAGCTTTTTTCCTTTTCTTTTTCTTGTCACTTAGTTCTTGATGTGAATGTGTGGAGTTCAGGGCTGCAGTGCAGCTGAGCTCAGGTAACCACTGACAAGTCCCTGGCTCCCTGACATGGTGAAGGAAAATGGAGAGCACTGAAGGGAGAGTCATACCCAGCAGTGCAGCTTTTCCTTGCTTGGCAAATATGGGGCCTGCTTCTTCTTCCTCTGCGTGCATCTCCATGCGTGGGATTTGCTAATTCATTACACAATGAGGGATGAGCAGATGTTGAAAGCACTAAAAAAAGTAATTTTTTGGAAGATAGTCCTGTGGAGAGAGGAGGGCTCTGGCACAACAGCAGATCACTTTGGTGTTGAAGAAACTAATGGTGTCTGTCTGAGGCACTAGCTAAAGAGCACCTGGGAGAAAGAGGGCTTGAAACTTCTTTTATATCACCTTCCTTTCCTGTTGCAGCTCCTCTGGTTTAAAACTATTTTAAATATGCTTACACTGATGCAGAGAACTGGCTGTGTGTGGCTTTTTCTGAGGCTCTGCATTCATGGCAGTGACACAGAGCTGCCTTTTCACAGATGCCATTCGCAGTGGCCCGGACTGTTGTGCAAAAGGCAAATGGCCTTCCAAGCATCCGAGCTATGCTGCACGTCAGCCACCCCGCGGTGAAGAAGACAGCAGTCTCACTGCTCAGGAACCTGTCTCGAAACACCTCCCTGCAAAGTGACATAGGTGAGCAAAGACTGAGAGCTTGCTCTGCTCTCTTCGCCTTAAATTTTCCTGCTTCAATAAAAAGAAATGCACAAAAAAACCCTGATCTGTGAGTTTAGTAGATTTTTCACCAGATATTTGCAGTCACTGTACAGGGTTTAAATTAAAGGGTTTCACCTAAACAAAGTTTTCACTGTATTGAGTATTCCTCATCAGATGTTTCCATTGATGTTACTTTCAAAAATACATAATTGAAGTAAAATCAACACAGGTTTGGAGAGGGAGTGTTTCTTCTGCTTCAAATAGGGCAAAGGAAGGGCAGTGCCGAGTTCTGTGCTGCCACAGCTATGTAATGCTTTGCAAGAAATCACAGAACATCTCTAATTCTTCTAGCAAAGATCATGCTCTCTTTTATTAGACATAAAGCTTTAGAAGTTTGCAGCCCACACAGTTTTTCTGTAAAATTTTTTTGAGCATGGAACCTATAAGATGCTGTAGAAAAAATAGTTCATTCTTTTTAAAGGATCTCATTTCTAAAAAAAAGCCATTTCTATTCTGAGTATTCTCATTTCAACTTACTATGTATTTAAGACTTTTTCCTACTGATAGGATAAAATGTATTAACATAATTTGTTGTCCTTTTCTGTGTTCCCACCAAGGGGCAAAGGGGAAAATACAGGTATATGGATGGCTCATGGGGCAGATTAACCTCCAGAATTCTGCAGAACAGTCTTCTGGGTCTTGTTTAATCCTTCGAGAACATTCCCTATTAATGAAAATATTATAACATGTTATTGGGCTGATTTCAAAGGGATAATCCGTACGGTGTTAAAATTACAGGTGGCAAATCCCCCTGAAAGACAAGAAATTAAATTGATAAGAAATTGGGATTTCATCAGGAAAAAATAATTTATGAGACTGTGGGAAAGACAGAACAGCACAAAGCTTTGGGAGCAGGTGCTGCATCTTGCATGTTCATAGTCATTTCCTTGCTTTACCCATGATAGAGAGAACTGGGGGAATTTCAGGAGAACCTTTTCTCTATCAAAATATGTTCTTTTTGATTGACTGGGAGCACGTGTGAATTCAGTTCAAATTCCCAAAGAAAAGCTGGCCAAAGGAAAACATTTGAGAGGGTAAACTGTTTTCTAGATACAAGAGTCTACCAAGCAAAATGAGCATACATCTCAAATGGAGATAAATTTAATATAAAACATCTCTAAAAGGGAAGTGGCATCCTGCAGCTGGTACATGCCTGCTGAGTTCAGTACAGCACATGAGGTATTGATGGATTGTGCATGGGGCAGGTTACAGGCTGTCCAATGTAGTGTGGGTGCAGCTTATCCTGAATTGTGGGGATGTAATGCAGGGATGAAGCCATGAGTGTGTACTGGGAGCACACAGCTCCCTGATGGGGGAGAATGGAGGAATAAGGTAGGATCCCTAGGTAATTCTGCACCTGTTAGTAATGGAACTGCTTGCCTTTCTCCCACCTTGCAGCCAGGGAAGTCCTGCCCGATTTGGTGTCGGTACTGCCCGAGTGTGTGCCAGGGTCGGACATTGCCTGCGAAACCGCAGCGTCCGTCTGCTACACCCTGTTCAACCTGACCCAGAGCAGCTCGCACAGCGCCCGGCTGCTCCTCAGCGCCCACGGCCTGCCCAAGGTCATTGCCATCAGCATGAATGACAGGTAAGAGGCTCCACAGGCCTCACCCTCTCTCCCTTCTTTCCCTGGGCAAAAAAGAAACTGCAGCCTCTGCCACTCAGGGAGGAAAAAAGCTTCATCTCAAGGTACAGGACAGCTCAAACAAGTGGTGTGAATAGAATTGCACTGATTGGGAAATACAGAAAGACCTCTTACAACACAGCTCTTCCATCCATTCAGCATTCCATCCATTCCAGCATTTTAAGTAACTCCTCAGAAGATAACTGCACAACATTATCTATATTCTGATATATATATAGTGACTGATGATCAGATCTCATCTGTACCCAAAATGTCTTTCCTGTTCATTGTAACACAGCCCTGATAATCTTTAGCAATAAAGTGCAGGGATATGTTTTATAGAACTCACAGAACTGTTCTCAAAAATAATTTATAAAGTGGCATTCTAGAGAATAGATTCAAAATTTAATTGTTCTTTAATATGTAATCACATGCAATCAATATTTACTCAAAAGATAATTAATGCTTTATAAATATGAATAATTACTCTGTTTGCCTTGCTCTCTCTTTGCAAAACGAGAGAGGAAATCAACCTCAGTAAAGGAGGCCTCATGAGGCCGTGAATAGTTTAAATCCTCTCTAACTAACCAGAGATTCTACCTACTGGAAAGATTCTTTCAAATGCTTGTTGTGCTGAGGTGTATTTTCCTCAGCTGAAAATGAATAGTATGATAGCTGCTCTAAGATGTAGGATACAGAGCACTTAATTTCTCCCCTAATTTTGAAGAATGAGTGAAGCAGGGAGGCATGTTTCATTTGTTTCAGTAATAAGGACAGCATGAAACATGCTACAATACCTAAAGGTATACTTAAATGCAAACCAGCATTTAGGAGTAAAGAGAGACAAAACACATGCTATGAAGTTATGTTTGCTGGAGTCTGTACATGCACTGTGATTATGATGGGGGAGTTTAAATATGTTTTATCATTCTTTTTCCAAAATTGCAGCAATATGTTCAGCAAAGCCAGCAGGGCTGCTTCAGTCCTCCTCTACTCCCTGTGGTCCCACACCGACCTCCACAGTGCTTACAAAAAGGTAAGCACAAAGAAAAATAATCTGCCCTTTTAGTCCTAGAACCCTCTTATTTGTCCTCTGGGGCCCTTAGCTGTTGCTGTTGTCCCAGGAACGGCAAGAAACGACACTGATTCCAGTCTAAGGAGAAAATGAATTATTTATTTAATTTAGAAACTGGTTTTATATCTTAATTCGCTTGAATGGCACAAGGCCATTGGTCCCTGACCATCCACCTCTTTAGAATGATTGGTTAGATCTTACAACATCCATTTCAAAATATTTCTCTGGTCAGTTTCACAACCATCCTGCACCTGCAAGATAAAGGGAATAGTTTACTGTTTTCAGCCAGCGTCTGTGAGAAAGTAAAGACTTTCTCACAAACAGAGGCAGAAAGCTGGAAAATCTTTCTGCAGCCCAGGTTTCAGCATCCACACTTAGCATTCCTGCACATTTATGAGTCAGCCTATGATAGGATTTCAAGTGCTCCCTGAATTTGGTTTTCCTGTAATCCTGTGTAAATAATGCATGGCCTTAACTTTTGCTCATCTGTGTTCATGTTCTCTCCCTTTCTGCTTTTACATCTGCTGGCAAAGCTTATGAAAAGTGTTGCTGCTGCCTGCCAGAAGTGTCAGATGGTGAGAAGTGATGCAGAGCAGGTGACCATCCACAGTGGCTGAACCAGCCTGGCACAGAGGATCTATGGTGCCAGCAAAGACAAAGGCAGGGCGAAGCAGCTTCCTGCTTTGAAACCAGAGCAGTTTTGTTCTCCTTGTTGTTTGCACAGCCTGGTAGCCCAGGTGTCAGTTCTAGTCAGACAAAACCTAGGGCCTGGCAAAGGTGTTGGCAAACATTTACTGCCACAGTCAAATCAAACAAAAAATGACCAGCATGAGTCTGCCAACAAACCAGTTTGTTTCTGGTTTGGTTTTTTTGAAGCTCTGTGACTGCTTTTTCAACACAGAGCTGAGCTAACCTCCACCTACCTGCCTTCACCCTGCATTGCAAACTGGTTTCAGTCCTTGCTTGTTTGCTGTTCAGAATTTGTCACTTCAAGTTCCCTGTAACCTAAACCTGTTCCAAGTTCTCAAGCTAGCCGTTAGAATTTATCATTCAGCTGTTTCTCTTTGGAGATTTTTTTGGTTGAAATTTGCTCCAAAAAAGTTTCTTAACATAAACTTTAACAGTGTTGCATCACACTTAGCAGTACTGCCCCACAAACCAGAAATCTGTGTTCAGGAATAAGGGTATTGTGCCATATAAATTATTAACAAGATTTTGTTGTCTCTGGTTTTTTTACAACTGCATTCCTGACTTTACTGTACAGCAATATCCCTGATGGCATGAATTTTTTGAAGTCACTGGTAGTTTAGGAATTCCTATAAGACACGTTTGTCAGACCTGATTTTCAAAAATGCTGATTATTTGCTGTTCCTGTGCAAATCAGGTCCCTTAGATACACCAGGTATAGCACTGAAAACTGCAGACCATCTAATGCCTAGACATTTTTGAAACTTTAGTCTAATAAGCCACAGAACTCACTTGATCAAATAAAATGGATAAAATACTGAGTCATTTTGGCATTGCCCTGTGTCCTTTGTTCTGACAGGGTTTATCTCAGATAGGTTAATCTCAGCTATTAGTCACCTAAAAGTTAGGAGTCTGTAGAGCTGAGCTAGAAGAACAGGCTCCTGGTGCAGTCAGTGGAGAGAGTTAAGCAATTCCAATTATTCATCTCATCTATCTTGGACTAAATGAGCAGTGCCTGTTCTGTCTCTATGACTGCACAGGGCTCTGCCTAGACCCCTACCATGGCTCCACATTTAGCTTTTAGGCAGCTGGACCCACCCTTCCCTTGCAGAATCAGCACTGAAGATAACGACTTGTTCTGTTTCTTTCATTCCAAAGGCTGACTTTAAGAAGGCGGATTTCATCAACAGCCGGACCACGAAAGCCTACAACTCACTGAAGGATTGAATCAGAGCATGGCAGCATGGGAGACAGAGATCATACAGCAGTTAATGTAACCATCTTCACACGGTTGGTGTTGCCATCATGAGCCAGAAAGTATCTCAGAAAAAAAAGGATTTTATTTTCTATAAAGACTTGAGTGGCCAGAGAGTAGCTTTTTTGAGTTTTTAATCCTAATCACCTTGTTGTCACTGTATATATCAGTATAAGAATAACCAAAGATGGATTCTCCAGGATGTCTGAGATGAAGTTTCATCCAGGTTTGCCACTAGTCAGAGCTGCAGATGACTGCCTTTGTTCTATACAGAGCAGTTTGAAATGCCGGTTGGCAGCAAATTCTTTTCAGACTGTTTTATACCAAAAGTTTTCTACAGTGGATAAGCATCAAGTGCACTGCTCAGAACTTAGTAGTTTTTCACTCTTTTGTTCCTTCACACAAGCTAAATAAGACTCTCCAGACTCCATGAGTATGCACAAGAAGCTGTTTCACTACCTGCGTTATAAAAGCACCAATGAAGTTAAAATTACTATTTTTGTATTGCTTGTTTTCATGGGCTCACTGGTTCCTAAGCTTCTTTCCACTGAGATTTCATCAGTAACGGCAGCAAAACTGATTTTACATAGATCTTATCATCCCTTGCTCCTCTTATCCTCCCTCACGTGGCTGTTGCATTTTATCTGTGTCCAGAAAGGATTTTAACTAGAACCACTAGGTTTAAGGCACTATGTTTCAGACACTTTAGGCTGCACTTAAACCCATCATTCTTTGCTAGTTGGTGGAGAAATTTTATGTGGGTGATTCAGTGATTATTTTAAGAAAATTGCAATTTCAAAACAATTCTGTTGACAATCTATATATAATAAAGGGAGTGTGGTCTTGCCTTTATTTTTGAAATAATAGACGTACACATGAGAGGTTGGGCTCTGTGCTGATTAAGGAATTCATCTGATCCTGCTTCATATTCTCTTACATGAAATGATCATCCTCCCTACAGCAATTACATGCAATGTGATAACTTTAGGACTGTGCGTGCACACTTGGGAATTGGTAACAGGAGGGAAAAAAATTCCTGAGCACCTGAAGTCTGTTTCCATGATATGATGCTCAAGATGGTAAAGAAACACTAAAAAAATCCCCATTGGCTACATTTAGTAAGTCAGATTTTTCTCAAAAAATACCCCAGGGGTTAGATTGTCCATTGAACCAATAGGAAATTCTTACGTAAATATTGAGTTATCAGCTGATGTGATCTGTCATTACTCTTCTGAAATTAGGGGAGGTGAGCTACCTTTATGGCAATGGATATTTTGTCATGTGTATTGACAAGCCCTGCTGCTCAAACAGAGCCCATCCTGTACCCTCATGCTGAACTGCTGGCACAGGAGCTTTTAGGGCTGTTCTCGTCCAGAAGGAGATGCAAAATCCTTGGAGTAGGGACCTCACAGAGCAGGTCACCAGGCCTCTTCCTTTCAACACTCCTGGCTAATGCCAGGAACTAGAACCAGCGGGCTGTACCACTGCCCTGTGTCCAAACATATTTCTGGGTATCAGGGAGCTGAATTCTGCTGGTAGATGCAGAACAGAGCGTGCCCCAGGGAGGCAAGCAAAGAACTCCTTTCCCATCACTGATCGTTTTCAGAGGGCTGTTAGTTCTCCACATTTGCTTTGAATAACTCAAATCAAATGCACTCCAGTAGGAGGTTTTAAAAATACTATTATTTTTTGTAAGATGTCATAGTCACAATACTGCAGGTCCAAAAACAACACAGGGGAAGGGAACTTACAGCACCGCATGTTGAGGAAATTGTTTTTATAACTTTTTCAAATATGATAGAAAACAGACAGTTAAAATCCAACTTTCTCTTCTTGCTTGTTAACCCAAGTAACTCTGCATGTGCCATGAATGAATAACTACCAGGAAACCTGGACAAGTCTACTTTTGCTGTCTAAAAAGAAGTGATAGGCAAAATTAATATACAAAGAGTAAACCTGACTACAGAGTAGCATAGGAAGGAAGAATTGCAGTCTAAAAGATCAGGAAGGGAGCTTTTAGAAATACTCACACATTTAGTTTTTTTAAACTCACATGCTATTTAAAAAACAAAACAAGCACTGGTGCTGGATACTTTTAAGTATATGTGTCCTTTAAATAAGATGTCCTTAAAAAGGAAATGCAAAGTTTTTGGGTTGTTTCTATTGATGCAGTGATTTTAAAGGTCTTTTTCAACCTAAATGAATCTATGATAGTGCCCTTTTAAAATCAAAGCAGTGTTCAAAAGTCACAAAGAAGTATCTTTGGCCTGGCAGCAACATGAGAAACATGAGACACGCCTTATTACAACTGATCTCCTACTTGTATGCAATCAAAAACATTTCAGCAGGACTCCAAAGAAAACAAAGCAGAGAAATAATAAAGTGCTCTCTCTAATGCAAAAAATCTGTCTTTGGTCTTTTTGTTATTGGTGAACCTACTTGGCTGGGATGCAGCAAATGTGTTTTCAAGCCTTAGCCCTTCCTTCAAAAGGGCATATTCATTTTTAAATTAAATCTAGGTATGGAGACTTAGATTTCTCTGCAACAGGACAGCGTTACTGAAGGCAAGCTGTGTAATGCTCCTGTTGGCATCAGTCCTGACACAAATAATTTCTTTGTCCAGTTTTGCTGACCTGTCAAACCACCCAGAATCTGCTGGTTTTAACCTCTCTTTAATTGGTGTTTGCTAGTAAACTTCACCATGGGCCACTGGAGATCTCAGAAATAATTAGAATCATCCTCACCACAGTCTTGGACTTGGGAAATAGAACATTCCCACTTGCTCTTTTCCTGAGAGGATTTGAAACCTTGAATTTAAACATGCTGAGCAGTGCCCAAAGAAGCTTTGGCTGAACAAGGAACTGATCCCATGTCCTCTTGTCTTGTGTCTTAACCACAACCCAGTACAACCATATTTCACGGAATTGTTTTAGTAGAAAATCCTAAATAGTACAGATAATTTTGTAGTAGATTATAGACATTGCCAGAGAATTAGTCATTCCTTTCCTCATTTCATCCTCCTACCTTATTTTCTACTGTCACTGCTCCTAAACATTAGTGCTTTTTCTTCTCCCTCCCTTCCTAAAGAGAATTAAACTATGTAAAATATTGCATTATATTGTGCATAGACACGGGGTTTGGCTTACTTGGCTTTTTTGTGAGGTTTTTTCTTTTGAGAAGGAACATGCTGTCTGTTACGAGATGTTCAACCTCCCCTTCTGGTCCTGTAAAAAAACTGCAGGTGAAATGAGCTGCACCATCATAGGACACCCAGGAGAGCCCCAGCCCTCCCCTGGCTGCTGTTTAGCCTGGCAGTGTGAGCTCCAAGGGCAGCCCATTGAAGCTGAGGGCAGTCACGCTGCTCGTTTGTGAGTTACCACACTTAGCCCTTACATTCCAGCTTGACAGGAGCATCAACATTTTCCCAGCTTTAGTTTTCAGGGCCAAAAAGCCCAACAGTATCACTTCACAGCCCTCTTGGGGGATGGTTCATGAGCTAGGCTGAGCTAGGCTGATCACACAGTGAATCATGCGCAAGCTATGCAAAGTGTTGAGAGCTGGTGCTTCCCAAGTTACCTCACCTCCAGCAGCTGCCCTTCCATTCCTTTACTTAAACTGCTGCTGATTAAAACCTCAGTTTACATTCCTGACTCATACTCCAGACCCATCCCATGGGGAAGATAACACGACCTTAAGGCATCATCTGATAGGAGACAAAGATCTGGGAACAGAAATCAGACGGGAGGAAATGCATGTTTGAGCTAAACATCACAGCACACCAAGGACAAGCCCTGAAACATCAGATATTGGTGCAACTGATGCCATGATAATATTTGCCTTTTTTTATATACCCCTTTTATACCCCTTTATATAATCTTTTATATAACTTTTATATATCCTTAGTGCTTTTAATCCACATACTTGTAATTCCCTAAGTCTAATACCCCATGTTCTGTTAAACCAAAAAACCAAACATCCTAAAAACCTCTCTTCTAAAAGTCAAAAAACCCTAAACACCAAAATCCTCTCTAAAACACATTCTGTAAACTAGAATAAACCCATCCAAAAAAAAAAAAATTCCTCAGCATGAGAGATTCATTCAAGTCTCTCATTAAGGAATCTTTAATAAATATGCTCCTTTGCAAAACCTATAAATTGTATATGCAATTTATCATATGTATACATTCCAGTGTACATTTCAACACACTCCACCTAGACAATGTANCTCTAAAACACATTCTGTAAACTAGAATAAACCCATCCAAAAAAAAAAAAATTCCTCAGCATGAGAGATTCATTCAAGTCTCTCATTAAGGAATCTTTAATAAATATGCTCCTTTGCAAAACCTATAAATTGTATATGCAATTTATCATATGTATACATTCCAGTGTACATTTCAACACACTCCACCTAGACAATGTAGTACAGCAAAAATCCTAAATAAATACCGAAATAAATACCCCTTTCCCTTCAACCGTATCTGACTTTTAAAACCAAGAAAAAGGCAGCACAACCATGTGAGTTATGCCTGGCATATTGGTTTAGATGTTGCACAGCATCTGCCCACTGAAAACCCAGCAGGGAGATTTGCTCAAAGATAAAAAGGGCTTTAATGCAGATATTATACACAGATCAGGGGTTTGCCTTTCTCTGCAGGCTTATTTTGGGTATATTAATAGGTTTGCATATGAAGGGGAAATGAACTAATTTTGTCTTATTTCACATGTTCAGAGCTAGAAACATCCTAAAATACACATTAGAGGCACTCTGGGCTTAGGATCAGAAATTAGAATTTGCTTGCATCCTTCAGCTGTATCTTCCAGTGCTGTACCCAGTGTGACCATAAATAATTCAAGTTTAGGAACTTAACATTTCTTTAACAATTTTTCAGTTATTCAACCTAAGCTCCCATTCTCTTATTTCTATCTTAGTCCTCTCTCAGACCAGCCTAAATATTCACAGATACAGAGAGGAGGAAGCAGGCATGTCCTTAGCAGCTACAGTTTAGAGCCAATACTGCAAACAGCCCCACGGTAGCAGGGGCTTCTGACCATGCCCATGATCACAGAGCAGCACCATGACCGTGACAGGGAACAGGGACACCAGCTGCAAATCCAGTGCTCCTCATCAGGCAGTTTTTTCCAGTGCTGACCACATATTCCCTCCAAATCTGCACTCTTACCTGTGCCTGCGTTTTGCAGGCTCTAATTTGTTATCAGCTGTAGGACTATGAGTCAAACTGCCACCACTCATGCCTTGAAAAGAGCTGGGTCCCCAAAATCCCCACCCTGCTCTTCTTTCTGGGGTTCAGAAGGACACCACTACTACCTCGATTGTACTTAAACATCCGGGTCTTCCTGCAACTTCAGTGAGAGGCTTAAGGTCTTCCTCAGTTCTAGAGAAATTAAAAGGCATTTTTTGACTCTCAAAATTACGTCCTCACTGTGTTTTCACCAGAAAGGGAAATAGCCATGTCTGAGCCACAGAAAAATAATAGTGACAGGGGCTTTTTTAGCTGCTGCCAAGGAGAGCAAAATCAGAAAGTTCAGAAACTTTCTGAAGCCCATGAAGGTCATAAGAAAATGGGCTCCAGCCAGAATAGCTGTGTTTGGCTTGGAATAACAACAAAATAAATCAGTAATGTTGTAGTATCAGTGTTGAACTCTGCCTGGAAAGCACTCTGTGCCTTAGGATACACGAGCACACTTGACTTTCAACTCAAAACTCTGGACATTGGGCATAGCCTGATTAAAAACTGTGTAGGAGTTTAAACCCTGCACAGTTCTTAAAGACTGGAGAACCTTGGCAACCGTTGCATTGCAGTTACAACACAGCAACATGCAGGATGCTGCACTGAGAGCAACTGGAGGTATTAAGCCTTTCTGAAAATTAAAATAAGGATTCTTAAGAAGTTCCTTCTTTCCTGAAGCTGGGAAAAAAAGGTGCTCTAAACATATGATAAATATAGCCTGGAAATATTATTTTTATAATATGATAAAATTAGTTATTTTAAAAGCATATGGGCAAGAGCTGAGAGTTTTTAACATAAAGGGAGGCTGGGATGAGAAACTCAGGTCTGATGATATATATACATGGTGATAAAAAGGATAATCTACAAAGCAATATTTGCCCCAGCATTGGAGGGGGTTCTTGTGTTTGGTTTTTAGTGGTACTACTACTCAACCTGAAATTATTTAAAACCTGGAAGTCAAACACTGGTGCTTTGGATAGTAATAATATTCTTGCAAGTGTTATTGTAGAAGATTTGGCACAGTTTAAATGACACAAGGAGATGGAGGAAAGATTGTCTTCTGGTATGAAAGACTGGAAAAGAGGCCTTTGAAAGAATTTCTCCTGAGTACAAACATTGATTACCCATCCTCCAAGGACAGGTTTCCTGATTACATCAGTTGTTTTCTGCTGTTGTGAAGAGAGGTGGACAAATTCCCCATTACCTCAGGGTTGTAATTAACCTATTTTGAGGGTTATTATGGATAATAAAGAGGCCACAATGAATTCTACAGTCTATAATATGCTCACCTATAAAAGAAGAGCTATTTAGTGCACCTGAAAGGCACGGACCTGTGTCTTACAAAGCAACCTCACGTTCTTCACATCCACTGCAGTGGCTACAGATGTAGATTTGTTAAATAGGCATTAAAAAAAAGACAGAGAAAAAAGCATGAGAATCTGAGGCAGCCTGATTTAAGAAGGTGTTTGTATGTGGATTTAGAAGTTGTATCCCACTGTTACCATTTTGTGTATCTCCCAATGGAAATGTGCCTTCAAATCCTAATGTCCTGACTCAGAATGAGAACAAAAGTAAGTCCAGCACCCCCAGCCTAATCCAACACAGCAGAGCACTGGAGCAGCTGTGGAGGAACATTTACTGTTCCATGTGCAAGATTCCCTGTGTGATTTCAGTGACAACAAGTCCAGCACACGGTGGATGCTCTGTCATTGTGCACACCCACTTTTCCCACAGGACCAGGGAGCTTCCTGCCCCATCCCTGAGCCATGTGAATCTCTGCCCATCTGCCCTAGAGCAGTAGGATGGATGCTTGGTCAAGGACCATTTGAACAAATCTGGGGTGGGCTCTGAAGAGTACAGAGGCAAATGCTGCTCTCTACCCATCCCATGGGCACTCACTCCATGTAAAACATGCACTTACCAGCATCAATAAAAGAGTCTTGTCCCTTGTGGTTGGCAAAAGCCTTGGGAAGTGCATGCCTGCTCTCAGGTTCTCCAATAAAGTCAGCAAACAGCAGTGAGCTGATTCCCAGCAGGAAAGAAAACAACGGTAAGTAAGGTGTAGCCCTGGACAGTGGTCCCTGAGCTCTCACATGTTCCTACCAGCCACCTGTGGTAGATGCATATCTTGCTCTGTCACTGTTTCCACTCCTGCAGGCAGGCAGTAGGACCTTGGCTAGAATGTTTTTTTCTTAGTAGACACAAAGCAAAAATAAAATTAAAAATCAGTGTAATATCTCAAGCCTGAAAAATATTTTACCACAATTCCAGTAAAACATGAAATTCTTGTTAAACGCTCATGACCCTATGGTTTGGGCAAGAAGACATCCTCCTAACTGCTGGCAATCACTGGGAAGGCTTCTCTCCTTCACCCCAGGCAGACCCCAGGATGTTTATCTCTGGCTGCAAGCAAAGCCCCAGCAGGACCCACTGTCTTCACAAAAAGGACAGCAAATAGCCCATAGTTTACACTGGCTGATGCTCCTTTAAGCAGAGGCACCTTTATTGGAAGGGGACAGTTTAATTTTTACGTGCATGTCGTTTAACAATTGCTTTTTCAGGGTAAGAAGGAGGAAAATGAGAGTTTCTGCAAAGATCTTGCCAACATTCTTTCTCTTTCTGGGCCATAACAATAACTCTCCTCCTAAACTAAGCAAAGTATCATTCTTCTCCACCCTCTTCCAAGATAAATCAATTACTGGTTTTTTGGGACGTCCTGTGTACAACAGGCATGCTGACATGTGCATGCATGCCATAAAGTACAAATTGTTTTTGCTCTGGCTTAGGAGACAATCTCTGAAGGTGGCAAAGTTGAGACCAGAAATAATCCAGCAGTCCCATCTCTGCTCCCACATCAAAGTCAGTTCCATCTCCTGTAAGTTTAGCAGTGAAGTCAGGGTAACACATTGCTTACCTCCATAAAACCCAAAACCTCAGACTCAGAAAATTCACCACAGGGTTGAGGGAAAGGAAGGTCTCAAAACAAAGGATGTTTCAAGCGTGGCTGGAGGATTTTCTTGCCAAAACAAAGTGAGGTACATCTGTTTGGGTCCTTCTTCATTTCAACAGTAGCTGTGTTGGTAGAGTGGTGGCTCCCAGGGCACAAGGGATACATCAGGAGAGGCAGCCTTCCTCACTGAAACTTCATTCCCATGGAAGGTAAGTTCTGAAGGGACAAGAGAGCCACGGCTAATGTCTTATTCTTATTTATTATTCATTATTCCCTAAAGAGCTTTGATGGGAAGCATCCTCAGTTATGTTATTCTAGATGTTGGAGTCCTCTAATTCCCCAAACATACTTCTCAGAAACTGTATCCCAATGGTTGGTGGCAACACCCCAGCTCCAGCATTTCTGAGTAAAGTGGTATTTGACAGCCCTGCATGCTCCTATTTCCTCCTGACAACAGGTCGCTCCCCTGCCACTGGCTTTCACCCCTGCTGAATTTAGCAGATTATTCCCATACTGCATCATTTGCCATCTCCTCCTTCCTACTGACTTCTTCAAACCTGTGTATCTCTGACCCTTGTAATTTGCAGATAAGGAGACAGATAAGCTTTCTCACACCTGTCTGTGCATTTCCAAGTTCTTTGCATTTGTCTGGTTACTGCATGTACTATAAAGTCTGTTTGGAGTATTTTTTTAAAGTCTGCTGATATGAGACACCTGTCCCCATAAACAGCTCTTAAAGGGCTTTTGATTGTTAGGAGGGATAGTTCTGTGAAAATTGAGCTTGTAGTTTGGTATAAACAATGATGTGGTAAAACTTCAAGTTGTAAAAAAAATATTGAATCACCGCACCTTGGATTTTCAAGTTCTTTTAAAGGATTTCCATAACTGAAGCTATAACTCATATTCTTCCCCAGCAGTAAAGTAGCACAGCATTTAGACTGTTTAAAAATCCTTCATGCTCATTGAACTGTACTTTTTAAGTGCCTGGCAGGGATGCAAAGCAACCTACAAATACTTGAAACCAAGCCCCAGAGATCACAGAACCAAACTTGTGCCAGTGAAAGGTGGTAAAGCAAGGGGCAACAGGGCAACAGCACCATGCTGACGGCATGGGAGATTCAGGTTGGGCATTAGGAAAAACTTCTTACCAGCTCAGTGATGCCATGCTAGAAATGGCTATCCAGAGAGGTCAGAGATGCTCCATTCCTACCCCTTTGGAAGACTTGGCAAGAAAACATCAGCCTGGTAACTCACTATTTCCTATTCTGTGCACAGTGCAAGTGGTTACAGCTCCAGTTCCTCCCCTTTAGTACAATACAATTTCTTTAGGATTTTAAAACTTCTTGTCATAAAGTGAAACCAGTTGGGGTTTTTGGGGATAGAAAAAAAAAATCTTTGAGGTAACTTTACCTGGAGACTGGGAAATATTTTCCCCTTGAAGGGAAATTCATCCCCTAATTCAAACTGCAAGTGGCCCTGCCTAACTACATGAAGCAGACAGAGAGCAACATTAGTTCCAACTACATTAGCATTACCTGGGTTTGGCCAATGACACCAGAACAAGATGTTTGTTTGATCCCTTTCTCATTCCCCAGCACAAAGCTTAGTTTCACAACAAAGCAGGTAGATTTTTCACAAGTTTTAAATGCTTCTGTACTTCTATGTTGCTGCTGTTGTTCTAATCAAGCCAACAGTTCTGCCTCCAAAAAGTTTCATATAACCCATACCTGAAAGGAAAAATACAAGTTTGAGAGAAAAACCAGTTGCTAACAGACTCTCTTGAAGTGGGTCTTAAAATCAGCACTATAAAAGAGCTCCCCATATCTATTTTCAGGATCTACTGTACTTTGGCTTCAGCTTTGATTTTCCATAGTGGTGACAGCTTCCTTCACCATACTTTTTATCCTTTTATGCTCTCCTTTCAGTAGAGCTCTCACATTGCAGCTCTAATAGTCGCCATCAGCCAGACCAGGCCAGCTCTGGAAATTCCTTTAATCAGCTCCCTGATCAGAGCTTATATGTGAGCCCCACATAAAGCAGGTCACACCCCCCCTTAAGAGATAACTTAAAGGATGTTGGGTCGTGCCCAGCTGATGAGTGAGCAACCCAGTCAGCTGTGAAAAACGTCTCAGATATAAGGAGGAAACTTGACCTTGTTTGTTAGCTGTTTCCACCAGCTATAATCCAGGTTAGTTCAAATCTTGGGCCATCACTGCAAATATTCGCATAACATGGAACTCATTTTTCTCATTAAAGTTACCATGTTAGTTTTAATGAGCATTTAAAGTAGTAAATATTAGAAGTTATCATTAAAGTGCTACGTCTCCGATTACAGATTCATTTTGGTTTATGGGTCTTCATTCTTTTTTTTCTTTTCCTAAAGATAGACTAAAATTAGGGGTAAAGGGGAGAAGGATAATAATGTACTGTTTGAAATTTTGGAGCTTCTTTTGTAATTAATATGATAACTTAGAAATTTGGTTATTCTGCTGTTGTTTTTTTTTTTAAACAGCCTGAGTTAGAGGTCCTAGTTCACCTGGTAACCTAGAAAAAAACAAGCAATGTGTTTAAGTGCCCCGGGAGACTGAGAGCACATTTTTAAATCTATGTAGAAACCTTGTTCCTACTTAGGGAATGGGAATGGAGAAAGACTTGGGATAGACCTGTGGATAGCAGTTAATAGATGGGTAAAGTTTGTACTGCATCTGTCACTTAGTAAATGCTGAACAAAGCAAAAGGAAAAGGCATCATAACTTAGGAGGGAAGAGCCCAAAATTGCATGAAAGAACTTCATACTGAAATAATTTACTTGTTATGCCTCCAAGGCAGAATGCTGCAGCAATCTGCTATTCTAACAGCAGTAATAAAGTTGGAGGTAGTTTGTTCACAAGATAAATCCTGTGTTTCCTTCGTAGTCAATGTAAATTTAAGGGGTGTCTGCTAACTACAGCCTCAGTTGAAGTTCTTTGAAAACACATAAACTAATCAGCAGTAATTGCTAGTAGAGGAGTTAGTCCTGTCCTTACAAACCTGAGATGCAGGCTGCCCTGAGAGCCCAGGCACTGAGTCCAGATACAAGGCACCGAGTAAGCAGAATTAAGTGGTTTAGGAACCATCAAAAACCTTGTCATAAGGGAAAACTTCAGCCTGGAGTCTTCCTTTCAGAGTGTCTGAAGTCTTAAGAAGCCTAGTTACCATCATGAGTTGCCTACAAAAATTGGAATTTTTGTTCCTAAAGCATGCAAGCACTCTAAGAAAAAAGCATATAATGCCACTTATGTACAGAACTCCCCCTTAATATTGCATATCTAAGCCTCTGCTTAAAAAGTACAAAAGTAAGAGGAAAGAACAGCCTGAACACTGTGCTCAAACTTCATTCTCTGGATAAATGCTATGGTTCAGAATGTGCTGCAGGAAAAGACCAACAAGTTTTACCTGTTCTTGAAGACTTTACTGGATTCCCACACCCAAAGGTATTCCGTTTATTGTTGCTCACCTGTCAGATCAATGAAAGCCTCTGGGCATCAGTGAAATCTCCTATGAACTGGGTACCCTTCAAAACAAGCAGTTTTCTCTGGCGTCAACGAGAAGAGAAGAGCTGAGTTAACCTCACCTTTGCCATCTCAAACACATAGGGACTCCATTCCTTCAAATATCCACCTCAGACCATTTTCCAGGGACAATCCACGCCACTTCCTCAGCAAAGCACTGATGTGGTAGTTTGTTGTTTGTTGCTGATACTGCTTTTTAATGCTCTGAAAAATGTTATTGAAAGGACCATTTTTGCACGAAGGGGAATTTTCTGTGTCTGCTGGGAGCCCACATTTATGTGAAATGATGATGTGCTGCCTTTCAAAGGTGGCAACCAGCAGATGCACCAAGCAGTAGTCTGGCTTGTTTTTTGGAAACATGGATTTTATATATATATATATAGTGGCATGAACTGAAAGTCCCTGCTTCAGATAAAGTGTTTTATTTTGTTGTTTCCTGGTAAATTACTTTTGATAGCTATTAAACAAGCTTGATATCACAAAACATGAATGCTCTGAGCAGAACTACCAGCATTCACAAGCATTTGGACTGCAATATGCACAGCAGGTTCAGGTGTTGGTTAGGTGTTACTTCACCTCCAAGATTAAATAACTACCAACTTACCAAGATTTTTTTTCTTTTTTTTGAGATTTATTGTTTCTGACAGACAAATGTAAATTAAATATATTCAGCAGCTCCCACACATATTTATTTTAGGAGCTTCCTCATTCAAATATACCTCAAGGGCATTCTTTTGCCAAGAGAGCTTTCATATCACCTAGGTTCTTTCCGGAAAGGTGTGAAATCTATTCAAGTGCACCAAATTCCAATGTCTCTCTCAATACACCTGTGTGTTTGAGTGTATCTATACCTATTTATGTGCAAGGGTTATATTAAGAATGCCCTCGAGAGTGGGGAAAAAAAAGCACCAACTATTGAAAGTTAAGAAGGACCAACAGTAAAACTACATTTTTTAGTCTGTCCTCTCATGTTTCCAGAAGATGCTCTGCATTGGAATGGAGAGAAAGGGTCTGATCTTGAAATTAAATCAAATCTCAGTGACAGTCTAATGGCTACATCTACAAGCAGTCACATCACTTTAAAAGTAACTCCGCCTGTGTTGGCAACAGCAATTTTTGACCCAGCCTTAGTGCTGACAAACCCTTCATCTGGCTGAAACGCTCAGATGCCCTCAGATGCCAGCTGCATGCTGGCAACAGAGAAGAGTTCTAAAAATTAGTGCACCTTTTTATTTCTTCTTCTCAGAAGAATAAAAAACCACACAGGATAATTACAACAGTTCTGCAACCCCGGCAGAACGCTGAACCTGCCTGAGCCATTCTCTCACTTGAAAGTGACACACCAATTACAAGTTTCATTTGGCTGGGGGCTTTAATTTACTACATTTCAACATTCTGCTGAAGCTGTAGCTTCGTTTCCCACTGCACAGGCCCATCCCATGCCAAGAGAGGGCCAGATGTAGAGATAACGCTGAGCAGAATTTATGTGGCAACTCACCCCCACAATCCTGGAAGGAGGTGTTTAGGTGCCAAGTTTAGACAGAAGCTTCTGCTACATTTTACCTGTTGCCTTTAAAGCATGTCTGCAGTGCATTTAGGACCACAAAGTGAGGCCCCATGCCAAAAGTTTACTGTAGAAAAGTGAGAACGTGGCATATTTACAATATTAATTTTAAATGCACTCTGCATGGACAAGAGCAGCAGTGATTTATCTATCAACTGTCTCTGGAAATTCACCCTGCACCTAAAAGAATACAAATGCAGAAAAGCAACCAGACCCTATTTCTCCTTCACATTGCAAAGGAGAATTAGAAGGGCAAACAGCTCAAGAAAACTAGAACAGCTGGTTTTTCTAGCCCAGTTTAGGCAAGGAACCCCTTGTTAGAAACAATCCCTTCGTATTTCAGAGTACCCTCCTCATAATGTTAGTAATAATCATCCATAAAAGCAGACTCTTCCAAAACATTTCTGCCAGATTCAGAAAAAAACATACAAGACCACGTGGCCCAGGGAGGAGAGGATCCAACAGCTCTTTTTAAGAACTGTTTGAAGATCCTGACTGCAAACTGTCAGCTCATACTCAGAATTTATTAAGGCTTTGTGCAAATGTAGTTCCTTTAATGACACTAATAAAACCATCTTCTAAGCATTCAAAAAAACTACATTTCTAGCTTGGCCAGAATGGAAGAAGACAGCTTAATCAGAACAACAGATTTTCAGACAAAGCATAATGTTTGGTATTTCAGCTCTGTAGTTTTATAGCTCTGCAGAAATTAACTTGCAGAAGCTGAGTTCTGCTCAGATTTCTCCTTAAGCTAATAGGCTTCCTATGCTCACCTCGTGTTTATGCTAACAAAATTATTCCTCATTATTTCTATTTCACCTGTGCTGTATATTCTCTTCCATTTCTACAAAGGCCAAAAGAAAAAATTATTCCAGCCAGGCCTGTGGCATGTCCAGCTAAGAAACCATCAGGAGAAGTTTCAGCTGTGCTAATTTCAGTGGCTGAACTGCTTTCTTGTTAATCTCATAGAGCATCAGAATTGGCCAAGTCAAACGCACAAGACCATTTCCAACTTTTCCCATAGGTCAGTGCGCCAAGAGGATGAAAATTCCTCCATGAAAACTCTCACTGGGATAAAGGAGAAAGATGAACCAAGACAGATTGGATGGAAAATAAGTTAATCACCAGTCTAATAAAATACATATTGCAGTTGTTAGGGTTTGGTAAAACACATTCTAGAATGTGCAAACTGCCATAATCTCTGGAGACAACCAGTCATCTCCAGCAGAAGTGGTGAGGTTCCAAAAGGCCACAGGATGGTAAGCACAGGACTTTAAATCATTAGAGAGGGTAAAAAGCAGGTCAGTAATTTAGATATCAGTCAAACCAACTTGACCTCTGGGGTGACATATTAATCTCCATTCTGACAATAAATAAGGACAGTCTGAAAGTCCCTCATTCATTGCCTGCTAAATATTTACTAGGTGTCAGCCAGATTTGAAAAATGCCCCTCCCATTGAAATTCAGCAATGGTACAGGAGTAGATTTCCTGGTTTGCGCTCACCACTGCATCTTCTCACAAACTCAACAAAAGACTGGCATCAAGCAGAAAGATGGCCTGTGATTTAAGGTGAGATTTAATTGACTTTGAACTGAAAGAGGAAAAAAAAATGGATGAAACCGAAGTATTATGAACCACCAGCTAATTGCACTTTCAATGTCTTTGTAAAGAGCACCTTTCCAGCCTGATACCCTTGATGACTCATTTTCACCTAGTTGCTAATGGCAAGTACTTGCAGTGCTTCCTTAGTGAGGTTAACCAACACATGATCATTCAGCAGCTTTGTGGAGCACTCAGAAGCTCAAACCTTGCAGGTTTGTGGAGCACTCAGCAGCTCAAATCTTGCTGAAAGATACTTACTGTGGAAAGTGGCAGGCAGCCATCACAGCCTCACACACGACACAGAAATCTTGGTTTTTCACTCTGGATATCATTGCTGGTTCAGAGTGTGGTTTTGCATTGGTTTAAACCATCTTAAATGGTTGCTTTTCCTCCCTCATGAGTGTACTTTCCCCCTGCTTTCCCTTGCATCAATTCTGGCATTTATTTGACTTCTCCTTCTCTGTTTTTCACCTTTGCTGAGGCTCCTTTGAGCCCGTAGCTCTGTGGCCAGTTTGCCTGGGTGTCAGGCGTGCGTGGCATTCACCAGGGCAGGCACGCACAGCCAGGCACAGGCTGAGGCTCTGCCTGCAGACGCCCCTGCACCTTTTGCTCTGGCATATCACCAGCCTTGACCATGACTCTGACAGGCGTGACTTGACAGGCACCTGACTCATCAGAGGAGAGAGACTCTTGCTGCCATCCTCAGGAGAAATCAAGACCACAGTGACAGTAACTGGATCTCTTAGGTATCCTCTTTCTTGCTGTTATTTCACGCAATTGATTGATATCAAGTGCTTTTCGGTGAGGTTGCCAAGTCCCATCACAGGTCTCCAGCCAGTCAGATCACTGGCAAGACTGTGATTCCACACCTTCAGGTCAGGGCTTTCAAGGAATAATAGAATGAGCCAAATCCCATGAAACCTGGTGTTAGCTGATCAGAAGAGAAGCACTCCAGGGAAAGTCTCCAGTGTTTGCACGCATGCCAGTCATGCCAGGCCATCATGCTCCGTTCATGCAGTGAGCCAGGAGAGTGGGTCATAACCTCATATGTTAGTCTGGAAAGGGCTTCTCCCTTCCTCTTTCCTTCAGAGGACAAGAGTCATCTTTTTCACGTCTTCTCTTGCTCAAAGCCATTTGACTCAGGTCCCAGGCCCCTCCCGCCCTAGGGAGATGAGAAAAACTAGAAGCTTTGTTGCTCACATTGCTTCATGATCATGGATGATGTTAATTGCCCTCAAAGCAATTAATTTCAGGAAGCATTCTCTTGCCCACTTCGTCAGGAACACAACCACTAAACAAGACATAAAGATACATATCAGAGCTCTTTATTTCACTGATCTCAGAAGAGCTGCAGTAGCATGTCTTACGTGTGACTCACAAACCCACATTGTTTGGATACTACCTGGTGACTTAAAGCCTTGGTTCTGAAATGCTGTCCAAGGATTCTCCTCCTCTGGATTAGCTGAGGACTTGCATCCTGGAAAGCTGCAGCCTCAGACCTCCAAGGGGGTTCAGCATCCCAGCCATAGTGGACCATGCACTGACAGTCCCAAGTCAGAGCAGTCAGCCCACAAGAGCCAACAGATTTAGGGAAGGAGCTGACTGACTATAATGAGGCTTGGGCAAAGTGGAGGTGCCCAGGTAAAAAGCTGATCTTGTAAAGGAGGGACCTCATTAGCAACTGACAGGACTAACTCGGATAATTTCTGTGGAGAAACATGGAGCAACGTATGGATCTTTAACAAAAGGAAGTGTTCTGTGTCAGGCTGCTTTCCTCTCACCTCCACCTGCCAGTCAGGAGAAAAGCTGGAATTCTGCTGCTCAAAATACCACTAACTTGTGCTACCACACTTCCCTGCTGCCTCCTCAGTCTTCCTGAACAAGCCTTAGAGGAAGGAAACAGAAACACCATCCACGTGGGAGTGTGCCTCAGCTGTGCAGGTTTCAGCTGCTCCAGCTGTGGGATGGGAATAGGGCTGTAGGTCTCCAAGTGCCACTGCTCAGGAAGGTGCTCTCCTTGCTCCAGGGCTGCTGAGTGCAGAGGAGGTAAAAGCTCAGGGTGGGGTCATGTTGACACATTTGGTCTGTGCCATACGTGCTCAGCCAGGAACTGACTGACGCAGTTTCACTGCCTGGGTCCTTTGTCTGTGGATGTGATTGCTGCAAACCACAGCTGGCCAAGTGAACTCCAGACTGAAAAGGCACACCCATGCTCAATTTTGGTTTAAATGGATTACTCTGTTTTTTTAGAGGTAAATTCCACTGAAAATCTCTCCCATGCATTACTGCAGCCAGAGAAATCAATGCATCCCTGTGAATTCCCAGCTGTAGAGGAAACCACCCTGCAACCAGAGGAGAGCATTGCCCCACTCCTGCCAGCCCCAGCCCCAGCCCCAGCCCACACCCTGGCACAGCCCTTCCCTGCTCCTGGGACCGACCCACGATGTTTGCTGGAAGCCAGCCCAGGGCAGCAACAAAGGGAAGGCGATGGCCTCTGCCTGGGAAGTGCCAGCACAGCCCCTCTGGTGACTAACCTGGCACTGCCACACCAGGCAGGCTGAGGGCTTATTAGGTGGGAAATTATTTCCTGTACAGTCATTGAACACAGTATTTCCTACTTCTAGTTTTTTTTTTTCCTGTTTGTATTACCAAAAGCAAAGGGAAGTGGAGGACACAAATCAATAAAATGCACCAGAGATGCACGGAAGTCCCCGGTGACCTCAGAGATAACACCCCAGAGGTGGGAGATGCCCAGTTAGCCCTGTGCCCCTCAGCCACCCAAAGAGCTCACACAGCACACACCAGCGTGTCGCCTCCCTAGGACCAGCCAATCTCTCTTTCACAGATGATGCCACAAATATTTAGGCCCAAGGTAACAAAACACACCAGGACTACACAAATGCACTTCCAGAGCATTGGCAGGAGGGATCAGGCAGTCCAGGTCCTGTTCCTGCGAACTTTTTCCATGAAGGTATAACATAACACTTCTGGCAGCAATTTGCCAGGAGCAATCAATCACAATTCCTGTACTGCTGAATAGCAAATTTCCAGAGATAATGGCTTCCTTCTTATGCCTCATCCCAGGAAACATTCAAGGCCAGGTTGTATGGGGCTCCCAGGAATCTGGTCTAGTTGAAGATATCTCTGCTTATTGCAGTGGGATTGGACTAGATGACCTTTAAAAGGTCCCTTCCAAGCCCAATCATTCCGTGATTCTCATTAAATCCTTTTGGTTAACAAAGTTCTAATAACCCCGCCCTTTCTTGTAAATCCTGAGGGTGGACTCGTGTGCTTTCCTAACCACCAACATTAATCACTTTTCCAGGAATTTTGCAAGAGGAGGCTTTGCAACATAAAGCAGATTTAGTTAACATAAGCTGGAGCCAAGAGCATTTTGACATCAAGGTTAGCAGCCTTGACATAACGGAATTAAACTATTAAGCTATTGAAGGGATTTAGGGTGTGGATGTAACTTGAAACATATTTAGGATATCAAACCTGACAGGCTACCACATAACAAGGTAAGAGCATTGTTTTGGAATCTTGTAGGGCCCCTGATTCTGATAAGAAGGCATCCAAGTAAAACAAGAAGAATTATGAAAGTAAAATCAATATATACCCATCAAAAGTTAAGAACTATTGTCTGCAGTTTCATGTGCAAGTACTCCTATTCCAGCTGGGAAAAGAATCATTAAAAAAAGAACTAAAAAAGCCTAATGGGGTAAACACACTTTTAACCAAATACTCTTATTCATTTTCATTATACACCACCTTTGATAGGTGAAATTCCTCTGTGACAGATGTGTTGGATGGTGTTCAGCAATTGAGACTCTGTGGGGAAAGAGAAAAAGTTGCTGGGGCCAGAGATGCTGCTGTTGGAACATGCTGTTGTTTCCTACAAAAGAAGCATGCACAAATGATGAAGGAATTGAGTCAGAAAAGGACACTTTTGACCCAGTCACTCTATTCAGCTTGCAGTATTACTGCTGAAGAAGAAAAAGCAGTTTAACTACAAACTCCTTTGTGCATACCAGCAACTGTGCTTTTAAAGGCATGATGTTAGTGCCTTGTACAGTTCTGTGAGAGTCCCTTTGCAGTCACCTTTTATTTGGAAACCTGTGCAGACAAGTTTGTTTGGGGTCAGGATGTGGAAAAGGGGTAGCCAAACAGTCACTGAGAAGGGCATCACACCCAGCACAAGTGTTGTAATGTCTTCAGAGACAGAAGATAAATAAATCACATTTCAGATGACAGCAATGCTGGAATAAAAAAAAAAAAAAAGCAGGTAACAATGGAAGGCTAAGTAGGGAGCTGCCTTATTAGCACTCCACAACTGTGAGAGGAGAGCCTGAGGCTGGGCCCTTCACCAGCAATCCTCAGGGAACGCATTTATGGTGCTTGAAGGATACTCACAGGGGTCACCCAGACAGAAGACCTGGGAAGAAGAGAAGTGCTAAAATGAAAACCTCACATTCCATTCCACTAAGAAATCTGCCTCTGCAGTTATTCCCTCTGTGCCTCAGACTGAATTTCTGTATTTATGCCAAGTAGTTTTACCTATATCATATATCTTTGGGTTTAGCCAGACGAAGGGGAAGTAATAAATTGGAACATATAGAACAAGATAATAAAATGCAGAAGTTTTATACTGCTGTCCCATCAGCCTGAGAAAATATATGAGATCTTGGCTCTAGCAATGATCAAGAAACACATTAAGCAGCATTAATTCCTCTCAAGTGCTTTCTTGAGAAACAACTTCTCTTATCTTAGCCCCAAAGTTACCTCTGTTCCTTGCAAATTTCTGCCTTAATCCCAGCAGAAGGATGGCTATGATTTCAGTAGTAAAAAATTATTTGCAGAGATAACAAACCTATTGTAACTGAAATGACTGATGGAACCACTAATCTCAAAGGGAGGAAATTCACAGAACTTAAATTTCCCATTTTATTCATTTTTATGCATCTCTTCAGCAGTTCAGCCCACATTACCAGAGACAGTGGGGTCACAACAGGTTCAAGGCACACTCACACCATTACCTGAGCAAGGTTTTTTGTGCTGTAAAATCTATTTCCTATCTGGATTACAGGAGGAAACATGATTTCCATACGCAATGCTTCTAAAACTGGTTTTATATGCAGCCCAACAACAGATTTATCTATCTTTGAAACACTTAAACTAAAAGTTATTTCCACTAAGGGCTAGCCTCTGCCTCTTCTAGTTGAAACATCTGGGCTATAACATCCTGCAAGGAAGTCTGTTGAAATCACAGCCAAAATTTCAGCCAGATAGGCACAGGCAGGCGTTGAGTGAGAGTCATGGATGTGATTTGTGTCAGGGGAGTGTCACGGTCAGTGTGCCAGAACTACCTTGGTAGAAGCTGATGCCCTGCCCTGCCAACAAGAACCAACAGAGAAACTGCTGCTGGGTCTGACCCCCAGCACACTTCAGCTTCTCACGGCCCAGCACAAGGACTATGGAAGCCCAAAAAGAGCAGGATGAGGCCTTTTACAATTCAGTGTGCACATACAGCCTGCCCTGAAAACCTCTCCACAAAAAAATGAGCATCCCTTCTCCGCCAGGGGCAACCCACTGGCTCTCTTGGTTCACCTCAATTGTTCCCAAAGCTGGTCCCCATTTATCGCAAGGAGCTGGTTGGCAGGTCAGGGCTTCCAGTGGTGGTTCTGCCATCCTGTTAAATCACATTCCTACACAGCCTAGCCAAGGAGATCTATCGTTTTAATACGAAAATCCTAAAATGCCAATTTTCACTCTCTCAAGGCCTGTGTAAAACCAAGCATGCAGTAAAAAAGCAGTGTTTGCACAGGGTACTGTACACACTTAAAAGCCAACTGTATCTTCAATATTTAAAATTGATATACATTTAATTTGCCTTTTTTGCTGTACTTGAGAAACAGTAATGGGACACCCCCCAGGGCTAATTTAATACAGTTTTGTGAACAAAGCATCTGCTTCACATCTCCAAGCAAATGAGTTTGAAGTCTTATAGAGAGCGGATTGCATTAACCTTTCTAATTATTTTTCTCCTGAGAAAGCACTTCCAGATTTCTCCTGACAAAACATATTTCACTCCTGAAGTGTATTTACTGCCAATAATTAAAACAGAAATACAGCTAACACACACACACACTTGTAAAATAGGCAGCCCAACAGCAGAACCACGAATGCTAAAGAGCCTTACAGCTCCACAGAGCCTCAGAGCAGTCTGTAAACACAGCTGATAACAAATTCCATCCAGCACAAAATGTGTGCTAGCTACAGATTAAATAACCAAACCCCTGGAAGTTAAGGTCTGACACCAGGAGTGTGTTTAGTCCTCTCATTTTAAAAGTCCTATGTTTGTGTTAAATGCAGAGGCTTGACATGCTCCAGCAGAACGTGTCTGTGCATTCCAGCACGGCAAAGGATCAGTATTTATCATCAAAACAACCCCAGGAACATCCATGGGGTCTTTAAATGACAGACAACAGAACGTGTGTCCTTCCTTTCTCCCCCTGCCCCAAACTGTGTACAGCTCTGTGTGATGTTACCCCACAGGGCAGCTGAGACACTGGATGGTGTCTTCCTGTGATAAATAGGCACATTTATTGGGAATTCAGCACATTCATAAAAATGAAATGAACCGAAGTACTAGAGCAGTGAATCACCAGTGGCTGTTCCCTTGGAAGGGAAATGGAAATTGGAGATGGCAAACTAGAAAGGATCACCTTTCCTCTGCCTCTGTCAATGCCATTCACATCCTGCTTGCATTTTTAGCTCAAATCTACAAAGGAAAAAATTCTTTCGTAATGGCTGCATTGAGCTGATAAACAATGGAAAATTGCTGATTTGATTCTATTTAAAAGAAACACAGAATTATTTTGGACCAGGCACAAGAGCACTAAGTTCTGTTTTAACTTGGTATAATTATGACTGGCCATTCATATGCTGAACTGACATCAAAGAACAATTTATTTTGAGTAATAGCCCATAATTCACCCTAACATATGTAATTAGAAATGAAATGTAATATGTGTTCAGGCTATCGAGAGAGAATGGGAAGTGCAGACTTTTGAATTCATACTGTGTAGGAACTGCTTAGTAATATGACTGGTAAAGATTAATCACCCATCACAGTGCAAAAGATCAGGTAGTATTAAACAACCAAACGAAAATCGAGCTGCTGAGCACAAAGGAAACCCATTATAAACAGTGGAAATTATATGTGCCAAAGACAAATTAATTCCTGGTATAACTCAACCATTATGGGAAGAAAAAACAAAGAAAAAATTTTAAAAGGGACTTGGGCCTGTGTTTGTGCAGCATGTGGTAGTCCCAAAGACAGGCTGAAGCTCTGCCTTGGTCAGGGATGGCCATCCGGCCTCCCAGGGCTGCAGCCCTGGAGCAGGAGCCCCCTTAGCCCCCAGCTGCACATCTGGGATGGCAGGAGCAACAGAACAGATGGACAACTAGTGCAGGCTGGAACCCAGCCCCACGCCCTCAGCAGCACCCACGGGGCACCGGGGTGGGAAGGAGCAGGGTGGCCACATCCCAGCACCACTGAGCAGCTGCCCGGCTGCGGGAGCCTCCAGCAAGCCCTGAGGGGTCTCAGCTGAACCAGTGGCAATTGCTTGGGCTGCAGTCATCCCTGTGGAGGCTTTCCAGGGGTCCTGGACCTGTCCTGCTGCTGCTTTTCACATGTCATGGCTAACACAGTGACACAACATCTTCGTTTGTCCAGCAAAACCCTCCCACCCACTCTAGGTCCTTCCCCCTCCCAATATTTGCACACAGTGGTCGTGGTCCTTTAGGTGTAAGCACTAAAAGATACAAGGGCCACACTGTGATGTACCAGGCAGCCAACAAAAATAATAAATAATCTGAAAGGAAAATGCTGACATGGAAACCTCTATGCAAACTGGAAGGAGTGAGTGGAGTACAAATGGGCAAAAAGGCTTTCAACTGTTAAATTGCTGTCTTATGAAAAAAACTGCTGCCTGTGAAATACAGTGACTTATCTGCTTCAAAAAAAAAATGAAGTAGAAATGTCACTGTGATAAAACATCTGTATCATGTAGCACATGGGGAACAGGCACAGCTCATGGCTAATGACTGCCTACCTTCCTAAGTACTTTCTCCCAGTAGCTGCTGCACATTTTCTTGAGCTGGTGTGTCACTGAAGTTTTTGTAACTGATTGACAGTCTAATAATTCTGACTGCATTTAATGGATTTACCACTTACCTTTGAATGGCTGCATTTATCCTGATCATTTCTCAATGTATTCTGTGATTCTGCCTTGCTATCCACCCCTCAGATCAACACTGAAACTGGGCTTCAAGAAGAAAGCAGGGGGTACCTTTTTTACCCTGAGACAAAAATGCAGATATAGGGCAAAAAAAATGTGTCATGTCTTACTGAAGGTATTACTGAGGCATTCAGGCAAGGGACTACAGTGAACAGAAAGATTTTCCTTTGGGTTTAAAAGTTGTGGGGTTTTTTTTTAAATAGGACAATAGCCACATCAAGGAAATACAATTGTTACAAAAGGCTGAAGCAAACCTGGTCAAAGACCACTTTTCCTAAATTTTGCAGGTAAAGGAAGTTTCTCTGAAATATTTTTTCTCCAGCTTTTTCTCCCCATTTGACTTGACTCTTCTGGACTCTTCCCATTCTCCAGCTCTAAACTTGTTGGTTCCCAGGACTTGTCAACAGCTTAAGCTGAAACAGTACCTTGTGGAGGGCACGTGGCTCTGAACATCTCCATTTCTTGCAGCTGGGAAGAGAGAGCTTTTCTGAGGCTTTTTTATCAGGAGAGATGGGGTGGAAAGCTCCAAAGAACCAAATGCAATAAGTCACAAAAGGTAAAAAGGAGGACTTAAAATGTTTCCCTAGTAAATATCTCAATCTGTTTTGGAGGTGACCAGCAGCTGCTCTGGATTACTGAGCTTTCTGTAGAACTTGAAGTACCATCAAAGAAGCCACCAAAGCTGCCTGTGCTGAGTGTAGGGACCACACTTCTGGGCCTTTTGGTTTGGTTTATTTTAAAAAGTTGGCTTCTGAAGTTACCTCTGCTCTTCCTCTTTACTCAAATGCATTCGACCAAACAAATGTCAGCAGGCCATAATCTAATTCTGTGGAAGACATATAGCAAGAGCCAGCTGCATTGGTTTTAGCCAGCTGGGAAAGTCTCCAACAGCCAGGCTGTATTCCTTGCACTTTGCTCTTCCTTCTTCACATGAATTTCTGTGTACTTTAACAGGACTACAGGGTTGTATTTATGTATATGTGTGTGTATATATACATATATATATATATGCACATATATACATTATTCTTATATACACTTTAAAAATAATCACATACATGTGTGTAGAGGTATAACCTGTTATATAATCATAGGTTATACATTAATATATAGTATAGGTTATATAGCAATCATGGTTAACCCTAAAAAATGTCAATAACGATCCAGTGGCTCTACATAAACACAATATCCAGGCCACACATGCAAGAGGCTCCTTTACCTACCACTGTTAATGAAACTGCTATTTATAGAAAACATGTTTGTTTGTGTGCTCATGATAAAGATTGAGTAATGAATTCCTTAGGGTTATTTCAGGTTCACACACACACAAAAATTTAAAGTGCTTACACAGCTGCACCTGGACTTCTTCCCTTCTATTTGGCAGCCAGGAGTTACCCTGGACTCTGAAATAGCTTGTCTTGTTTAGCATTAAAGTTAAGCAATGTAAACAGCTAACGATATCCCATAGTTGGCCATAATGCTAAGATACACACAGCACTGAGGAACCCTCACTCTCCTTATTTGCAAGGACAATTAAGCAATTGTAGACGGGGATATACAGGGCCATTGTTTGCCTGGTTTTCAGGTCACTGGAGTCCCACAGAAATAAGGAAGACTGACCATTGCCAGATCCATTTCAACAAGTTGTGGAAATCTCTAAGTCTCCATTACCCAAATCATGACTGAGCAGCTTCAATTTCCATGGACATCTCCCAGCCTGCAGCTGCTGCACAGTGGTGGATTGGCAAAGGGAAGGCAAGTGATGGGGCAAACTCCACTCTACATCTCTGGGGACATGTGGGACCACAGACATACTTTCAGATGATAGTGAGATTGAGCATTAGGCTGATTTAATGCTCAGTGAGTCCAGTTCACTCTTGGCATGGATTGAATCACCATGGAGAAACTGGTATTTCAGGCTGCTCTTCCATCCATCTCTGCTGGTTTGGCCTGCCCAGCATCATAATTTCACAGCTAAAACAAGACTTCTGGGCTGACAGACACTTCACCCAGACCCTCACTGCTGCTCACAGGCAGCAAAAGCTACTGCTTCTTATAAAGGTCAAGATTCTGGGCTATCTGTTTTTACCAGTGTCACACAAGTGCTGACGTGTCCCTGCAGTGTTGATAACCCCAGCTGCAATGGAGCTGACCTTGTGGACAGCTGCAGGCAGGGGACAAACAGCTGCCTCTTAAGGACAAGGGGTGAGATTTAGGAATGGGCTCATGCCCAGAGCTGCAGGTGAAGGTGGGCACTTTTCAGGAAAGACAGAAAATGAAGCACACCCTTCTGAGACACCCGGCATCCCCAGACATCCTGTGTTTCACTGATAGACCTGCCTTTCCTAGGCAGAACCCCAGAGTGCCACATTCAGGCTGCCCCAGGAGAGGGGACAAGCAGGAGGCTGAGGGCAACCCTCCATCCAACAGACCTCTGCAAGGGGCTCAGCCACACTGGGTACATCAAGGGGTGAGCCAGGACCAGGGGGTCCAACAGGAGCAAAAGGAGGCCAGGCAGGGCTACTCCTATAAAGTAGCCAGGACAGGTGCCCTGGGCTGAGCTGAAACAGGGTGCTGGACCTTGGTTAAGGTGGAGAGGCTCCAAGGCAGGCTGGGCAGGGCAGTGAGGGCTTGCTTCTTCATATTTGATGGCTGCTTGTACCAACTACTGCTTTACTTTGTATTTAAACTATAAATGCGTTTGGGCACAGACCAACATCATTCCCCCTGTTTGCAACTGGGTCTTGTAACAAAGAATTTCTGGTAACAGAAGGAACAAATGTTTTTTTCTCTTAGTGAACCCTGCTTTAGAAACAAAGATTTTTTTCTTACAAATGTAGCAGAAACATTAATTTTAAGGTTTCTCCTCCTGAATTCCATGCAGCCCTTATTCTGATAACTCCATGATACCTGAGAAGCCAGACTAGATATGACAGCACCTCAATACACAGCAAACCTCTACATGTGATTAGGTTAGAGTATCTTGAAATGTCTTTGGGAGCTGATACCATCTCCTCCTCAACAACCATTCACTAACCAACGACTTGCCCACATTGTTTATAGGTATTTCAAACAGCACTGAGCTTAACATTGATCTGTAAAGAATTCCAGTTGGTAATTCCCCTCCATTGTGAAACACAAACATTTTTCTCTATCTTTTATCAGTATTTGCAGCTTGCCTTATCATGTATTTGAAGAAGTCTGTGGCATGCTGGGGAAACTCCCACAGGCCTAGAAGATTTCAGGCAGAATCACACTCTATAATTCCCCCTTATCACGTAACAATACACAAGATATGAACAGCCTGAACTGAGTGCATTGCCGAGCGATTCCTTGCAAGAAAGAGCAAACGTCTCCCTTCCAGGAACAGAGCAGGAATATAAATTATTAGCTTTCAGACCACAAACCCATCAAATTATTAATCTGTGAACATCAATAATGTATATATATTTGGAAAATAACCACCAACCTGGAATGAACACTGACACTGTTGTCTACATCAGGGAACATCATTTCATGTCTTGCCTAAGTGGTCACCAAGCTCCTTCTCTTTGGTTGAAATATATATTAAATACCTTAAATCAGAATCAGAAGTGAGCAATACAACAAATGTTCAGTATCCATTTCAATATAAACATGAGAAAAACAAACCACATGATAAGAGAAGACACAGCACTGTCATAATTTATTTTTCTGGAAAAAAAGTACATGGTGTGTGGCCTCTCTCTTTAGCACTGTACTTTCAGGCTAGCAGTCACATTCTGCTCCTCTTTTCCCTTTCAAATTCTCCCTTCCTGGAGGCACATGCTATTCTGTACAGTCATAGATGTCAGGGTAATGTCCAAAACCCATAGATTAAAAAAAGTGTGAAATTACCCTTGTCATCTGACGCCACAGAACAATTTAGATGGATAGAAATACTATCCTATCAGCACAACACTGAGTTGAGTTATCCTTCTGCTGGCACAACCAGTTATTTGTTATCCCTGAAAAATGGCTCCCATTGGGATCTATATCCAGCATCCTGCCCACAAGCTGGTTATTATAACTGGAGAAAGCAGCAAGGGAAAAGCAGTAGTCATCCAGTTCCTCAAACATCAAGTCCCAAAGCTCACTTTCATTTCTTCAATCACCAGCCAGCTTTTCAAAGCTTTTGTTTATGTAACCTGCCAGGAGCATGGCCTGAGGCTGTGCAGTATCTGAGCAAGAAAGCTGAGATGTGCATGCAAACAACCTCAAGAAAGAGAAGAGGCTTTGGGGATCGTGCATGTTTTCTCAGGAGAAATCTCTTGTTATCAGCTTTGAAGACCAAGTTTGTTTATCAGCTGTCTAAGCAGGCTGCTTGATGTTAACAGATAGGGTTAGAGATACTTTTGAAAGGCACCTGGGCTGTGGTGTATCTGCTCCTGCCAAATACAGGTCTCAATTTCTGCAATTTCTGTCAACAGTTAAATCCCATGGTCAGCATTGTGCAGAGGGCAAATCAGCCAACTGTTTCTTTCAAGCTTTTATAGCTGTGAATCTTGATTTCTGAGGGGACAAGGGCACATGTGTGCCAGTGCCCCTGGTCCAGCAAAGCATCGGAACTGAGGGGGGCCACCACTGCCCGTGCAGAAGAGCTTTATGTTATTTGAAATACAAGGCAGTCTCAGCACCTGTGCCCACTGCATATCTGACAGCCTGAACACCCACCTCAGAATTTGATCTCAATTCTTTCCTAGGGAAGTTCCCTTCTCAGAAGTTATTGACTTTTTCAAGGCTTCCTACCATGTTCCTCTCCTTACATTGCTATTTATTTACTAAACCACAAGCTTGCGTGTATTTGAAAGACATTTGCTAACAGACTTCACAACGAATTGTCCGATTGAAAGTAAGATTTCCCATAAAGTACTCAGAGGAAAAGAGTTTCCATGTCAGGAGAAGACAGTAGCAGGCTATTGGCACTTTCGTGTGAAATAAGAAAATGTGCATCCGTAACTTCTCCATGTTCAAACAAACACTGTGGTGAATACAGTGACATGAGACATCTGCCAAGTCCACAATCCATTTCTTGTGCTAGAAGCTTTTTAGTCTACCTTATTTGAATGAGGAAATAAAGGACTCCACCTTCTGAAAAACTGTAGCACTGACTGCTACTGAAAGAGCTAATGTCAAAACAGAAAATGTCTTAAAATACTTTCTCCATTACAGTGGGTGGAAAACTAGTCCTTGAAAGTACAGAGATATTATTACTTTCCCTAATGCCTGAAAATGACAAGAAAGGATGAAAAAGACTGGAAATTAACTATTTCCACCTGACACTAGTGTTGAATGCTCTTATAAGGCAGAAAAACAAGCATCAGCCATGCTGAGAAGTGAATCAAAAACCTGGATGAAAAAAGGCAGACTTTAATGTTGTGAAGCAATCACGTCTGGGAATTCCACACATGTGAGGCGTTCAGGTTTCTTTGGCCTTCAGGAAGGTCAGAAGTTAAAGCCAGGAGAAAACTCAGTGGGACAGCTGTATGTTACCAGTGCATCCCCTTTCCTAAGATACTTTGTTTTTAACAGCAGCTGAGTTCCTCGCATAACTCATCCACTACTGAGGCACTTAAATACAGATATCAATTATTAGCCACATAAAAGGCTTCAATCATTGATCCAGAAAATCAGCTTAGTCTCCCTTGGCTTTTGCATTAAGTAAATTATGCAGATGTGGAGCACATAGTACACACAGGCAGAGAAAGCCAAACTCTGCAGAACCACTGTAAATATATTCACTTAGCTAATACCCCAGAGCTTAGCCGGTGCGAATGCTACAAATATCACCAAAATTCAGCATATCAAGCTCTTGTATTGCCACCTCGTGGCTGATGCACGTATAACTGGGCTTTACCGGGAGGAGAGCGCGTCAGGAATTTGCTGTACTGCGTAACAAGGGAATAAATGCCGGCATAAATAGAAGCAGAGTTTTAAACTGAGTTACATTTAATAATAATACTTTGCAATGGAAGGAGGATCTTCTCCGAAGGAAGAATATGAATCAAATACTAGGTGAAAACTCAGGCATGAAGTGGAAACTTAAGCAAACCCCTCACCCATGATGTGTCAGCTCTGCAGTCATCCCTCAGCATGGCACTCTTGCTGGGGGACACAAAAGACAACGGTGCCACTAATAAGTGACTTCAAAATTATTCCAGTTAAGTAATCCATCTGGGAAATTATTTTAATAGTTACCAAGGCCCCCGAGTGATTTGATATTTGATTGACATAGACATTGACATTGTGGTTTACAGGAAATGTTACATCTCTTTGGGAATTACATCCCACAATACTGCAAGGATTGAATTTGATTATGTCCATATCTACTTGAGAATAAGGAAGGACAAAGGAGCCATGGGCCCAGTGAAGAACAAGGAGGAAAATACAAGTGGAGGGGTGCCTGCCACTGGAAGTGATACCAACTACTGCCCAGAGAACTGTGGGGATGCTCAGGCTCCACCCAGACCTTTCATACCAGCATTTTATATTTACTTTAATTTCACACAGCAGTTCCCTGAACTCTCCAAGTAATTTCCTTCAAACCACCAGGAAGTTTATATATCTGCACTGGCAAGCAGAGGGAGTTTCAGCTTTCACATTTACTTTTATATTCTGAAAGCAGAATGGTTTTCTCCTTTCCATCAGCATCATCCAGAATACTAAGTCAGACAGCCAGGATAAAGGATTCATCATTAACAACTGAATTAGAAAAAGAAACATTCTTATTGTCATTATTATCTCTTGTTAGTTCTTGTTCTAATCTGTGTTATTTATCCAAGTACATTGCCATGAAAATAATGATCCTTTCATGACTATTCTATTTATCATAATGGAAGCTAAGCCTTTACTATCACTTCTGGATTTTTTGTGTGCAAATGCTTTCAAAATGCCTGCAAAAATCATTTGCTTACAAGGCTACCATAAATTGCTTTATGATTTAGAGGAAGACAATCACACAGGAAGACTGACGATTTATAATGGAAAGACTAAGCACCTTAATCATCTTTAACTGCATCCACATTTCTTCTACTTAGGCTTACCCTATCTTCTAATAGGATTTAGTCCCAAACACTTCCTACTTTCCCTGGTTACATTACTGGTATTCCATTATACAGCCAAGAGAGATTGCCCTTGGCTTTGCCTTAATCTTTTAAGTGAATGGTTCTCAGAACAAATAATTTGACCATTACAGTACGGCAGGGTAGCAAAACAGTCACGAAAGTTTTCTCAGTTATGCCTCAAGAAAATATTTTGTTAGTGAGTGATACCAACCCGTAAGCTTTGGGGAAAAGATACTATGTGCCTATACACATTGTGTGATTGTTTAAATGTTATGGGAGATGCACAACTTTCTTCCCAAAACTTTTATCTTATTTGAAAATTAAGTCTGTACCTGACTGTTTGTAGAGAATGGAGAGATTTTGGACTTAGGATATTGTCATATCTAAAAAAGCTGTGTAGAAAGAATACCTGGTGAAAGATGACAAGCCACAAATATTAGCATTATCACGACAGTATTCTAAAAATAAAGATTTTCATAGTTGATTCTGGGTTTAGGGTTGTCTTAGAAAATCCCAGTATTGAAACTGAGTTTGATGGAGTCTAAAGTCAAGAACAAAAGCAGCTGTCAGCACCACAGTCTGCAAACCCCTGGCTCATTGTAAAATCAGCAAAATGATTTAGCATGTAAAAATACAAAAGCATATTCCATATTAATTGGTCTGGTGTTTGAAGGATGGACATTAAATTTAAATCTAAAACACAATCAATAAGGCAAAAAGACCAATTAAAAACAACTATGCACCTATCAGAGGACATATAAAGAGGTCCATGAAAAAGAAACAAAATTAAACTACAAATTACAGCAGAGAAAGAGAGGAGAAGAAAGGAACACGCAAGCACCAAATACCCCTGGGTGGAGAGAGATGAGGAAACAAGGAACAAATTACTTCTCAGCTGAAAAAGATGACAAGATTAAAAAAACCAGATATACTGAAAAATAGGAAGATCAAATGAAATAAAATAAATGTGAGGGAGGGTGACAAACCGTATCAAAGGAAAACTACTCGTTCAAATGCTCTGACTAATCCAAGATCTAAAAGCTGCAGCAGGATTAAGGACTGCAGAAGATAACCACTGCCCTCTTGCCTACAGACACCATAGAGTTAGGCATGTACATTGAAATCCAATGTTTGTCCCACCCTTAGGCCTCATAAAGAAACAAAGCCCTTAGAGTACAGCATAAGCAATAATAAGAGGTGTATTGGTATGAGGCGTGCTTCTGGAAAGGAGTGGGCACAATCAGAGCATCTGCCATTGCAAGGTGATTATCCCAGCACCAGGGAATTTACTAGAGAGGGGCTGGGGGAGTTGGATTCTGAAGCTCGTGTTGATGTTGTGGAGCTTTATGCGGGTTCACCATCCCAGTAGCCATAGACTATCCCTGTGAAATGAAAGCAGAAACAGGAGACATGAATAAAGAACAAAATGGCAAAAATTGGCTCTGTAACAGAGTTGACTGGTTCATCGCAAAGTGAGGGATGCTAACACAACACAGCATTTCAGAGATTTCAAAGAAGTAAACTGGTCCTTCCCTAGTTCCATCACCCCTCTCTGGACTTGCTCCAGCACCTCAATGCCTTCCTTGTAGTGAGGGACCCAAAACTGGACACAGGATTTGAGATGTGGCCTCACCAGTGCTGAGTAGAGGGACAATCCCTGCCCTGGTCCTGCTGGCCACATTATTGCTGATACAGGCCAGGATGCCATTGGCCTTCTTGGCTACCTGGGCACAGCTGCCTCAGGAGGCTGAGGATGTTCAGCCATCCTCAACCAGCAGCCCAAGGCTGATTTTCCCCAGTCACTCATCTCCCAGCCTGTACTGTTGCATGGGGTTGTTGAGAGCCAACAAGAGAAGAGCAAGGGATTATCTGAAGTCAGTGGCCCCTGCCAGCACAAGGGAATCTAACCATCTGCTCCAGCTAGGTGCTTACCTGAACCTACAGCAAGTAAGAATTTTCCATAGTCATTGTTTTTGCTAGCACGTAAATGTACTAGAGAATAGGAATTTCAGATGAGTGTGAAAGGGAATGCATAGGGAACATTACCAGGCCCTTGACAAGACAATTTCTTGGGTTCTCATGTGTCAGAACTAGTTACTCTCTTCTTGTCAGTATTATCTGGATAGTTAATAATCTGAACTTCTCTAATTCTGCACAGGATTTCCATTTATTGATCTTCCCATTGTATTACCACCTCTACATATTACTTCTGAGACAGAATAGCAAAGATTTTAACAACGACTGTGAAGTGCTTGCCATTGTCTCAAAGGTAACAAGGTTTTTAGCACCATGCTCTGACCAACTGAGCCCCTTTTCCAGCCAGTGGGAACTTCACCAGAGTGCCACAGCTCCTCAAATATGAGCGATAGTGGCTTCATCCACCAGTTCTCTTCAGGTCCTGTGGATGCACCCCATCATGTCCTATAGACTCGTGCACCTTCAGGTTCCTGAGACGGGCTCAAACCTCATCTTCTCCTACAGCAGGTAGTTCATTCTCCCCATCCTTACTTTTCCTTCTGCAGCTCTGCTGGGGTGCTTGGAACACTTGCCAGTGAAGACAGGCAAAAAAAATCATTGCATACCTCAGCATTCTCCATATCCCAGTTGTTCCATTCCCTTCCAGGGAGGGACCATGTTTCCTCAGTCTTCCCTTTTTATCACTCACGTGCCTACAACTGCACACCTCTATCTATAGTTTGAGTCACCTCTTCCCAAGCATTCAAGATATGTAACATAGCTAAAAGTTTCTAGTAATATAGCCAATACATTCTAGTAATATAGCTAATAAATTCTGGTAACATAGCTAATCAATTCTACAGTCTGTAAATTCTAAAGCCCCGATGTGACTAATTCAAGCACGTGGTTCCCGCTCTGCCAGGCACCTTACTACCAACGCCTGACAGCACCTGAAATCCCGGTATTTCGGTTTGGGAAAAAAAACAGCGGAGAAGGAGCCAGCACACGCCGTTTCTGTCGCATCTTTAACGTCGCGGAGGAGAACCACCAGCCAGCACAAAGCGCGACAACATTCTTGCCGCTCAAGCCGTTCTAGCTAAGCGAAGAGCCCCTCAGCTCTTCCCAAGCAGATGCCCCCGTTTATCCCAGGCCGGCTCCCGGTGCCGGGGCGGGTCCCCGCGCAGCGGCCCCGCCCCGCCCCGCCCCGCCCGCTCC
>VWZW01007425.1:89158-132243 GCA_013397115.1 Edolisoma coerulescens | reverse complement strand
ATGCGCAGGGTCTGGGCATCGGGAACCTGTGTCAGCGGTAGTGCGGCCAGCAGGACCAGGGATGTGACTGTCCCCCTGTACTGGGCACTGGTGAGGCCGCACCTCGAGTGCCGTGTCCAGTTCTGTCCCTCAATTCAGACGGACAGTGAGATTCTGGAGCAAGTCCAGAGAAGGGCAGCGATGGAATGGGCTGCCCAGGGAGGTGGTGGAGTCACCGTCCCTGGCGGTGTGTAAGGAAAGACTGCACATGGCACTCAGTGGCATGCTCCAGGTGACATGGTGATGTTCGGTCACAGGTTGGACTCCGTGATCTCAGAGGTCTTGTCCAACCTCACCAATTCTGTGATTTCATGACGGAATGCTGTGCGACTTGGTGCTGCCAGTCCTTAAAGCACCAGGGGCAGAAGTCAGCCCTCAAGAGATTTGGCTATACACAAAACTGTGATTTGAGAGGAGTAATTAATTAGCCTGACCGTAAGCTTAGTACATATGTACATTTTGACCAGGCTTATATGCATTTTTAGGAAAAAGGATCGGTTCCTGTATTAGTGAATCCAGGAACCAAAATGAAATACCCTGAAGTGTGGGACAAAATCAAGACAAGTCTGCTGGCATGCACAGCCTGATGTAGTCACACCGAAGTAGAGGCAGTTGTGGTACATTGGTAGAGATTGCTCCATTTCTTAGAAATAAAATGAAATATGATGAGGATGAGTTTTTTGGTTACCCACTAAATTTAGTGTGCAGATCAGGGACTTTGTGGCAGCACTTCTGCTTCAGTACTTGCTTCAGTCTTACGAGACACAGAATTGGCATAGAGGAAAAGCCTTGCAAGTGTCCAAGCCACACAAGCAGCTTTGATCAGCACTCAGGGCAGAAGGTCCATGACAATGAATTTGCTAATGCTGTTGCTCATGAAACTACTTAAGATACATAAATGTCTTTGATACACACAAAAGAACTTAAAAACTTAAGTTGTTGGGTTTTTTCCTAAATCCCTCTTCACAGAACAGTGTTCTGGCATCTTTTTGCCCATCACCCCCTGCTTTATATCAAGGACAGAATCCTGCTTACATTTTAGTCAGCTTTACCAAGATACGATTTTTTTTTTAACATGCAGTGACTCTTCTTTCTCAGGATGACAGGAACAGATGTGTTTGGAATTACTGTACCTCTTATTACCAGTACTACTGGCGATAAACTGGGAAAGACTGCTGGAAATGCAGTTTGGCTAAACAGAGATAAGACTTCTCCATTTGAGCTGTATCAGTTTTTTGTCAGACAACAAGATAACGTAGTTGAAAAGTAAGTTTTCCTCCATTTTGCTCTTTGTCATTGTTTATAAAACCTGATTCTAACTGTTCACTGTAACTGTTTCATTTAAAGATGTGCAACACAAGCTCCACGTAGAAGTATGCATTAATTATAACTGTACATTCGTGAAATAAACAGGCATGACTGGTTCCTAAGTATACAGGATAGTGGAACCTGTCTCCATATGCTGAAACCTGTATCAGAAAATTAGAAGGTGGATGACAAAGGAGTGAAGCATAGTGCATTTTGTTCTGCCACTAGGTTGACTCTCTTACATGGCAGATTAGTTTCAGTACTGTAACATCACAGGTTTTTTCAGTACACTACATTACTACATTGTTTTTAATAAGTTGCTCTATGTTCTTTTCTAAATCTGTTTTTCTTTAAACTTCAATAGCACTGTTAAATCTGAGCTGCTTCCCTTTCATATTGTAACCTGTGTCTCATAACTTACTTACCTCCCTCCAAGTTTTATCCCCTGATAATTCAAATCCATGTTCTGATCCCCAACACCTTTCACACGGAAAAGAAGGGTATGTGGGTACTTACCACTAAAATATTGCAGGCATTCAGACTTTTTACCAATAAAGGTACCTTTAATACACTGCATGGGACTGAAAGCTCATTAAAATGGGCTTTGTTGTAAAGAGTAGGCTTAGGTATGCATCTTTAAATTCTTGATTATCCTGAATAATCTTCCTGCTGAGATACTTGCCAATACAAGTATGCTTCTGTCCCATGTTCACCACAGACTGGCAGTGGTATTTTGCATTAGCATATTGTGGATCTGCTCAGATAAATACAAAACCTTGTTAGTTGACACACAATTCCAATAAATCCTGTCAAAAGTTTCAAGAGAAAACTAAATTGTTGATTGGAATACAAGCTTCATAAAAGCATCTGACACTATGTTATGCCTGAAGACTTAACCCTAGGCAGAACATCAAGTAAAATGTAAGTTTCAAAGATTTGATTGACAGGACAGAGTATCTGTAATATGTATTTCTTAAATTGACTAAGAATCATTTTACTGCAGCTACTGAAGTTTGAATGACAAAGGCAGGAAATCTGTAATGATGACTATACAGACCAAATATTTCTTTCCTGCTCATAGATACCTGAAACTATTCACCTTCCTTCCTCTTGAGGAGATTGCCCACATCATGGAAATGCATGCTAAAGAACCTGAAAAATGGGGCCCTCAGAAACGACTGGCTGCAGAAGTGACCAAGCTGGTCCATGGTAGAGAGGGGCTGGAATCTGCTAAGAGGTGAAGTTTGATTTATCAAGCAGTTTTGTTTCAGATTTATTGTATGGTAGTTATCCATAGCTTTTCAGGGACTATTTTAATCTATTAAGGTGTTGCTTAGATGGTAAAAGAGAAAAATGTAATAATCCTGTAGACTTAAAAATGCACTGACAGTATTAAAAAAAACTTGCAGGGCAGTGGGGTACAATAAAAAAAGGGGGGTGTATTTTAAGTATTTGTTAATTTGTGGAGTCTCAAAAGAAACTGGGGAGGGGAATCTGATGAGTAGCACTTTGTGTGAAGACTAGTTCTGTATTTTGAATGATCTTTGTTCTCACAGGTGCACTAAGGCCCTTTATTACAGCAGTGTGGAGGCACTGGAAGATATGTCTGACCAAGAGTTACAGGAACTTTTCAGACAAGCTACTTCTGCTGAATTGATGCTTGAACCTGGGATGACTGTTCTTGACTTGTGCCGCAAAGCAAATGCCATTCCAGATGGACCAAGTGGGTAAGTTCTCACCTGTGCTCTTGGGTAATACTCAAAACAGTATTTACACTTCTCAGAAAGAACTGGAGTAGTAGAGGCTAAGGTTTATTTCAGTCACTGTTGACCTGGACTGAAAGTGAAGTGCAGGAGAATTAAAATCTATTCAATTATGGATCCAACAACAACAAAAAAAAACCAAAACAAAGCAAAAGAACAACAAAAAAAAAACCCTAGGTGAACTTTCAATTCTTAATAACAATAAATAGCTTTCTCTTGCAATTAACTGTTTGTTTTGTTTTGTTTTCAAGGTACCGGAAAATTACAGATGGAGGAGTTTCAATAAATGGGAATCGTGTAACTAATCCTGAGACTGTTCTTATTCTCGGACAGCATATTCTGAAGAATGGAGTATCATTACTTAGGGTTGGAAAGAAAAATTACTACATTATAAAATGGCTGCAGTTGTGACGACAGAGTATCTCCCTACAATGACATGTCATTTTAACTCTGCTGCTTGAAGATGTACTTGAAGATGTTTCTGTACTGTGCATTACTACACAGCTCACAGACTGCCCAATGCTTCCTTTTCAAAATGCACCTGAGTTCAAATAAAGCAGCCGAGTTATACCACTGAAGAGACTGTAGATACTCTGCCTTATTCAAAGCACCATTCATAAAGATCCGCACAAGAAGAAAATGAAAAGATTCATTTCAAAGTCCAACATAGATGTGCCCCTCCTCTAACAGCGTTCTGTGTTGTAGGAGAACAGTGGCCAGTTATTTCACAGGATAACCCACAGCAAAACAAGCCAAAGCAAACTCAAACCCAGTCCTTTTGGCAGCCAGTGTGTGCTCACCTAACCGAGAAACATTGCCGGGAGCAGACAACCACCCTAGGGGCATGTTTCTCTCAACAGGTTTGCTTTGAAGGAAGCTGCAGAAAATTCATAATAAAGGACTAAATGGTTAAGCACCAATATAAATTGCTTCTTGGTTATGTATGGGGACTAATAGCACTTAAGTTTTCCAGCCTTCATGTGGGAATACACAGCAAATTCACTTTTTGCAATCTGCAAGTACAGAGCCTTTCAAAGCTTTAATCAACCTAATGAATCCCTTTTAGGCCTTCTGTGAGCATAGTATGACTTAAAAATTGAGTGACACTCGTTCCACTTCTTTGGTCCTGTGAATGACTGGGATGCATCCATGCTATGCAGCATCTTTGTTGAAGGAATATCCTGGTACTAGTTCTGTAGGCTTTGCAGTCAGCTGGAAGATAAACCGGAAGATTTGGAGCATGTACATGAAAGGTTGTTTTTTTTTAATGTTAGCTTGCCCAGGAGTTGTGGGTGAACAGCACCACAAGGATCTCTGGACCAGGAAACACGTGAGGGAAGCTGAAGTGCTCTGCAGTGTTGCTTTCAAGGATCAGGCCTCACTCTTAGGCCATGCAGAATCATTTCCTGGTCCATGAAATCTACAATACAAATTTGCAGTAACAGCAGCCACAAGGGGGGAAGCCCTCATCTTAGCTTCTGGAACGTGGTAACTGAGCACCACCTCTTCTGTTGTCAGAATAAGTCTGGGTAGTCCAGCCGGTTTAAAACCACCCAGCCTGGCAGAAGAATGGGGGAATTCCAAGAAATGGTAACAAGTCTCAAGAAACCAGATATTCTATAGTTGGGTGGGGAGTTTGTTATTTTTTTAGGTATTTTTTTAATGTTTCCTTTTAGTTGATAAACTTGATGTTGATTTCATTTGCACTGTTACTCAAGATTTCAACAGTAATAAAATAGAGTAGCTTACAGATGACAGTTTCTACTGGCTATGAAACTGAAACATGGTACTTTCAGAAGCTCAGCATGTTCTTAGTGTTAAAGAGTTATTAGTGTTAATTTCAGTTTCCAGATCCTACTTATCTGTCTCATAATGAGACCTCTGTAGCCTAATCTCTATTACATAAAAATGAAAAGTTGTTGAGTCATTTCTACCTCAAAAAAAAGCGCATGGAGGAAAAGGGGGAAGAGAAGGGAAAGTTAGGTGGATGAACTTAACCCAGCCATCTTGTTCCTTAACTGACAGAAGCATTAGAACAAACCAGAAACATGCACCTGGGACCAAAATACACACCCATGTTCATCGCCAGAGAAATACAACAGAGCACATTTGAGAGTTTCTTTCTGGTTACAGGAAAAACTCGTAGGAATAAGCAGTGTTTCATGTCTTATCTCTTTCCTGCCTGTCTTCTCCAAATGGTGCAGATACACATATATCCACTTCTAATAAATTAGGAGAAGTATTTATTTTTTAGAAATATAAAAAAGGAATAAAGTTCTTTGCATGCAAGGTTTCTAATAAGATTCATAAACCCCAAGAAATTTAGTCCATGCTTGCCTTTGACCAAGTCCTAGCCATCCAAACCCTTCCCTGACTCTTTCCAAGAACCAGCTGGATACAACCACTACTTGCCATGGCCATACAAGGCCATCACAACTGAGCATTTGAACACCTGGGCCAGGGATCAAGGATGACTGGAGAAATCGAGTATTCTTTCTTAGCCTGGTCTTATTTCTCATATACAGGTACATTCAGGTAATCAGAAAGAGATTGTTCAAACTTGTTCAAATGTGAACAAGGAGTAATTAATATTAAGGTATTTAATACGACTGCAAATGCGTGATTTGAAAGTGCAAAAGGAAAAGTAATTATTTGGGCAAGATATTTTTAAAAAAACCAAAACCAACAAACTAAAAAAGCCCCACCAAAAATATTTGTACAGCAGAACCTGGAAGACTTGAATTTAACCTTACGTGGCAGCTGGCAGTCAAGAGGTAAAGGGTGAAAGGGCATGCAGCAGGTAAACTCAAAACTATGGGAGCATGAAAGCACCTTCACTAGTTTAAATAGTGTAATTGAGCACAAAACCATGTTCACGTGGTATTAAACTTTGAGGAACCAATCCTCTAGCTCTCACCTCAAAGCACAGTTTAATTAGCAACAAAAAGTAAATGCAGTGGAGATCTTCAGTAACTACAGAAAACACCAGCCACCCATTGCTCTCACAGCTGAAGGAGAAAACTGCAGAAAGAAGAATTAATCAGGATAATTCCATGCAAGTTCCCAATAGGGGCACAAAAAAGTGGCAAGTTGTTTCTTTCCCATGCTGTGGTCCATAAAGCAAAGACACGAGTTTGCCACATCCAATCTGGCATCTGTTATTCATCCACAAAGCATTGAATAAAGGCAGGTTTTCCACAAGGTCTGCTCTGTTCACTTCAGAGCAAGGTCTAAAGCACACAGACACCACCACCCCCTTTACCCATCTATTTCACTAAGTAAAATTTGAACCTGACTACTAAATACTGACAAACTGTTCACATCAGGAGCCTGTGTTTTAGTTACAGCAGCTCTACAATGGATCAGGTAACAATGTCAGACATTTACTAATCTGAATTTGGCTACAGTGGGTTTTCCCCTCCATGATTCTCTCCCCACTGGAGAGCAAGTTAGCTAAAACCTGTTCATTCTTGACAAAATTACTTCAAGTTTAAATCAAATAAGGTGATCTATAAGACAGTTGTAAACCATCAGTCTAATCTGGGAATTTTTCAGTTGCTGCCCTCAATAGGCTTTTTCCCACAGCTTCCCCATAATTTCTTCTAATGCTGGTACTCATAGTGGCATTTTAAGTATTTTAGTTCAGTTCCAGAACACAGCTTGTTTCAAACCTACCAACAGCCACAAGCAGCCTGTCTACACTGTGAGTTACAGAACTATTCACGAACTAAGAATGCAGAACTGAATGAGAGCAAATGCAATCACAAGACTGTACAAATATAGGTACCTACACTATTGACTTACAAGAGCATGTAAGTCCTGTCACCAGAACAAATCAGTTCAAAACTATTTCTGGCATAATTAACTTTGTGTATTATCTGTTTATTAAATAACAGGATTATTACAGCATGGACTTTCAAAGACTTGCATTAAGGATTACAAATCAAGTTCATTTCTTGGCACTCAAACATTACCAAATTGAAACTTTTTGTGAAACTTAAACAAAAAAAGTTGTAACATTTCAGAAACCAAATTAACATGGAAAATTTCACATGACATTACAGAGCCAGGTATCACTTGCAAGAATTTCTTCAATAAATGAAATTCATTTGCTTTATGCAGCATTTCAAAACTTTACAAGTCATATTCTTCACAAGAGACTGTTGACTGAACTTTGGGAGTTAAAGCTTAGGTAGCAGATCACTTATGGACGGCACTACCTTGTTGAAAACTTCTTGGATATCGAAAGCAAAAGGGAGAGAGGTGTAAGGTGAATTCCAAACAACTGTAATGCTTTTGACAAAACTTAAAAGCTTTCACTGACCACCAAAGTTGATTTGAAAAGTGGTTTGCACTTCGATCATATTTCTTAAATCTGAGAACTACCATCCCTGGATACCATGCAAGATAAAAGTACCTCCTTTGTATTCATTACACATAATGCATACATTATGCATACCATGACTTTTTAGTCTGTTTAAAAATACACAATATATTTCTGTGTTCTGCATGAATTACCTCAGATCATACATGAAGTATCCAAAAGTTGCATCTGTCAGACTTAACTCCTTGTGTTCATACTGATGCCAAACTGAAGATTACCATGACAAAAATACATTTTTAAACAGAGCTTCTTGTAAACTGAATTTTAAAATTTTCAATCTTTAGCAGCTTACAAAAGGAATTCCCATTTTTGCTAACTGATTTCAGGGGGAAGGAACTGCATATGGTAATAAAAACCTCACTATCTTGGCCCAATATCATAAAATCAAGCCATGGAGGTTAAAAGCAGTGTCCTATTTTTCATGCAAGTTGTGTTAAAGAAAAAATATCAGCAACACTATAGTAAACATTTTCACTTTATACAAAAAGAGTGGATCTGCTTGAAAAGTACATGCAAGTATGCTGGCTGGAGTTTAAATAAATTTCTATTCATAAAAATTAAAATGTTTACTTTTTCAAGGCTAGTGTGATCAATAGTTATCTGTATGAATCATAATCAGAAGAAAAAAGAAACCTCATCAACTCAATTTTCAACCTAAAATTTCATAATTTTACGATTGTCCTCAAAAAAAAGCTACTTACAGCACAATAAAATTTCCTCAAAAGCAACTGTAATCTCTGATATAAATATTCCAATTCCACAGACTGACTTTCATACTGTCATACATTCCAAAATTTCCAGAAGTTGTGGGCATCCCCTTCTCCCTGGCCAACTTCATCTGTTTTTAAAAGAAACGCTTCTTATCCCACGACAGTTTTGCAATCCATTTTTATTTTTCATTTCTGCCAGAGCAAATTTACTTTCAGATGGTCCAGGGGCTTGGTCCCAGGGGGGAGGAAGGGGAAGGTGTCCTTGTGCCTGATTATAAACCCCAACATTCATACACAAGCTCCAGTGCACGTTAAGAACTCTGCACCCACTTTTTAGTAGGCTGTTATTGTTCGCAAGCTCCGGCTAATTCTTCCTACATGATACTCCATTAAATCAAGTCTGAAGATTTGTCTGCCACTGAAACATTTGGGGACAAAGGAAAAAAAAAAAGGGAACACACAGACATAGTAGTACGCTCGACATCTCTACTGTGCTATAAAATGGAGACCTCCATCTGTCACAGTGCATGCAATATATTCATGAAAGAAAATACTCGGTGCTCTCTTTTCTTCACAGTATGGAAACTTCTACTGGAAAAGCAGCTTAAAACTATGCCACAAGACTACACCGGCCGTCTTAACCACAGGCAACCTGTTCAGCAAGTCAGGCACTGGAACTTGAACATTTTTCCCCAAGTTCAAATGAGACTGTCACTGAGACAGAAGACTTGGTCTGCTTTAATTTGCACCAGAAATCTGGTAAGGAAACATTTAGAGCCATTTATTATATGGATTAAATACGACTTCTTTTGCAAAATACAGCATATTTTTCTGTTTGCAAATCAAACCAACTGTCTTTACATGAGCAGATTTACACAGTTGCAGTACACAGATAAGAAGAGTTCATAAATAAAAATTCTACTCCGTATACCATGCCTAGCAATTGTCAAGCCAATGTAACCTCCAATGCATATAAATAGTGTGGCTGATACAGTCTTCACCAAAGATGCGTCTCACGGATCTCTGCAATGATCTGGCTGGCTCGCTGCAGGGCCTGCACACAGCAACACACAAAAGCCAGAGTTAGTTATGCTGGAGAGATTTTCCAGGGATGTAACAGCAGCAGTCTGGGCAGTGTAAAGTTAAAAAGCAAATCAAAGCTAATCAGTTTCATTATGAAATGAGTGGCAACCCATCAAGTTCTCAAGAAGGGCAGACTTTTTCACCATACACAGTTGTAACGCTGTAAAGCTTAAAAATAAAAGAGAAACTGCACCTACTTTATATCTAGCCTGCTAAACTGCAGACTTAAAAGCTCATATGTAATCCTTTCTGGTCATGTATTGGTTTTAATTCCTCTAGCAGAGAAAATATACACTGGCATAGCCTTAAAACACAGTAAAGAAAAAAGGAAGACAAATCTTCAAAAAGTTTCACATTGATATGGTTAACTACAGCCACGAGCTCCTGATCTCTTCATTACCTTTAGCATGTCAGCTGCCTCTTTCCTGCGCTGTGCCATGTCCTCAGACTCCGTGAGAAGGTCATCCAACAACAGGGATTTATACAGCTGGCCCACCAGCTCACTCTGGAGAGTGTCCTTCACGTGGTTCACCAGAAAATGCATCACTGCCTTTGGCACACTGCAAGCACATAAAGATTGTTTCTTTAAAATAATTATTCAAAACCAGGTCTGTTCCAGATTGAAGAATGCACAATGAGGGCAAGCAGCTACACACAAGCTTGGTTCAAACTACCAGGAATCTATCACTACCATAAATAAAAACTCTCTCAAGTAAAAGCAGCATGATGTACAATATAAGAGTAGTACTAATTGATATAAAATTAATTTCTTCCAAATAGAATAGCTGCACTGTAAAAAACATGAATAATATAAAACACAAAATAAGAATAAATAAATTATTTTGCTCATTAGAAACCAACCTATCTCTACTGTGCTAGGGATGACACACATTTAAGTATGTCAACCCTAAAATCAAATTTAATGTGTAAATGGGAAAGGAAAGAGGCAAAGAAATAATTCCTATCTCTGATATGACATAGTACAAACAGTGCAGTAAAGTTACGGTAAACAAAGCACTTCCCTGCCATGAAATACTACAAATTATATTGAAGGTATTAGTTTACTGGATAGACTAAAACACCTATGAGCCTCATTAACCTGCTCTAAAATCTGGTTTCCAGATTCCTGTATTTCCCTCCCAAATTTCCCATATACATAAAAATTTAAATACATACAAAATTAGGTCTTTCCACAAAGTCATAAGCAAAACAAAGTTTTATATCATTCTTGATTTTAAAAAAAGTATGACATTTTGTAAGCAAAACTTTAAAGGCATTTTCCATAGCAGAAAGAACTCTTTATGCTGTTTCCATCCTTACAGCTAAGTGCTAGAAAACTGAGCCACACTAGTTCCTATTTGACCTTCCCATTTGAAATAACAGGATGGCAAACCTAAATTCTGTCAGGGGTACACAGCACCTAGAGTTTATTCCAGTTATTTGCTGCAAATCATCCATCTGAATTGAAGCCTCCTCCAGAAAAGCAGGAATCTCCTAAATAATTAAACCTTTTACTTAATATTATACAGAACTTGAAACCAAAGGAGAAAACAAGTGCCTCTTCAAACTTTTCAATTCTGTGAAGGGTCAAGTTTTACTGCTGCTGTCCCTTCCAAAAAATAAATATATTTTCTCTCTTCTTACAAACATAAGAACATGATAAAAATAACAACATTATATATATAACTTGAAAACCAATATTTGGCTTAAATATTTCAAGGAAGTTTGTGTTTACCTGTCCTGAATGTTCTTCCTGACAATAAGGAAGTAAGATTTAATAAGTCGTTCAATCACTTCACAATCTCGTTGCTCACGGGCAGAAAGTTTACGTGCAACAGGTACAGGCTGTGTGAAAAAACAAAACCCTCAGATTACCAATGCTGCTCATTTGCATTTGTAAATAAAATTGTAACTACTGCTTTTTTAGCCCGAGTTTGATGGATGTAACCTGTCTTGCAACAAACCTATAATTCATCAGAAATAACATTAGAGGCATATCCAAATCCAGATGTGTGAAACAAAGGTCAGAGGGCACCACTACATGTTTTCTAAAGTTCTCCAAATACTTCAAATATCTCCATCTGTTTTTAACTTACGTGAGTTTTGTCCTTAATGATTCTTCTCCTCTAACATAAATATTCAACTTCAGCAAAAGAAGAGCAGGAATTTGAGTTGAGCTGAGCTGAGATTTGTTTCTGTAGCACCACCTATCTAGACAAGGAGTTCACTTGCACAGGAATTTGTGAAAGGAAGCCAGTTATCCCAATCTTAGGCTGAAACTGGAGCAGGCAGGGAGGTTGCAGGGAGATTGGGATTGGGCAAGTAGCAAAGCAGAAGAGACTGGCTAGAGCTCCCTGTTGCTACATGGGAATTATTTACAAAGACATAACATATTAGCAGCAAAGTTACAAGATGTTTTCTTTCCTGAGCCTGAACTACAAAGAAAAGGAATTTGTCTTCCATGACTCACCACATCTAATAGGTTTACAGCATGTCCTTTTTGAGGACTAGCAGGAAGGGCTGCAGCTGGCTTGGATTTTTCCTCTGCTGATACCTCTTCTGCTTTGGAGGGTTTTAGCATTCCTCTCCAGCTGCCTGTTCCAGACTCCTGAGATGCATCTGATGCTACAGAAGGAGTCTGCACAAACAGCACATTGAAAAAACATGGCAGAATTAGAACTTGGGCACTGTAAAGAAGCGTCTGATCAAATCACTACAGATAAAACTCACTAAAAAATGAGATTTTCATAGGTATAGTCCCTTCATTCTGTTCTTCACATTCCCCACATTTATTCTCCTTTTGCTGGTTACAGTTGACAAAAGGTACCAGTAAAATGAAAGCTTTTAAAATTCATATTCTCTCTAACAAAGGATATGAAAACATCTCACATGGAGAAGCTCCGCAGCATTTTAAGGGTCTACAAATCACTTCTGAAATATGGGGTGGTCTTTCTAAGTCATTTGCCTTTTACCACACATCCTATACTATCAGGATCATTCTGAAAGTATATTTTGAAGATCACCACAGCTCTTGCAATACTCAAATTTAAATTCTTTGAGTTTTATTTAAATACAAACTGAAGTTTCTTACAGTAACTGCTAAAAAATATACACATTTTTGTTTTGAGGTACCACAGCTATGAACATATTTGTGCTGTCAGAATTTAGAGAAGGCTTTTTTTTGTAACAAATCAAAACAAAAATCTTCATCCTCTGGAAGTGACGATCAGAGATTCTGGGAAATTCCAGACAAAGAACGACTCACGGATCTCCTGAGAAAAAGATGTAACACCCAACCCTTAAACATTAGGAACCACTGACAAAAGAACTATTAGTGGATGGTATCCACCATATGTTAATTAGTACTAAAAAATCCCAAAGTTTATTTTGATGTAGAATTGGGACAATTTTTATTTTGTACCTTTCCACAAGCCTAATATCTCTTCTATTTACTACCGTGCTTTAAAATCTATTCCTGTCTGAAAAACATTGAAGGTCATTCAAGGCTTTGTACTACTATTTATGTTTTGCTTCAGATATAGGAGGGAAAAAGCTAAATTCATCTATTGCATTTACAATTAAACACCACAGGCTGATCTTATATCTAAAGAACAAGTGAGAAACAAAGCAGAGAAAATAGAATACCAACAGTAGCATACAGGAGGAAACCCAGCTAACCTGTGCACATCAAACACTCTATTTAAATTGCACAGCTGCTCAGAGGTGTTGTAGAATACACTATAAGAATTCAAACTATCAAACTCTGTTAATAAGAGAAAATTATTGTTAAGGAAAACTCCACGGCATGATTTATGATTGCAAGACAGCTGTTCAAAATGACAAAATTGCCACTCTCAGTCTGTGTTACTGTGGAGCCTGCTCTACCTCCAAAGTAGTATCAGAAACAAAGCTACACAAGAGTGTCTGAAATGTATCACCTAACAGAGGACAGGTTTTATGGGAAATGCAAACCAAATCTGGCAGCTTCCTGCAACTTCCTAAGTCAGAACACTACCTTCACAGTGGCTCTGGATTTCTTTTTAATTTTTGCAGCATATCAAAACCTCTAAAACATTGATGAAAATAATAGTTAAAATTCTACTATTGACTAGATTTTGACTTAAACCACTTTGTTCAGGACAGAAATGGAAGCTTTGCATTAAAAGCTGAATGTGCAATGAAGCAGAAAACCTGAGTCCCCTTGGTACTCCTAATACACAAACTTGTGACTGCTCATCTTTTCTGACTCCAGGCAAGAGCAATTAGCGGAAAAGCTTTCAGAGTAATAACGAGCTGTTATTTGAACACAAGAGACAGCACACCTAACATGTAAAAAAACACTGCAGAACACATTTAACAAATATAAGTAAACCAGGGATTCAACAACTATGTGAAACAACACAAAGGAGGTTCAGTTTGAACAAAGCCTGTAAAGATTCCCTGCAGGAAGCAGGAAACTCACATTTTAGCTTATCTTCTGTCCTCCTTCTTTAACTGTCAACACATTAAAAACATGCAGTTTAACAGCCATGCTGAAGACTTTTGATTACAATACTGTTGCACCAAACAATCTATTGACAGTTTGAGGCAAATTATGCTGCATATTTGTACCATAATATATTGCAAACAAGAGTTCAAAGAGAAAGCAGTGACTTGGCCATCTCAAGGCATGACTTTACATGCCACTGCACATAAAATCAGCAGTGCCAAGTAATCCACACTGGGTAGGACATCCAGACTGGGTAGGACGTACTGTCGGTGACAGAGCACTACAGACAAACTGCTTTCCTTACATCTGGGGTGCACCACAACAGACATGTGCATGCAGTGCTTAGAGGAAAAATCAAGACAGACCTTGCCATCAGCCTCAGCAGAAGCAGCAGTAACAGTCTCCTGGGAAGCAGGTGCCAATGCACCTGGAGCTTTAGTAGACTAAGGAAGGTAAAAAATGCAGGGAGGGGGAAAAAAAAAGAATTCAACTGAAGACCACCAAATTTACCTAGCAAATTTCATACACTTTTACCTACTAGCATATTTTAAAATCCAGAAAAGAAATATTTTGAATTTGCAAGAAAAACCATAATAGAAGCAGAAAAAAAATTTAAGGAAAAAAAAAAGAAAAATCATCTCCAAGACAGTTAAGAGACTTTTGGATTATCAAATCTTCAATTTCATTTCAGCTCCTACACTGATGATATAAAGATGAAATCAATAAAAAGAAGGATCAAAGAGCACTGAAAGCAATCTCTAGATAGCTACCTTAAATTGCCAGTTCATCCATCAATTGTCTTAGACTGATTAAAGGCAGTAGTATTAGATCTACTCTGGGACTTCATCTCACTTCTGAAGGTAATGAACTTAGTGAACAGATTTCTATCAGCTGTAGAAACTCCTGTTACAACCTCATGAGGATCTTAAACTATATTCTCTATCTTTGAATTCTAAATACTTCACATAGTATTAAATAACTGTCTAAAATTCCAGCTTATTGTCAGACTATTGTTTTCTACAGCCAGACAATATTTTCCCTGACACTTGGTTGATTCTTCCATCCCTCTCATTGCACTATCCCACAACCTGGTAAAATTAGGCAAGCTGCAGAGACAGAATACATGACTGGATTACAATGAACAACCGAAAATGTCACCTCCAACATCTCCCAAAGACAGTAAGACTGCAATAAACTGCAGTTTTAAGAGTGACTTAAAAAAATAAAACCCAACCACAAGTCACTATGTTGGCACAATGGATATTTTATATCACTTGTTTATATTTTGAAATCAGTGTGTCTCAGCTATAAATTTAAGCATGGAAGTTCTGAGTTCATCTTCAACATCTGCAGGCACTTTATACCTTACCTGAGATGACATTCAAGTAATAAGTGTAATATTAAATTTACAGACAAGTCTTCAGAAATACCAGATTTAAAACCTCCCAAAAATTGCATCTTTTTAAGAAAATGGCATTCCACTTCTATCTTATGAAACTGAAAGGAAAAAAGTCAATACCTGGAAGCACCCAAGACTGTTACTATGGCAGCATATCAAAATTTCCAATACTGAGATTGGATCTAGGAAAATGCATTAAACTTTATATAAAAAATAAAATCAAACATTTACTTACCTTGTCTCGTGACACAGCAGAAGGCAATTCCCGGGCTAACCTGTTCCGCCTTTGTTCCTTTAAAAACAATCCAGCAAGACCTCAGTTATGTATTGCTCTGGATCAACACAGAGGCAAGATTCACATCTTACTGATGACTTCCATTTTAGAGACAAACACAAGTCATTTCATCTCATCCAGTGCCATGCCAATACTGAGGTCTATGAAACCATCAATTATTTGGATACTTTGATTACCTGGTCAAAACTAAATTCTCAATATAAGAAGTCTGGCAAAGTTTTTTTGCACCACACTCCATAATCAAAAGCTAAGCCTTTAAAAAACAACATCAAAGCTACACAATTTGGCTCAGCACAGATACCCTACAGCCCTCATTAAGCTGTAAATCCTCCAAGTAATCTAAAGGATTTGATTCTGTGGCCAGCACATGATTAGCCCAAAACAAAGGGGGAGGCAGAATTCGCTTCATAGCAAAATAGAGTTTGAAGCAAACAGGACAAAGAAATATCTGATTTTGCTTGAAATTAACAACTTATTGTTCACCAAATAAGGCTTGGGTTTGCATGGTTTGGTTCTTCAGAAATTTCAATGTCCTGTTTAGGAAAACATTAGGAAAGAACTAGTTTAAGCAACACACAATGATAGAATTTTATATGTTCAGCTTCACAAAGCCTTAATTTCTGTACTCATACCAGTTTCTATACACATTGTTTTTGAACTAGATTAAAGAGCAGTCTACCAAGGCAAATTCAAATGCATACCTAGTCAGGACAAAATATATGTATAGAAGGAAGCAAAAGGTTAAAACTAAGGAGTAGAAATTGTAATGGAAGCATTTAAAAAAGGAACACTACAAGAGCATGTAGTGACAGGACAAGGGGGAATGGCTTCAAACTGCAAGAGGGTAGGTTTAAATTACATATTCCACAGGAAGAAATTCTTTACTGTGAGGATGGTGAGGCACTGGAACAGCTTGCCCAGAGAACGTGTGGATACCCCATCCCTGGAAGTGTTCAAAGCCAGGCTGGATGGGGCTCTGAGGAAGCTGGTCTAGAGGAATGTATCCCTGCAGAAGGCAAGGGAGTTGGAATGAGATGACCTTGCATGACCTTCCAACCCAAGCTATTCTATGATTCTGTGATGAATGAAAACAATGTGTTGGATAAACACAAGGGTATTAATGAGCTCTTAGCCAGAGAGATGAAGTATTGCAACAACACCAGATTGATTCTTCCCATCTAGCAGACTGGTTGTTGAACTGCTTCTACAGGATGATGGCAGCAACAAGTATTATCAATTAGATTTGGGCTTGAAAAATGCAAGACTTCTGATGGGAGACTGATGGAGAGAATGTCTCAGGGAGACTGAAGTGTGGAAACACAGATTCAAGAACAATGCCAAAAGCAAGCAGAAATTAGAACCTGAACAGAGGAAACAATACTTGTGCTATCCTTTCATGAATGAGAGGAACATTACTGATACATTGTGTCAGAGACAAAATGCAGTTACTTCAACATTAAACACCATCCCACAGCTACTTATTTAAAGTTCCCCTTAAAAAATGTCATTTCATAGGCAACACTCAATTAGGTGCCCATCTTGTTTTCCAGACTGAAAAACAGGCAGAATCCTTTCAGTGGAGTATCAACCAGATCCTGAATGTAATACACAACAGAAATTAACAAACTGACAGATCACTACAGTATACGCCGTATTCATAATTCATCACATTTCTAATGCCTCAAAATGTAGACATGTACTTCAATGAAAGAAGTTGAAGCATTTGTTATTTTATCAATTTCACTTTCATTAAACGGACAAGAAACTTTTAAAGAGAACATATTTTCTTACCTCTATGTTGTTATTCATTAACCCACAAGCATCAGCGAAGTCTGGATGTTTGGTATTGATATAAGCTAACTCAATGGCCACCAGATTATGAACCTGCAATGCAAGACATTCACAGATTCAGGGAGTAAACCTAATGCCAGTGCAGAGCAATGACCTACAACGTTAGGAAGCACAGCTTAACTGCCCACAGCAAAGGACCATTCAGCCACAAACCACCTACAACTGGGAGATGGCTCACCATGAGGGATAGTGAGTATGCAAAACAATTTTTGCTTTTCACATCAAATGCAGAGTCAAATAGTGAAACACTATTTACTCCCCAACAGGCAGTCCAAATCAGACTTTAATATTAAAATATATTTATTTAAAGGTACAAGTTGAACTTTCAGTTTTCACTAGCTAAAGGACTTTACATGCCTCTGAAACACACAGAATAAGGATCACAATTTAATTTTCATCACTGCATCCCAAACTCTACAGTAAATGCACAGCTTCTGTAACAAGGGAGGGAAATAACCTATATGAGGAAGACTAGAAAATGTTAAATTGAAGTTTTAGTAAAATTCTTCTTGGGAAATTGAAACATAGGGGACAATATGCTTAACACTAACCCCACCCCTTTGTTTTTTATGTATCTATATTCTAATATAGAAGAAGATTCAAAACGTGTACATATTAAATAACAATCAATTTAACAAATAAGTTAAGATTCCTTTAATAACTTGGGTTCCTGACACTGCAAACAGAAGCATCAAGACTCCAGAAAACATGCACTTTTCTCAGCAAAACTACAGTAGATGGAAACTCACCATTTCATTTGTGACAGGAAGTCTCCTACGCAAAAGACAGGTTACTACTTCAACTATGGCATCGTGCAATTTAGGAAACCTCAGTAATTCCTAAAAACAAACCAAAATTTTACTGGTGTGACTTCCAGGAGTTTTTAAGCAAGTAATGACACAAACACACACGCCAGTAATTACAAACCCAATTCTAAAGCATGCATTTTTACCTGTGTACTGTAATTACTACAATGCTGGATAATCCTCTGCATTTCCTCATGAACCAGCTCCACACAGCGCAAGCTCGGTTCTTCCAAACGTTTGATTTGCCTTTTTACCAGCAACTCAAATGAAACTTCAGGAACAAACAAGGCAGGACGGGGACCCTGGTTCAAAAGGAGGGAAATAGCTGCTAAATTGTGTATAAAACAAGATGCATTTCTAAGAAGTAGTATCTGATGAGGCCCAGAATAAATCAGGTCACAGTGATCACAGCTGACACTCGGAACAGGTCTCAAGAGTAAAATATGTTACAAGAATATTTAAAAATAAAAGCTGTAAGTTGCTATCTTTAAGACAAAATGTGTTACACAATGATTAACCAGCATCCTTATAGAATCTTGGAGGTTTCCACCTACTCATGTCACTTTAGACTTACAGATCTGAACAATGCTTTTTAACATTTGTAGATCCACATTTAGATGAAATTTATTATAAAGGCAAAGACATTTTCTTTCTAATTTCAGAGAGAAAACCTGCCATTATTTCTTGGCCGGTCTTGGGCATTTAATACCATACCAACAAGATAGGTGGGTTTCAGTGTTTGGAGTAATTTCATTTATGCCCATACAGACCACTGCTTAGCTACACATGCAACCTTTCTTACCAGAAATATGACATCTTTCCTGTTACTAAATCCTGGTTTTACATTTTTCATTCACAGGAGGATAGGAACATGCACACAGATCATTACTACAGAGTAGCTCATGCTCCAAGACCACACAGGAACCCGCCTGTCTGTCCACACCCAACAGACAAAGTACAAAAGCAGACTGATGTATGTGACATCCAGAGTCAGGCTCTAGGGAGTGAACATTTTATATACTGCAAAATTTAAAACTGAACTTACTCTGTTAATTCTTAGCAACACCAATTCCCATATCAGCAAGAAACCAAATCTGTCAGGAAAACACTGAACCATTTCACTGTTGTGTCCCTTATGTAGAACTAAACCTTTGTTTCCTATCTAACACACAGCCACAAAACTTAGAAATACAGAACACTCACAGTGGCATTTCTAATGGCAGTCAGAATGTCAATTGTGTTAAGGCCACCCAGAGGGTCAACAGATTCTAAAGTTCTTCCAAAAGTCTCATGAAAAATATAACAGATTCTGGCTCCACCACATCTGAAAGAAGAAAATAACAAGTGAAGCAGCAAACAACAAGAAGAAAGCTCTCATTGCAAACATTTTTTACAGTTGCTTGGATTCAAACATTTTTGAGTATGTTATGGTCCAGTGTAGTACTATTGCCAGTGAGAGCCAGTAAGAGCCACTGGGTCAACCTAACCACGCAGTCAATATTCCAGGAAAACATTGCACTTACAGCTCTGAAGTCTCTATATATTTTGCTGTTCCTTCAATAGTGTTACAATACTCTGTGGCAAATTTGGTGATCAGCTGCAATAAAGTAGCACTTTTGTCTTCAACAGGTTCCCCATAGCTGTTCAGTAGAGACTGGTACTGAGCAGCTAGAACATTAATTCTGGTTTTCAGTTCTGGCAAGCAATCCCTGATATGATGCATCAGCAGTCTAAAAATAGAAAACAGTCCCTCATTAGAAGAAAGGAAAAGTTTCAGCGTTATCATCTCCATCAAACCAGACAAGAGAGACAAAATAACCACCAAAGGAAAACATTTACTTTGGAAAATTACAGTAAACTCAGAAACTGAGAGAACCAGAGTTTGGAATCAGAGTTTTCTTTAATGCATTACTGTACAGCACCAGAAAAGAAACTAAGGGTAAAAAGAAAAGTCTGCACATATGTCTAACACATCAGTTTGTATCTTAAAGTAATACCTGTTCAGTGTTCTAGCAAGATACTTGGTTCCATTTCGATTGGCTAGGGAAGGATACTTCTTTTGAAGAAACCCATACTCATCACGAATGGAATCAGCCACACTCTTCTTATTGTTAATATCCAACTGACTCCTGAAGGTAAAAGGCAGAGTGACACACTAGTTAGCGGATGCAAAGTAAAAATAATTTACACTTCTGCTTTTCTGGACAGAACATTTAACAACTGGTTTATGCTTTACCCACGTTAACTCACCTTCCTTACACTTTGAAGGTTTTTATTTGCTGCTCCATGCAGCACAGTCAACAAATCTGTATTGGTAGCAACTATACACAGACTAAGCAATGCTTTTATCAAAACTACATGAGATTTGACCTAAGTAATGTAAAAAAGTACAGTAAACAGTACCATAGCCATATGCAGTTATGCCTAAGACATACAGGACCTGTGCTGGATCAGAGCTAATGTGAACAGCTGACCAGAAGCACCCCTCAAGCTGAAGGACAACAGCAGAAGTGGTGACACTACAGTTCTTTTAGAAGTGTTTCTACTCCTCTCTGCATTAGCAGTTGGTTGAGTGGAAGAACAAAGGCTTTTGACAAGCGAGCAACAAGCTCCTCACTTCCTTACTCAGAAGTTTATTTTAACATTGTCACCTTATTCTTAAAACTATATTCACGGCTAAAAAAGCAGAAAGCATTACTTCATATTAACACAGTTTTAAAAATAGCACACATGTGCCCACACAGACCTATTCACTACTCCAATGATGCCAAGTTTGACTGGAATCACTCTTCCCATGAGCACATCCATAGCATCAGTGCCAGCATCCATGAGATCCAGCTTTGTGATAACAGCAAGGGTTCTTCGACCTACCAAAAGGAAAACACTCACAGGGATGTTCTGATTTGATCAGAGTAACTAAAACTCATAATTCAGCACAGTGGAGAATTAGTGACCTAAATTCATTAAATAGGTAAATATTGCCCATCTAAACCAGTAGGCTAACACACACAGGACTTGTCTGGGACCTTAATATTTCCTGAGCTCTTGGTCTGAAAAAAAATGTGCCAAGAAGTTTTTCTTTAAAATTTAACACAATTTTTGAGTCTAAAAAAAATAAACAAGCATCTCAGTAAAATCAGTAGCTTCTTGGGTCTTGAAACTTTCATGAGTGTACCTACTTCAGTACTGTAGATTCTCATTAGATAGCATTAGTCCTGCAGAACTTGCAACATGATCTATCACTCTAGACCTTGGAGTTTCAGAACTTTGGGAAGTGTTCCAAAAGACACTGTCACTCATTTTTACAGGGGTAAAATAAAAGGGGTCCACTATCTTGAACCAGCACAGTTTAACTGAGCAGACTGCCAGAAGAGGTTTTCCCACAAGGTTATGTGGCAGACAAGCCAATGCAGACTTGGGAGTTTGAAAACAATCAAGAAATGTTACACTTTATGGAAAGAAAAATTTGAGGGTACCAACACTAAATATTAGCCTAATTTCTGCATACCTATTTTCCAAGTGTATTAATCCATATTCTTTCAAATCACACAGTGCCATTTGTTAGTCAATGCTACCGACAGCACTTTGCAAAAGCAAGAAGCAGGCAGCCAGTAGCTTCAGATCTGTTTCAAAGTCCTTAGGTAAATATAAAATGATAATCTTCCTTCTCCATTAAACCAGTCAGTTCTCCCACATAAATACAGAGCACCAAAACTAATCTTATCCTTACTAAAAGTTACTAAACTAACAGCTAGACAGTCAATTACCGGCTGCAGGGTGGCATATTTTCTCTACTAGAAGAAACAACATTGGAAAATAAAGCATTAAGTTGCCCTTACAGACAACTATGAACTACTAAAACTCTGAAAACCCCCAACATTCCTAACACCATTTTGCTGCTGTGGAAACAGAAGTGACTCCATGACTACTAGAATAGTCACTTGACCTGCTGGCAAGCCAGAAATCTATCAGTTATTAATTCAACCCAACATTCTCTTGAGTTGCAGAGACTGCAGCAAGAAGTCTTTAAGCACATATAAAAACCATATTTTCTAGGAAATGTGGTGACATTTGCTTTTCTTATTATATTTTGCCCAAACAACTTCAGTTTTATTTTAGGATTTAGTTTGAAAAAGAAGTTGAATTACAGCATCCAGTTTGCCTTGGTGCTTACCATCTGGATCCACCTCCCGAGCTATTTTCAGTGCTTCGGAAGTGGCCATGTCTGTGTTAGCGGCCGTCACTGCCAGGATAATCGAATTGGGGTTGCTGATGAACTGAAGGATGAGCTCTCTTATTTGCAGTTCAATGTCCTTAGGCTGATCACCAACAGGCACCTAGAGAAAAAAAACAATATGGAACTGTTCACAATTGTGTCTTTATGCCTGCATGAGGCTCGGTGTCCAAGAACCATGTGCACAACTGGCAGAGGGGGGGCTGCATGTCTGCATAGGCAGGGAAAGAAGTCATCTTGTCTTCTTCATGTCTCAGAAAATTATTCCATATGTAACCTGAACAAATAGGATCTGAATATTTCTCCTAGGGTGTCCTCAGTTTATACAGCCTCTTACACAAAACACACATAGAAACTCCTGGAGAAGCAATGTGGACAACATTTTCCAAGTTGCCCAATACTTATCTATCTGCAGGTACCACTCTGAGACCTGGAGTGCTACCTCTCCTATGAAAAGGAACACACAGCCCACACACCTACCATCAATTACATGTAGAAAGAGGAAAAACAAAAGCAAATCTATCTCTGACATCAGCAAAGAGCATCAGAAACCCAAATCTTACACCAGACGACAGTGACATGTTGAATTTATACGACACTACTTAACCTGTGGAAAGCAGTTTATCCAACAATACAGAACAATGGCAAAGAGTGAACAGGCACACCTTGTTCAAAAATACACACTGAGTCAGAAGAGGAGCACTCTGCATCTTACCTTTGTCATTCCAGGTAAGTCCACAAGAGTCAGATTTACAACATTAGACGAAAAAATCTTAAGATGAATTGGTTCTGGACTGATCCCCTAGAAATACATGAATAACAAGTAATAATTACTGCCCTGGATTATTTAAATGCATCACTTGAAAATCCAAAGGCTGTAGTTTCATACTACAAAGACTTTCTTTCACCACATACCTTAAAACACACAGCAAGTAAAAAAAGCCACATCTGTCAACCAATTCTTTTGTCTTTGGTAGCAGCCAATTTTATAATTACACATAAAGCCAGGTATGCAGCAAAATGAAAGCAAGTTTAACTGAAAATTTATTTTTTGCACTTTTATTACAGAATCTTGAAGTAAAGTAACAATACACTGTCTTTTAGCTGAAGCCATTTATCTCATTAACATAGTGAAAAAAAACTCAAGATAGCAAGCAGCATTCCCGTGTTCCTCATTAGAACAGTTAAATGCTTCTCACTCCTAGCTGCCAAAACTCTTTAAGAAAGGTTTAAGCAGCAAGAAAATCAATAGCAAGACAACAGATGGACAGTACAGGATTTACCTTATTGTTTCCTGAAATCCTCTCTGTTTCATTTTCTATTTCCTGACGAATTTCATCAAAATCTGTATAGATCTGAAGAAAGAAAAAAAAGTTTAAAAATCAAAGACAGCATTCACTTACTTAACTGCAAAATGTTCTCTTCTCCAAGGGATGGTGAAAAACTTTCTAAGGATACAGAATATGAAAAAAATATATAAGAATTACTATTTGCCCTTAAGCTGATGCTAACAGGAATCATCAGTGCTAAAAAATTACAGAAATTGGTATTTAATCCGTTGAGTAATTCTGTGAGATGGCAGTTATTAGCATTTACAACCAATATCAGACGTAAGTTATTAATCTGTGTCCAGCTAAAGAGAATTCCAAACACTGAATTCCATTTTGAGTCTGGTTGTAATCCTTTGAAGTTAATAAACAACATAAGCCTAAACCATTTCTCATCTTGAAGAGAACAAAGGGCAGTTTCATTTTCAAATTTCTCCACCCTTGTAAAAACTGTTCTCCTGCCACCAATGCAAAGTAAGTTAGCAAAGAGCCACCCTTGCACTGGTTCCCTCTATATTCCTCTCTAGCTTTCCTTCAATTTCTAGCACTGCCTGAAAGGTGAGGAAATCACCTTAAAGTAATAAACACTTATATAATTTTTCTGCCAACAAAAACATGACTTTCTTCGAGCAAAGAATTAAGCTTTGACTCTCTTTCTGAAGTACTAGGTCATCTTAGTTTCTGCTCCTTGACCCTGATGCACATGAGGCTCTTCCTTCTTTTTCACAGCTTTCTAATAAACCTCTGAAGTAGCCAATTATTCAATGGACTGAAATGACTTGTGCTTACACCTATCCTTGTCTTTGTGACATCCATTCTAATTTTGGTAATGCACAAAATAGAATAATCAACAAAATAACTTGAAAAGGACTATGATAAATAACCCAGCAGAATCAATAACAACACAACAGACATTTTATGTTTTTGAAAGTTTTCTACTCATAAAAAGCAAAACACAAAATCTTCAATATTTTGCCATATAGTGCAGCAGGCATAATAATGCCAGTAACAATCATCTTTTCAGGAAAGTCAAGGGAAGAAATAACAAAAGTAAGTGTATATATATGTTAACATATTTATGACACTGCTACTACATCAAGAGAGTAAACATACCTTATTTTTGGTATGAAGAAATTTACCCCATTCTGCAGCATCTACCTCTGAAAACAAAAATTGATACATGAGAAAGAAGTAGATGTTTCAATAACATTTTTCCAAGGCCTGTTCATTGAAAACTATATGATTTTTTTTTCAAGCAGCAAAAGAAAAATTAGTTAGCTTTCCACAGTTAGATGTTAAATAGCTCAGTATAAACAGATTTATGATTCTGTCTATTGAAACACTGCACCTTACTACTGTGTCTAATTTGTCTCACACAAGGCCCACCTTCATAACTGTGACTGAGCCAATCCTACAATCTCACTTAGTGAATAAGACCATTTCTGAATCAGCTTGTAACAGAAAACAAAAGAATTATTAGCAATAGCTTAAAAACCTGGGAAAAAAAAGTCTAGCTTTTAGCACCTTTTTTTAAACCATGCAGTAAGATCAAACTATAGCTGAAAGAAAAAGTTAGAAAAACCTGTAGGACTAAAAGCAAGCAAACAGAAAATACATAAGAATTCTGCACAACGAAGAAGCCTTAGGAGAACATGTCTCTTCCCAAATCTGTCAAGGACCAAACATCTTCACTCTTGTCAGTCACCACGGAAGTCCAGGATTACTTGGGGACTCTGCAAGAGCAGTCCCAGAAACAGCAAAGGAGGTTTTGTTCAATTCCTGCTTTGTATCACAGGCAGCAGTTTGTGTCACACTGCAAGATATTCACACCTTCACTACTAGGTTTCCAAATGTGTCAGGGGAAAGTTCCATTTCCAATTTTTAGTTTGTGGTCATTTCCTCTGTGCTCCCTGACACAGCAATGTGCTCTACAAGAACAGTCTACAAGAAATATGGCCTTTTGGCAAACACACTGTCTACCTACAATCAAGTAATCTTTCAAAACATTTTTTTCACTTAAGTTGAAATTTAACAAAATTGATCAACAAAGATTTTTAAGGATTTGGGAATTAAAAGTGCAGAAAGTTCTATGAAGCAGCAACGGCACAGAAGAAAAGCAAAAATCATCTCGTTCTAATGCAACAAGGTCAGAAAACTGAAACTCAATCAGATCACAAGACTCAGCAAAATAATCACCACAGTAGCTGAAGTGTAAAAGAAAAAGTGTAATCAACAATCATGTGGCATGAAATGTATGTGATTAGTGGATATAAGCATGCACTTTAGGTGTAGGGAGAAAAAGCAAGTGGATAAAGGCAACCTTTAGAAAGGTGTCTTGGATTTTTCCATGTAGCAGGGTCTGCAGTTAAAGAGAAACAGCATTGAATGGCGTTTAACATTTTAAATCATATTTCATATAGCATTTTATTAATTTTCAGCACCAGATTCTATCACAAAGAGCACAAATGCATGCAGACAGATGTGCATGCTAGTCTAGTATTGATGAGAGTGTGTAACATTAACAGTATGCACAGAAATAAGACCTTAACTAAACACATATAAATGATGCATATTAATCAGATATTCTATTCAACAAAGTTTACTTGATGATGACTATTATTGCCATTTACCTAATCCCAACAGCTCAGAGTATTTTCTTATCTCAGCACAGAAAACAGCACCACTGGGCTCCACAAAGCTGAACTTCTTTGGCAAAATATGTTTCTCAACTTACTCATGGCAAGAACCAGAAAGAGTAAAGACACATTTTTAATGTCACTAGAAGAGGTATTACTGTATGGGAAGGAAATCTGATGCTGTGCATCAATATTTTTAAGACTCAATTAAAGAATAACATCAGTTCTGAGACAGATTTAAGAAGAGACAACATATGTATCACCCTTCTCAACTTTTAATTTTTTCAAAGTATTTATGGAAATTCCATTACAAAAAAACCCCCAACTTCTTACTGAAGGGTTGATGAGTTTACAACTCTATTTTCCTGTGATCTCTGTACAACATCCTGAAAGTGCAAGAAGCAAAACAAACTGGTGAAGACATTTTTGGTTTGTGCCTGTTTGGTACAAACCGCAGGCAGCCCAACAATAATCACCTCATCTGTTTGAAAAGTTTAGTTCATCAGGAGAGTTGCTGTCTTGCTCAGTCAAAGGTGTGTGTATCATCAATAGAAACATGATTTTGATGGACTGGATCCGTTAAGGAAAAACTTTTAAAAAGCAAACTTTCATCCATACTGTTCTGCAGGCACATGAGCTATGAAAAAAACACCCTTAGGATAAAGCTTTTGGTTGTCTTGGTTGGCAAATGGGCAAAATTACATACCAATCTCCAAAGCAAGTGCAAAATGAAAGGGTTCCTTCATTCCAGGTTATATAACAGGTTTAGTTTATTTACTGTTCAGAGTAAATAAAGCAAAATGCATATAGAGGAAGAAACTACAGTATATTCAGTATTGTATTGCTCATCTCCTCTTATAAACTGAATCTAAGAGAGTAAAGAGAGGCCTAAAGCCAGGAAGAAAAATGTAGAGCAAGATACTGCTACTGTTATATTTGAAAGATATGGACCAAGTACTCTCTGGTTATGTCCCTCCTTGGGAGATGATTTCCTTCTCAGACATCGTTTTAGTCTTAAATTATTCTCTTTCTGTTGGCATGGGAATTTGCAGCTAGGTACTAGGCTTAGTTCTATGTATAAATAATTGTTTTTAGTATTATCTATAAGCTTCTTAAAATAAATATTAAAAGGACAAACTCAGGTCAGAGACACTGCATTTTAACTTGCTAACACCTACGGAAAAGTTTCCCAATAGATCTAATTTAACGGAAAGGAGTTTTTAGGAAAGGAGGAAGGATTTGCATTTCTCTAAATGTAACAATGCTCAAGGCAAGGAGAAAGTGTTTTAATTAGCCCACATTTAGCAACCCACTGTTCTGGCTTCCATGTAGAATGTTTTTTTATCACTCATTTAACTGGTAAATCAGTCTTCCCTCAGTTATGTTACTTTCTGGAAGCCTTTCAGGCAATACATTCAGAAGAATTAATCTCCTGATTTCACGAAAGATTAAATGCTAGATGAAGGTGTGAAGAAATGACACTTTGGTCATTATGAAATCCAGTATTACACATTATAAGAAATTATTAAAACAGCAGCTATTAAGAACAAACAGATCCTGCTTTTCAAAACAAACCCCGACGACATCTCTTCAATAAAGCAACAGTCTATACTTTTCTGGTTTTCCATATCCTGTAGTAAGACTTGAAAGCCTTAATAAATGCACAGGAAAAGCACACATATTACTTGATTTTTCTAAGGACTGCCCTCCACCAAATTGTACTAGTTATGTCCTACTCTACAATACTCCTTTAAGAAGCTCAATACAATACAAAGATGACTGACTTCAGTTATTCATATATCTCCTCTCCCTTTTTAAAGCAATAGAAATGTTATTCATTTACAATAGGAGCACAGAGAAGCTGCTGGGGGTCATAAAAGGCCACCACCGTAGAGGATTTCCTGCAGCATGGCAATGAGAACTTCCCAAATACTAACTTCCAAGGTTTCTAGTTTTCGTATCTTCACAGCTCCTGGACCCAGAATATGACCATCTGAACTCTTTCCCCCAAGTTGTATCATCTCATCCTTTCCTAGCTCTCTTTCTCTAAGTTATTAAAAAAAAAAAAGGGCACTTGTGAGGAAAATGTGCACCTCTTCCAATCCCTTCTCTATGTTGGACCATTTTTTGCCATCCTTGACACCAACTAGATTGCAAGCACTTTTGAGGGAAAGCTCTTTTTCTCTTGTGCTTCTACAAAGCCAAGCCCAGTGAAGCAGGCCACATTGTTTGGGAGCTAGGGGTAAGAGATTCCTATCTGAAGTAGAGAGCAAAAGGCTGAAAATACAGCATTGATTTATCAAGCAATGGATCTGTATTAATTACTCCTGTGTTCTGTATCAATTCTGTCTGTTCAGAATTTGAACCATGTTCAGTTTCCTATCCTGGAACAAACTAAAAAAAGGAACCTATAAGCATCTACTACTTGGCCACTGGTATGTTCTCTCTTATTTTCATTTCTGAACTACCATTATAGGTCTTCACTGCAAGACCAATTTAATAATTCAGAAGCCCAGGCCCAGTTCTCTGATAAGTGCTGCTTCTCTTGCAATTTGATCAGAGAACACCACAGCGTGGTATTGCCACATCGAACACACCACATGCACTGAATCACTAGAGGCCAACAATAAACAGCAAAAGCATGATGAGAACATTTCCTTCACATCAAATTACATACATTCTCTGTAGAATATACAGATCAGCCTGAAACACCATGTTACAAAAATACAGAACTGCAAATTTAATGGAAAATTTATCTCTGGTATTTTCTGACTCTCTTGATTTATTGCAGTGACCACAGTACAAGGGTATCATTTGTCCCTCCCTAAGTGAATAGTACAGCAGTCAAAAGTGCTTTGTGTTAAAAACTGGGAAGCTTTCTGGATGCCAACACTCCAACAGAGATAAAATTTAAGCTTGTAAGAACCACAGAGCAGTAGCTATTTTGAAATGGCTGTGTTAATATATAATTCTAGTAGAGCAAGTATTAGGATGGATACAAGTGACAACCACAAAACAGAAGTCAAAAGAGAAGAGACAGTTGTAAAGAGTATCTGTGTGTACAGAGAGCTCAATGCCAGCATGCAGAAAGCAGCATGCCAAGACTGATACTCTCTTGTCCAATATTCAACTTGTAAAGAAGAAAACCCTCATCTGGATAAAATCCTTTTCTGCAAGACTATTTCTCTCTGGGAAATCGCAAATCCATATTCAACCCTACCTCAACATCCACCGCATTACAAATAAAATTACCTCTAAAAATAGACCTCTAATGGCACTTATTACAATGTCACATAGCACAGCCAGGATAAGAGGTTGCCATCTTTTTTCTTTCCAAGCTACTTGACCCCATCTTCTCAGATATAACACCACAATCTGAACATAAGCTAAACCAGAGCAGCGACAACACCATCTAGACCATGATTTGCCTGAATTTTGGAAAGAAGAGACATTTCAAACTGAACTGGTAAATCATAAAGGTTTCTCTCGTTTTACCAAACAAGCCTACATCTCTCTCAGAGGAACAAGATGAGATTATAAGATGTACATATTGCATATTGATTGTTTTCCCCAAAAAAATTTAAGTGGGCATTATAAATAATAATTTAGCCCCACATCCTTACACATTTTAGATTTAAAATCCAAATCCCCAGATCAGATGCAACCTACAACAGAAAGGCTCTGCCTTGACTCAGAATACGCCAATTACAAAACCTCCTTGTACACCTGTAAAGTTGCAAAGAAGTACAAAATAATATTCTACCCTACAACTCAGAATCCAAGCATTCTGAGAAGTTCTAGAAATACAAACTATACACTGCACAGTACAAGTAATGTAAAAATGCATTTAAAGACATCAAATGTGCCACTTCTAAAAAGTTGCACAGAGACTGAATTCTCCATCCTTGGAGGTTTTCAGACCCAAACAGATAAAGACCCAAGAAACCTGGTCTTGAGCTCAGAGTTGGCCCTATTTTGAGGAGACTGGACTAGAGGTCTCCTGAGATTATTTCCAGCCTGAATTGTCCTTACAATTTCTTACATGGTTTGTGTGCTAATTGTTACGAACCCTAACTCTGTTCTCTGCTTGTGACAATAATTAAGATTGAAGCTTAAACCTTTCAAATAGCACAATACTAGTAACTGTCCTTCAGAAACCAAAGGCCATAAATATTACAGGAAAACAAATACTGTAAAGAACTTCTGACTTATTATTGATACAAACAAGTTAAGAAAAATTTGAACACAATGAGAATTAATAATTATAGCCCCAAGTTTATCACGCCAACAAAAGCCTGTGCAGTTGTTACTGTCTACATAAAAAAGCTAAGATTTATCTTACAATCAGAAGGTGGATATGCCCCTGCTGCTCCTTCCTAAGATCAGGGGCATTAGTTGGTATAAAATGAGCACTGAAACTCCCAAGGGACAACTGAGATCACTTTCGTGATCTGCTGAAGGATGAAACAGAAGCAGTACAGAAGACACGCTTCAAACTAAACAGCTTCAGAGCATTTGAAGTGCTGTGCTTGATGCACTTGGAGTCTCTCAGTGCAGCCCAGTAAGGTGGCATCTGTAAGCTACAGAACATGTCAATTTGATTCTGCTTGCATCTACTACAAATTTGTTTTCATTTCTCCTTCTTTCACTGCATTCAGAACTTACCTATTTCCTACTCTCCTTCTAAAAACTCTGTTACTCATCACCCTCTCAAAGAAATACCTTATTTATACAGCAAAAGGGGAGGGGACAAAAGACACACACAAGAAAATCATGTTCTCTACACTCCAGACAATTGTATTTATAACTGAAATGCTTCGTTTGGCCTGTTTTTCTCAAAAGAAATTCCCAAGAACAGGAAAGCTAAAAACATTAAATATATTTTGAATATCCAAAAGATTTTGACTTCATGACATTTGCTAAATGGACAAAACAGATGTGACAACAGCTGTGTTTTCTTCCAAGCAAATTTTAAAAAGCATACTAGAGTTTTAAGATTACAGCAACTGATTTTTCATTTAAAAGAAAGACTTGAATTCTCTTTCCAAAAAGGCAAAACACGTTCTTGGCTCACACTTACCATTTTCATCTCCAGCTCCTTTCCGACCATCCTCTGGGGAAACGTGCACCAGCTGCAGAATAAGGGGTCTCCGGGTGACAACTCCAGTACCTCGTGGGAGCAGATCCCTCCCCACCAGGCTTTCCAACACAGAACTCTTTCCACTGCTCTGAAAAGTGGAACACAGCTACATTACTTTCTTAAACATAAAGATGCTGTGATATTTTAGTTCGCTTTCGTCTGGCCCACAAACAGTGCTCTGTTTTGTCCTCTGCTATAGAGTGCCTGAAGGAGCACATGTCAGACTCCCTGCAGACACAGCAGTGTCACTGCCCAGGCACTGAAGGACACAAGTCTGCTACAACCAGTAACTGTCCAAACCTGCTTGGGATACTCAGAACAGGTATCTATCTGCATGGTTTGTAAGTGTCCCACAGTTTTTCTCTCTTAAGGTTAAACTAAACACATGACAGGTTTCAGAAAAATTAATCTCCTATTTAACATCTTCTACCACAAATATTAAACTCTCCAGAAACATTTCTGGGAAAAAAAAAAAATGCCTTCCTTTATATGCTCAGAAAGAAATTCTGTGTCTTGTACTATGTCATCTTCTAACATCTTGAAGTAAAACTTTACTTTGTAAACTGAGGGATTTAACCCTCTGTTAGTATTTGTTAGAATTAACGTGGGCTTGGCTAATACCAGCAGCAGCATTACACAAACATATATTAACTATGTATACTTGAGAACATTAAGGTGCTACAATGTTATATTCCTTTCGGTTTGAGGGTTGGGTGGGTGGGGTTTTTTGTTTGTGTTTTTGGGTTTGAGTTTTTTCGTATAATGTATTGTATCAGCTTCATAAATACAGACATTGTTTTACACCCTAAACACAGAAACAAACATTGTTTCATGGCATCCCACACTCTCTCTCTCTGTATATATTTAAGTATTTACAACTTCATTAAATGGACTGCAAACATCTGTCTACACAGCAAGTAAAAAGTTGGGAAATACTTAAAGGCTGTGAAATTACAAATACTCTTTGAGCGTCTATAGTTAAAATGTTCTCCTCCACAACTTTTGTATAAGATTCACAATTGGTCCAAGAAGCAGCTGTGAAAAACCTGGGCTTTAGAAGTGATTCCAGACCAGTACCATGTGAAAACTGAGAATAAACAACAGACCCAGCTATATCAACATAATACTCAGTCTGATTGGGAAGATTTTGTCTTTTTAATAATACTGTATTAAACTCTTTCAGTTTTCTGCAGCTCTAAGTCTACATAGAGATGCCATGAGAAAACCTGTCCTGACAGTCATTGCCACCATCTAGGAAATATTTCTGTACTAATGCAACTACTAAACAATTCTCTTGTTTGTTAAAAAACAAGCAAACAAAAAAACAAAACCAAGAAAAGGAAACCAACAGATGCTCCTGACAGCTGGAATGTGCATTATGTAACTGCTACAGAACCTCCACTCAGCCTACCAGTTCTGAAATAACAGATTTGAGACTTCACATAAATGATGAGTATATAACCTAGCAAAACATGATATAAAAGAAGTGATCAATATCTTTAAATCTCACACATTTAGTGACATTAGGTGACTTTTCTAAAAATGAAAAATACATAAGAGGTCAAGCAACACATTACTATCAGACAGCACATTTCTACTAGTGCAGTAAAACAAGACATGAATATATTATATGAGCTTTATAACCTATTGAAATAGGACTTGTATGCAGAACTACAAAATAAATATTAAAATACAAGGCCAAACCCCTAGAAAGTTTGAACAGCAACAAATGAAAGCCTTTTATTGTACCACTTTATTGCATACGCTTTATGGCACAGGAAAAAAAAAGATGTTCTATCAAAAATTTAATTTGTCTCAATAGGCAAATAACACACCAACGCAGATTATGCATATTTTTCAAAGTACATCTAAATCAAATTTGACAGCAGTGAGATCAATGGTCTAGAAAGACTGGCAAGAAGAACAGGGTCAAACAGAAATATAGCCTTATTAAGATTTGTTTTTCCTTCAAAAGACTCCCCTAAAAAGTAATGAATAATTTTCTTCAACTGTCCTTCTCCAAACCAACTTTGGGAACCTTCCCTGCAAGGAGCTCATAACAGACCACTGGGCACTGAACTCTTACCAAAATAACTTAAGAATAGTCTGACCAAAGCATGAACCAGGTCTGCAAGCCTCCCTAAGAGAGCTCCTGTTCTGGCACTCTTCTGAAGAATTACTGATATTACAGACTGTGAAAAAACAAACTTCACAGTGAAAAATAACAAACCACTTCTCAACAAACTTACTTAAAACAAGCAAAATGCCTAACCAAAAAAATGAGAGATGATAAAGGTTCATCTGCTGCATCGGAAAAAAGAAAACCAAAGAAGACCAGTGTTTCATTTATTAAAAATATTTCAAACATTAAGAGGCATCTGGATATGGCACTTGGGGATATGGTTTAGGGGTGATTATGCTGGGTTGATGGTTGGACTAGACAATCTCGAAGGTCTCTTCCAATCTTGATGATTCTGTGATTCTGTGGTCCCTTGAGCAAGATTTCTTAGACATGGGAAAAATGATCACTCAGTCTCAAAAGGCTGGAGATCAGACTTAGACAAAGTGGTTTCTCATGAACATATAATCCAAGCACATAAAGGATAGTAATAAATAGCTGGAATCCTTATCAAGGACCTTATCATGAAAGGAAACCAAAATCCATAGGACAAGCTGCTGCACACTGCTGCTCTTTAGTCTTTCCAAAGGAGTGGTAATGCAGGAAGCTAAAATGGGCACACACCAAGCTACACACAGAAGTAAACCACTGTGTCTTACACCACTCCCAATTATCTCTGGATGGAGAAGGAACAATCTGGATCCTTTGCAAACACACTAAATGAAACATTACAGTACTCCATGCATCAGGAAATTCTTTCAAATTGCATTACATTCCCAACTAAAGCAATCTGTTGTTAGAATACAATTATCTAGTGACGCACTTCTTAATCTGGACTCCTCAGCATCCATTACCAAGAATTGTCTGGGAACACGCTGAGGAAGGCAGTAAACACAAAGCTGATCTTGATCTGCCACTGGGATATGGGTCTGTTAAGAATACAAAGTCAGGTCAGCCAGTCCTTCAAACAATAGATGTAGACAGAAACTAATACTGATGACCAAAGGTACCACAGAAATTTTAGGTGAGCCTGCAGAAGCATCACACTTGTTCTGTCCTCTCACTGAAATGCTTGTCACGATTTTAAGCATGGACTGAAATCCACAAATTCATTTAAAGATGGGTCCAGAAAAGCATTAACAAACTCTTAACTTTTCACAGGAGATGAGGCAGAACATCTGATCCTAATTTGAAATATTTATTAGCTGTGATATCTAGAGGAACTTAATAGAGATTGCTCAGGAAAAAAAAAAAAGCAAATACAGGAACATCTTGTGTCACATCCTTAACCTTTGTGTCAAACTTCCATGGCTGAGTGTTTTACACTCTGCTCTGTCAACCACCATTAATCTCACAGAGGAACACCTGAGTCTGGTGGATGGTAAAACCGCTTTCCCCAGAAGTACTAAGATAAAAAGAGATGAGGCACACAGGACTTCAGTATTTTACATCATATATACTGTCAGAGTGTGTTGAAACATTATCAGCATTCTCACTGCCTCTGTAACACCCGTATGTTCATCTTTGTTTAGATTAATCTGAAGATGATGTTGACAATCAAGGATGCAGAGCAGTCACTGGGAAACAACTGTGCACTTATTCTCCCAAATTAAGAAGCTGCAAACTGTAAGAATTGATCCACTCCAAAAAGCCAACATCTCCACTTTTAACAGTCCTCATGAGGTCGCTCTGCCTACCTGTCCTTCATTTCTTCTTTACTTGTCCCTGCAAATTTCAACTGTGTGCACTTAAGTATCAAAAGGCATTTGCTCCCATCCATTACACTAATTCTTAAGAGCAAATGTGGGTTACGATCTGCTGCATTACAAACCACAGTTTTAGCAATTCAGAAGCAGCACACAGCAAATGCATGATTTTATAATTGTCCAGCTTCATTAGCAGCCAGAGATGTTACTTTCAAAAACACTTTAGGGTCATTGACAAGTCAAAGGGAAGAGACTCTGTCTTGAAAATGCTGAAGTAACACTATGAGCAAACATTCATCCCCCATCCCATTTACTTCACTGGATTTCTTATTCTATTTCCACATCCTCATTAGCATTCCTGTTTTAGGAGACTTGTGCCCTACACCAAACAGAATGCAAAGATGTTTTCTCTCTATCAAAAAAAGAACCCTGAACCAATCCTCTTGCACCATGGAGTTATTCTCCACCTGTACCCCTCTCTACAGGGACAACAGCCTAGAACACCCCGATGGCGAAGACCAGGGCAAAGAAAGGATCAAGCGCCTCAGTCTTGTCCATATTCTCTGCCACTGGATCACCTGCCACAGTCAGCAGCAAGCCTGCACTACCCTCATTTCTCTTTTTTCTTAACTGCTGATACAGTGCTGGAAGTTCCTGTTGCCACTGATGTCCCCTACTAGTAACACTGGCTTTCTGGATACCGTCTCTGCCTATGCAGGCAGTATTTTTATACCCCTGAGCAAGCTTGTCCTCATTTCTACCTCCTGCATGAGTCTTCTGTGCTGAGGCTGAGTCATGAGTTCCCTCAATACCGCTCTCCTTACACCTCCACTCATTTTCCCAAGCAAGTGGACAGACTATTGTTTTGTGCTCCACGAGGCTGTCCTTAAAGGAATGCCAGGTCTCTTGTGATTCACTGTCCTTCAGCTCACGGGGTCCCGCCAATTAGCTCAGCAAATAAAGTCTGCTCTTACTCTTATGAAGTCCATGAAGCAAGAAGGCAAATTAACACAAGGCCCACCTGGAGTCTCACTGATGCATAAGAACCATCAAATTTCTCACAGTCACTGGCTCAGATTGTTGACTGTTGTATATTTCAAGTATTAATAAAATGATAATGAACTTGTATCAGCTGCAACAAATTTCAAGTCATCTTACAAGCATCTCCTGCCTTCCTTTGTCTGTCTTTAGACTTCATAATATCTTTGTCGAGCCAATGCACAATGCATCATCTGTGGAGAAAAAACCTTTCTAAGGAAACATGTCCAACAAACTACTGGGAAACTTCCAAAATAAAAATTAGTTGAAAGGAGTGGAAAACTTAGCTCATTGCTTTTGAACAGGGCACACTGATAACTTTTTTTACTATCTCATCCAATAGGAAAAAAATGCAAAGCACTCCTGCAACACAACACGGACTTACTACAAGACAGCACAAGAAAACAGAGGCAGTGATTCTGGAATTCCCTATGACTTCTGGAGTGGCACAACAACACAAACATTTGAGAATGACAGTAAGGAACTGTGAAGTAAGAGAGACTGTCTCAATGAGACATAATAACTCCTGAAGAGTTCCATTAAGGAAAACAATGCATCTACTTTTGCATCTGAGATGAAATAGTGGCAATTTTGCAGTTTCTGTCATACAAGAAGTATAGAAGTCCTGCTGGTAAATCATGCTCTTGGCAATACATACATATACAATTTCCTAAATTTTCATTCTGTCACTGGGAAATAAGAGCTAATGCATTTGTGCTGGGATCTCATCCCCAGGAATATTATCCAAATTGGTGCTTTAAAAAGTTATTTGCAGTATCCATCCTAGAAGAATTCAGCCCGCTATAACTAAAGAGCAGCAGTATTTTTTTTCTTTCCTTATTTTGCAAATATGAATTATTCTGGAATAAAAGGTGAGTACACATGCAATTTCAGAGCAGTTCCACAAGGGAACTGCTTTGGTTGGAACAGCTATTGTAACAAAATTTTCCTATTCAAACTAGGAATGTCCCAAGCTAGGTCGGTTGTAAACAGCAAACAATTTTAAAAAATTTATTTACTAATCAGAAAAGAATGTTAAAGCTATAAGCAGGCCAAATGAATTATTTTAAGACATTGTTTGAAACAAAATTACACTTCTAAAAGATGCAAAAGAGACAACAGGCTGATCCCAACTTGAGAAAGCAGTAAAACCAGCACAATGCACTGCTCATTGTTGCAAAATACATGCGAGATCTTGTCCAGACTACAAGACTGTTGCTCCTGCAGGGCATTCCCCATTTACTTGAACAGAGAGCTCTCCTGAATAACTCAGGGAAAGACTTGAAGTCACAGGAACTACCTCCACATAAAACAGCTTATGTACAAGCAGTAAGGAATGCTAGAACTGGCACAGCTCAGTCCAAATTCTTCAGAAATCCCGCATTTACACCATATCTAACTGTAGACACGTGCCAAACAACAGCAAATACAGCAATGATTAGCAGATGTTTTCTTCCTCAGTACATCAACTCCCTAAGCCCTCCAATAATTCACTTAAGGAAAAAAATGCCTCATCTAACTAGAAACAAGTACAGACTATAAGTTACATCACAGAACTGTGGTATTTGAGGATTCACATTTGCAAGCCAGATATCCTGACCTTACATAGTGTTGTGTATACTACTATATTCATGACTTGCAGAAAAGTGAATCAAAACAAAGCCAACTTGTATCTTCAAATTTTAAAAGTTCTAAACACCAGTACTATTAAAAAAACCCCAAATCCCAAATCTCTAAGTTAGTCAACCTTCTGGCTACTACATGAACAAATCTTTTCCAAGAATTACACAGCCATTTTCTCTCCAGATTCTGAAAAACAAATGCCTGTGCTGTCTGTTTTAATACTCTTCCCCTCTATCTTCCTGAAAATATGTTTTCTTTGTACTGTGCCCCCTGGACAACATACAAGATTCACCTGGTCTAATTAAAATACAGGTTTTCCAAGAAAAACAATTGCCAATCACAAGATGAACAGGATCCTTGCAGTAAAGCATCAAAACTAGTGAGAAAACAAAACACACCAACAAAACAAAAAACCAGAAGAACAAGACTTCTTTATCCACATCCTTCTACAACTGTGAATTCTGTGCAGACTCTCCACTCTTCCAAAATAACCAGGCATTTGCAAACAATAAAATTAGTATCTTCTTTAAATGATTTTTAATAGTGCTTTCATATTAAAAATCCATACAGATAAAATGCTAAAATGCAGGATCGAGTTATTAGACCTATAATTTTATTTTAATTCATATGAAGTCTGCAGACAGAAACAGTGAAAATGCTATCCTTCCAATCAAAGAAACCTTCATGACCTGAAAAGTTCAGCTGTTCAGAAACACAGGAAGCCCATCAGAGAAAAGAAACAGCACAACATAAATGTTGTTTGCACTATATTGTATCAGCAGCAACATTTATATTATGTCTGGTAAATGTAAACAGCTAATTAATGTCAGCCTCACTTTTGCTGCTTGTCTGAAACAAAGAGCAGTACAGTCAGGGCATGACTTGACAGGAGCAAAGGATGGCAAAAAGGAAAACAGTTACACCCAAAACCAGAAACTGTAAATGTCAGATATGAAAACAATGAAAAAAACCCAAATGAAACCAGGAAGTTTACAAATCATTTGGGAGAAAAAAAACAAACTGTCCCCAGCCAGCATGGAAGCTATGCTCTGGTTACATCCCCTATTCAAATGTAGATACAAACGGGTTTTTGCATCTGCATGAATTGCCAGGAAAGATCCTTGGACAAAACAACAACAAAAAACCCAAAGAAAAATCAAAACAAACAAACAAACAAACAACCCCCCACAAAATCCAAACCAACAACCCAACAAGAAAGGAGGGAGGAAGACATAGCTGTGTTTGGCATGGGGTTTTCCTGGTTGCTTGGTACAAGCTGGAGTTTCCTTCACCTCAAATGGCTTTTTGTCAGCACAACGTAGGCTACACTGAGTGAGCTAAGTGGCTTAAATCTCTGCTCCCCTGACAGGGGAAGTCACAGAAGCTCTGTACAGCACCTCAAGTTTCAGACCAAGGTGCCAGTTTCTCTCAGATGGGATGCTTTGATAGCATCTTCTGGATTCATCTCCCTATCCCCCTAGCCAAGACTGTACATTACCTTCCCATTGCTTTCAGCTTCTTAACAGCCAAATTACCATGCCAACTATTTACCTTATCAGAATATAAACTTATACATATTCAAGTGCTCAGGCTGCTACCTCAAATCAAGAAATCATCCTCCTTGCAACAAAAAGTGGTTTAGCATTGAAATATCAAACATGACACTTACTCCAAACAGTAAAAGAAAGGAATAAATGTCATGCTCATCTGTGAGCCAATCCCAGGGGAACATCCAACAGAAGTCTATACGAAATACTGTAAAATACACCTCCCTATTAAAAGTCTCAAAACAGCATTAACAGAAGATTGAGCAAAAATACTCATAAATGTACACATGAAAGGTCACTTCCAGATCTCAAATGTGAATCCCATCAGTTGCTACATCAATTTCACCGTGATGTCTCTACTTCAATTAACATCACCAAGTGCAAGTACAGCCCACAAGGTGTTTTTATAATGTTAGTATTGGAAGAGTTTCACGACAAAGCTGACACTGAAGTTTGGATCTAACTAGGCTGCCGACTACTAAAAACCCAAACATATTCCAAGAATTAATGACCCAAAAAATAAATAAAGATAATTCATTTTTACATATCTCTAGGCAGATATTTTGTTGTCTCACTGGTTATCCTAAATTTATTCTAAATCTTATGCTCACTTTTGTAGGGTAGACATTTAATTTTTGTGATACCACCTAACCATACAAAAAGCCATAACTAACCAAATTACTTTTCTTTCCCTTGCCTCCTTTTACTGCAGTTTTAATATGTTTGGTTGAGACTCTTCAATACCACCCTGTTATCCCTTACAAATACAGGGCACAAAGCATTTGTATAAAACAGAACACTGCGTATTACAGCATTATTGAACAAATATTTTTATATCATATTCCTAACCTGGACACTTTTTTTTTGCACTTCAGTCATACAGTTCTAAAAATGGAAGTGAAATACTGAATTGGGGAAAAAATAGAACATCTATCTGGGAATGGCTGAAAAACCCTGAAACAGTGAAGAAAAATTGGCAGTCTGAAGCTGTCCTCTGAGCTCTATCAGCACGGTTTCCAGTTTTCTTAAATGACCCTGTACTAGGATACAGAAATAACTTACACAATATTTATGGGGAGAATGAGAAAGAATTCTCATATGACTGAGTGGCAGGAAAACCACTAGAAGTGCAAGAGACTATCTAAATGTGCAAAATTTACCAAGAAATAATTTGCAATTTGCACCAAAATGTATCTAGAAAGAAGAAAATTTAAAGCATTTCAATTGCTCAGAGCACAAGGGCAGTAGGAAATTAATCCCTAACAACAGAGGTGAGGGAAAGGGAACACAGGGAACAGAAAATATTCAAAGCTGAATTAAGGCTTTATAAACAGCTTCTAGTTCTACGCATTCTAGAAAAGAAAGAATTAACTTAATGCACAGAATGAGAGCTGGAGAAAGACGTAAGCACAAAACAGCAACAACAAGGGTAGAGAAGAGAGAGGACAGGTGAGAAAAATAAACAGAAAACACTACTTTAAAAAGCATTTTTCTTCTCCTTGCTGAATATGTAAAAAGGCCATTTAAGAAAAGCAACTGGCAAATTGGAAGAAAAAAGCACAATTCAATTAACAAAGAGTTACAGAAGTCTTAACTGGCAGCATTTGTTTCCTACAAGAAAAATGGAGGTGAAAAATTCAAGACTGTTTATTGTGAATACTATTTAAGGAAGAAAAAGCAAAGACAGCATAAGCCAGTGGGCTACAAATACATCAGCTGTGTGAACAAACTTAAAGGCCATGTAGCACTTCACCAAGAAACAAGATTGTCTAAAAGGCACATGTAAAAAAAAAAAGGAAGCAAGCTACCAGCAGCAAAACTATCAGCTCTAAGGCCATATCTGACACATCTCCAGAAATCTGGTCTCCAATAAACTACCTTCAAATTAATAGATTAACACAATTTTATTTAAACTAAAACTAATTGCATAAAATAACCATCTCCAGAATAACTGTGTCAGTAAAGACAATGTTTTCTTCCAACAACCCTGACTAAAAACAAAAAAAACCCAAGATACAGCTTGCTAGACATTTTGCAATATATTCTTCTGGAGTCCATACAGGACTTTGTTTTGGCATGATAGTAAATTTCATGCTAATTCATGGGGATTTATAAATATACTGAATACAGCACTGAATAGATATCGATACTGATGGGTAGACTACTGAAGTCAAACTCATGTCAATACTGTCTTAACTCTCAGTATTTACTTATGAAAGGTATTTAGACCTAGGAAAAGCTAACTGGGACAGAGTTGTTTAAAAGTATTTTTAAAAAATGTCACTTCAGTATATTTCATAAAGTGAAACTGGAAAAAAATACTTTTTTAATCTTACACAGAAAAATGCCACACCTCTGCATTGCACTTTTTGTTGCAGATCAAAACTGAAACACAATAATAAAAAGAATAAAAGAAACACTCATCTTGCTTGTATAATTTTTAACGTAAAGAAGATGAAATGTCTTCATAAAGTGATGAACTCCTATCAGACACAAAACCAGCAACCACCCAACACAGCTTACCAGTCTCTCCCACCCTATTCAAGTACTCCAGACCTACTTTATAAAGTGGCTGATGTGAAGTCAATGAATGTATCTGATATACACCGGAAAAAAGAGAGTGACTTGTGGTTGCCTCACAACCATTTTGACACTGTAGCTGGCTTTGAGCAAACCTATTCCATGCCTCAACAAGGCGCAAGCTTTACACATACAGCTGGTGTTTTAAGTTATTAAACTAAAGTCCTGCGTGCAGAGTAGTTGGTATTAAAGTCTCTGGTGAGCAAGCTATTGTCAAGGAGCACAGCACATTCAATAGATATTTAAAATTCACAGAAACAAAATGAGAGATCCATTAGTTTCAAGTTCTACTTCTGTTTAACGCTTCATCTTCTGCTCCCTTATGACTGCTGCAGTTCTGGTCAGGCATGTTCAGCTGCCAAAAGTTCTGCTGAAGAGCAACATCCCATTTGAAGAGATATGAAAGGGTCTGAGCTATCTTCGAGCCCAGGAGCGTTACCGGGGCTCACACGCACGTGTTGCAACTGTTGCAGCCAACAGTCGCTGGCCTCGCCTCCCACCTTCACTCCCCATCACCAGCTAAGACAAAAGAGTCCAAACGGCACAAGAACTCGGGGCAAAGGAACACCATCCACGCCTGCGAGATGCCGTTCCGCTACCACATCCCCTTCATCCAGCCCTCGCTTCACGGCCGCCGTCGACGGAGGGAAGCCCCGGACCGAGTACCGATGGCGATCACGCTGACGCACTGGGGCGGCTGCCGGTCCACGGGTCCCCCGACGCCAGCCGCACCCCCGGTGTGCGGGCCGGAGCCACGGGAGAAGGGACACCGGCCCTCCCCGCAGCCCTGCGGAGCTCCTCGGCCGCTCGAACCGCGACGGAGAAGCGCCAAAGGGCGGGCGGGCGGCGCACGAGGCGCTCCCAGTGCGGTCGCGGGTGAGGCAGCGGAGCCGAGGAGGGAGTGCGGGGGGGACGCGGGCACCGAGGGCGTCCCGCCCGCCCCGCCCGCCCTCGCCTGCCGCGTCCCCCCGTGCCCTTGGCGGAGACAGCCGCGGGTCTGCAGCGGC
>VWZW01007425.1:40488-88565 GCA_013397115.1 Edolisoma coerulescens | reverse complement strand
ACCACGATCTGCGGCAGCTGGATGATGTCGGCCCCCACCGTGTTGAACACGTCCTGCAGCTTGTTAATGACGGGGATCAGCGCCTCCATAACGGCGGGGGAAGGGACAGGGCGGGCGAGGTGTCGACGGTCGATGGACGNCGGCCCCCGGCAGCCTCTGCGCGCCCGCCGCGCGCAGCGGCGCCGCCCCCGGGCACCATGGGAGTTGTAGGCCGTGGGGCGGCCGGGGCCGCTCCCCGGGCCGCGCCCTGCTCGGACAGCGCCGGGGACCGCGGGCGCTGGAGGCGCACGGCGGGGTCGCTGTGGTCTTGTATCACAAGGCATGGCCGGGTTTTATTACACAGAATCGCAGAATCGGTGAGGCTGGAAGAGACCTCCGAGATCATCGGGTCCATCCTGTGACCGAACACCACCTCGTCAACCAGACCATGGCACTGAGTGCCGTGTCCAGTCTTTCCTTAAACACCTCCCGGGACGGTGACGCCACCACCTCCCTGGGCAGCCCATTCCAATGTCTAATCACCTCTTCTGTGAAGAAATTCTTCCTAATGTCTAACCTGAGCCTGGTGCAGTTTGAGATGATGTGCTCTCATCTGTCACAGCTGCCTGCGAGCAGAGCCCGACTCCCCGCTGGCTACACCCTCCTTTCAGGTGGTTGTAGAGAGCGATAAGGTCCCCCCTGAGCCTCCTCTTCCCCAGGCTGAACATCCCCAGCTCCCTCAGCTGCTCCTCATAGGAACTGTGCTCCAGACCCTTCCCCAGCTCCATTGGCCTCTCCAGGCCCGCTCCAGCGGGTGCCACAGATATCCCGGGTGGGGCAGGCTGGCCTTGCTCTACCCGGAGATGTCAGCAAGGAAAGATGCTGAGTGGCAAATTGCCAAAGCTGGGCAGCATCTGCTGTCACAAAGCCAACAGAGCAGGAAAATGAAGCTGCTGGGGCAGGGAAGAGGCGTAACGGAGGTCATTTCTGGGAGAGAACAGAATTGGAGATCTGCTCCTACAAACTGCACAGTGAAAAGAATATTCTTCCATTTCTGTTCACATATTGAGAATTGCAATGGACACTTTTAGAACAGCTATATTTATTCTGTTTGCTTTCTTGTGGATATTTTTTGTTTTGCTGTGAGACTCTTGGATAATCATCTGAAATTCTGTAACTCAGATGTGTAATAGTAGGTTAGGTTGAAGTGTCTTAGGAAGTGGGAAACTCTGAGATCTAATACTCAGCTGTGTTATAAAAAGAGATAGAATGAAATCAGATGGCTTGTGATGCAAGATCACAACAAATAAGCCATCTCATCTTCAAATGTCTTTTCTTTGAGTGCATTTTCGGAAAGATAAATTATGAATATGCTGGCACTGAGTTAATTCAGACTTTGTTCTTTCTTGTAAGCAGCAGGGTAAAAGGCTTCTGAAAGTTTCAAGTTTTGGATGGCATTAGAATTCTTATTCTTGTTCTATACAAATCAGTCTTTTCCGGTCCTCATGTCTTGAAACACCCAGGTGTCAAAGGAAAGAACAAGGATATATGTTCTTACTTGTACATCTTTTCAACAAAGTTTCTTATTCTTAGCCAAGCAATTTCATGCTATTTGTCAGAGGGATAATATTTTGTGATAAAAGCATGAAGATGGCTAAGCAAACTGAAACACTCCAAAATTAGTGTATTCAGCGCAGAGAGAAGCAGTTAATGCGTGTAAAATTTTGGGAAGAAGGTCCTGAATGGCTGGTGAGGGATTCTTGTCATACAAACATTATCCAGCCATTTCACCCATTAGCTCTCAGCGTCCCACAGCCAATGGCTCTCAGAGATCATTAATACCAAAAGGCCATTTGGCATCTGCCTCTCCAACATCCAGGACTAAAGGAAATGTTTCCCTGATGCAGCAAATAATCTTTTTTAAAGGTTTGCTGTTCCCTTTCTAGGCTGATCTCCTCTCCTTCCTTGAGTCTCTGGAAGGAAAAGAAAAGAAAAAGGAAAAGGAAAGGAAAGGAAAGGAAAGGAAAGGAAAGGAAAGGAAAGGAAAGGAAAGGAAAGGAAAGGAAAGGAAAGGAAAGGAAAGGAAAGGAAAGGAAAGGAAGGAAAGGAAAGGAGCATCCCAGTCGCACAGGACAAGAAGCTGCTGGCTCCCAAAGAAGATAGATAACACCAGCTTATTTCTCTATGCGAATCTCTTTTCTCCTTCCACTTTTATTTTGCCATATGACCTCATGGACACCACTGTGAAATGCAGAAAGTGAAACCTGGTTTATGTCTTAATTTAGACCAGAAGTGGGACATCTCAGAAAGAATGTAAAACTGGAAGAGGGTCAGAGAGGGACAACAAGGAAAGGTGTGGAACAGCTTCTATATCAAGACCAACTAAGAAAGCCAGGAGCCTTCACTCTACAAAAGAAATGGCACAAGGTAGCAAGGACCAGAGGTCTGTGTAATCATTAGCAACCTGGAGTGGGTGAAAGAGGATCAGGTTTCTTTACTCTCCCTTCCAATAGAGACATTTTGGGAACATCTAATGGAAGTAAAAGCCAGCTAAGAACAAAACAAAGACAGTAGTCACTTACGGGTGCCCTGGTGACCTTTTGAGCTCCTTGCCAAAGGATGCTGTAGACAGTAAAACTTTAAATTGATTCAGATGTTGTATGGATTAGTTTAAGAAGGAGAAATGCACTGCATGTATAAAAATAGCTATGTAGGGATCAAATCTGGCTGGGGCTGTTTGTGAGCTGACAATGTTTGGAAGCCGGGAGGGCAGCGTGCAGGAGCACTGTGTGTGCTCACCCGTTAGTCTGCCCCAGTATGGCTATTCTTAGAATTTTATCAGTGTAATATTTCAAGGAGCACACTGAGGAAATATCAGTTGCTGAACCAAGTTGAGACAAGCCAGCCTGCCCAGCAGAGATGTTGAAAGGCCTGTCAAGGGCTGGATACACGAATGGAGAAGCACAGCGGAGATGGAGGAAGTGAATTAATGAAGAAATGCAAGAAGAAAGGACTAAAGAAGATATAAAGCTAAGAAACATCAGAATGCTAAGTTTAACACATTTTACATTTCTGGCTAAAAAGTGAGAGCCGGAAATACCTCTGCTGTGAAGTGTCATGGTCTGCACCAACTTATAAAATCCAACAGTTACCTCAGCCTTGTTGAGGACTGTGCCAAAGCAATAAATATTTTAACAAGCAACAGTTATCTGTAGCTTTAACTCTAAATTTCCATGGCTGACTTACACAGTACTGAGCAAGAAACTCAAAGATCTGACAGAGGCACTAGTAGTCAGACTGGTTATTTAAGTTAATTGACATGAGGACACAGGAACTGCCACACCAAATGTGACCTGATACCAATCTACTTCAGGACCTTCCAGCATCAGCCCTCTGGAGAAAATATAAAAATGCAGTAATAAGATCTTCTCATTCCAAAACTGTATGCTAAATAATTTTGAAGTAGACAGTTCAATATTTCTTCTATGTTACTGCAAACTAGATTGTTTTATTTTCCATATAATAGGGTTTTTTTCTCATCACATTGAATTCTTGGCTCCAATGACAACCTCTTATGGTAAATTTCATTATCCAATCATACATCATGCAAAAAATCAATTTGGTATGAGTTTTATATTTGTCATCTTATTTGTCTCATAATTTCCATGTAAGCCTCCTTGGTTTTATGTTTGAAATCAGAAGAACATTTCCAGACTTTCTTCTCCATGATACGAATTTCTTTTTACTTTTGCATCATCATTTGCTTCCATTTTCCTTAGACAGCTGAGTCTTTTTTATTGGCATACTGACAGTAATGGACAAGTCATTTGCCATTTAATTCATTTATGCCAGACAATGAAACCACAAACTGGCACCTCAGCAAAGCATATTTCCTGACATCCTCTTTTGTCTAGAGAATTATTACTGAAATATATCAAGTATGTAATGTAGCATTTGTGCCTCATACAGTCATACTGCTTTATACTGCAAAAACACCATTAGCAAAACATTTCTGTAAATTATTCCTTACTAATGTCACCTTTTGAAACCATGCAGTACAGCAGTTATATGGGTCTGGCAGAGATCAGATTTTATGTGAAGTCAAATTGAATGGTGTTTCTGTATTCTCCAGATCAGCCTCATCAGAGGTGTAACTGTGACAGTTCCTTACAGCAGACATCTCCACAGTGAACACCATTAAAAGATGAGATAAATAATAACAGAATGACCCTTTATTTGGCTGTTCTACACAGATTTCCCAAGCTGAGAGATTCTAAATGTTGTTCTTCTTTTTTTTTGCCAGAAGCAACAGAAGTCGGAGGTTTGAAATCCATAGTCCAGGAATTCTGCTGAGTTGGCAAAGTGAGCTGTCCTACGTGCTTCAGCTGGGTGTAACAAGTCATAGTGCTGATAGGAATTCCTGAGTATGAGGGACATGTTACCTGTGCTGACACCCAGTCTCTGAAAAAACAAAGTTATCCTGAGGCAGGGTTGCAACTTTGCTGGACAATATGAACTCAACAACTGAGAGTTCCTTATATTTTCTTAATCTGAACACTAAGAAGTTATTTATGAAAATCCACTGGCTATTTGGGGTGTCACACAACTTCTGTGAAACATGCTTGTGAAACTGAAAGCAGGTTTCAAGTTAAGGGAGGGAAGGGCAGAGGTCAAGAGCCACGTGGCAAACACAGCAGTCGAACCTCATAAATCAGTAACAAAGCCCAAGAACTCCAGTATTTGTAAGACATCAGCTTTTCTCACAGGGCCACTAGAGGTAAAAACTTAGATTGGAGATGAAAGTAATCTCTGTATCCTTCTGGATTCCTGCACAACAGTGCTCCCTCCTTGCTGCAACTGGGGTGGTCACACTTCTCAAAATAACGAACACAACATTTTAACAGTTGCTTCACTAAAAGATTTTCACCACCCCAGTGGTTTGCAGTTCAGTTTTCATGTGAAGACTTTTTATGTTAAAGGACCAAGGGTTTGGGAATAAAGGTGATAACCTCCTGTCTGCTATCAAGAAAGTTACTTCTATGGCTAAACAAAAGGCACACTTAGCATTCAACGCAGGCAACATAGGTAGGAAAGAAAAAATCTTACCCCAACCAAAGCTTACCTCAACCAAAACTGGCTGGTATTCAGGAGGAATTGAATCTTCTTGTATCTTCTGCTTCTAGATCTAGTAGTTAAATAAGACCATCTTCTGTACTCTTTTTGAGATAAAATAGTATGCCAAGAGGAGCATTTTTTATTTTTATGATACACATTTCCTTGTGCACGCTGCTTATGATTGGCACAATTTTGAGTTGGAAATGTAACAATTGAGCATATGTGACTTACAGCATCACACCCTGCTTATAAGACTAAAGACAGCAGACACTTCATGTCTCACCTGCCAGTCTTTGCTTTGCACTGCAGAGTTGTCTTGAAGCATAGGGATGCAGGTCTTTGCATGTGAAACACAACTGTAGGATGCACTTCAGCAACTAAAGGGCATTCAGTTAATAGGAACAACTTAGTGCTAGTCTGAGATAAAATTCCAAAATACGACATAGATAAGGCAGGCCTTTTGCAAATGCTGTGTCCCAGAACCTCGGGCTATAAGATTTGGATTTATTTTGCAAGAAATATTCAAGTAAGACAAAACAGGTAAGGCAGGTAGTTCTACATGCTAGGCAGTACATCTAGAACCACAATGAAATCTTATCTTCTTCCGTCACGGGGTAATAAATTTGATTTCATACTGAGAGAAGGTTCCCTTATTCAGTAGCAGTCGGAGTCCAAAACCCATTTCTAAACCCCATTTCTAGACCCTTACCTAGAGTTTGGAAAAGTGAGTTGGGCGTACGACGTTAAAACATATTCAAAAGAGAGCACGAACCTCCAGCCTTGTTTCCAAACACAAGCTCACAGAGTCAGAGATACAAGTTCAGTGTCCAGTGCACCCAAGAGAGAGTTCATTTCCACATTCTCCACAGAAGAGTGCTGTGACTGCCTGGCTCCCAGACAGGAGTAGGAAGGGGCAGAAGAGAACATGAGGCTACTAGAGGCCAAAGAGAGGGTAATCCCAGATTCTGCTCCCAACACAATCTCCATTTCTGCAGCCATGTGTTATTTTAATATTAAAAATGCATAAATCAAATCCAGAAACCTTTGGAATATTTTGGTTAAATAAGGTAGTATTCAGTAAAATTAGTATGAAGATGTTTTGGGATCTGGAAACTCATCTTACCCTAAATTCCCAGTTAAGGATCTATTCCATAAGGAGATGTTTCTGACAGCAGAAATTTCCTCCATTTAGCAAACAAAAACATATTCAAATTTGGCAGTTGAAATTGTTAATGAATTTTCTTGGTAAGATCCTGATGGTTGGAGGTCTTGTCAGTTCTGTGTGGGGCAGGCAGCACATCCTGCTCGTGACACCAGAGCATTGTGCTTTTGAGGCAGAAACAGCACCATGCAACACAGACGTGGTGTTCCTTAAGGAACCGAACTCCGCAGTGTGCATCCTGACTTACCACATGAACTGGGTCTGGTGAGGCTGAATATCACCATGGCTGCCTGGTGTACATGATGCCCTGAAGTGGCTACCTGAAAACAGAGGCTAGACAAGATTAAGAGAATAAAAGCTGGTATTTACTGAAGGCCTTCAAAGGTGCACCTTGGGCAGTCAAGAGGCTACACCCAAGATGGACCCTGGGTCACAGGTTTTTCACACTTTTATAAGTTTGGTCCATTTGCATATCAAGGTTAATTCTCCAATTACAATTTCAGGCAATGAAGTAATTACCCCAAGTTTGCCCCCCTGTTCAGAGGCTTTAGTTTACACATTTTGGGGCCTGGGACAATCAAGGTGTCCTTGAAGTGCAAACCTGGAGAGGGTTTTTTATGTCTAACCATAATGGGAGAACAGCAGCTAACAGGCTATGTGAAGTTTCAGAGTTACACACTAAGCAGTATAGGATCTGGAAAATATAAAAGTTAAAAGCTAAGGCATCATACAGGGCCAAGAAGGCAGGGGGTGAACAGCTCCCAAGCAAAATGGTCACAATCACAAGGATCCCTCTGCTTGTCTGTTAGAGACACCACAGGACCCTCCAGAGCAATTTATTTAAAGCAAACAAGTTCCAAATACTGTGTTTGCCAAAGGCTGGCCTGCCAATTCTGTTGTGTCAGGAAGTTCATGCAATGCCAAGAACAACTCCGTGGTAATGAGGCGGTGTTGGTCAGGCTCTTCGAGAAAGCCAGAGGAGGCAACACCTACCACTTCCTTACCAACCCTGTCCTTGATGGGCTCTGGACAATTTGCTACCACACAGAAGTATCAGTGCTTATTAACCCTGCTGATTTAAAGGAATTAAGTAGGAGCTGCAGTGATGTATTTCCTGTCGTTTGAGTTTTATAATTGCATTCTCTTATTAAGGCACATTTTTTGGGTAAATGCTATTATTTTTGTCTCCATGCAGAAGGCATTGCATTGTGCTTAATGAGCAAATGAGGTTTGAAACAGAATTAATCACAGTGCAAAAAAAAAAATCAGAAAAATTAGTGAGGAAAGTTACATAAACAGAAAGGGAAGCATTACGCTCTGTGGTTAATCAGTGCTTATTTCAACTACTGCTTTGTTTACGGTGTGTGCAAAGAGAAGAAGATGTAGAAATGAAACAAAAATTCTTGTATGGTACTCCTTCCAGACAGGAGCCAAGAACTACAGTAACTTTTCCTCTGTCTGTTTAGGGGGAAGTTTTTTCTGCAACATTGTGCCCACCTGCAGAAGAATACCACAAATAGATCAGATGCAGTCCAAGCAGGTTTAATGTGTGCCGAGGATGGAAACTGGAGGCAACTGCGACCAGTTGTGGTCTGTTCAAGGACACATCCAGCTAATTATCTGACCATTTTTTTGCCTGGCAGCACCACTAACTCTGTGCATGAGATCATGCTGATCACTTAGTATTGAGTAATACTAAGAAAGATGTGGGGCTACGCTGCACATTTTCCTTTATTTCTGCACTTTTCTGTGGGGATGGCGATACAGAAGTCCATAAAGCACTCACATAACATCCTGGTCACATTCCCATTGCAGAAATCTGGACCAAACTGTGCAGGATTGCAGAGACCACATCTTTTATCTTTCCCACCGAGGATGTCATAGCATTAAATACACCCTTTATAAACTCAGGATACATCTTTCACCAACTTAGCAGTATTGGTGAGTAACCAGCACTTCAGCAAATGAGATACCAGTGTTCCAAAACAGGTCCTCACCATCACACACAAGAAACACAGCTTAAAGATTTAATCAGCAAAATGAACAGTAGGTGGACGAAAAAACAGAGTCAACCAGCAATACTTATTTAATGATGCTTTTATTTTACAGGATACAAATTTCTTTTCTTTTTAAGTACTCAACATGAATTAAAGTGCTTAATTTTTACAACTCTCCACCCACCTTAGGATCAAATATACATATATTACAGAAAATATGTACAATATCTTCAACTTTTTTACATTCATATATTTCTTAACCATAAAAATGACGACTTACATTTGCACAACTTACAATGGCATTTGTATTTCACCTTTTAAATATTATTCACTTTATTGCAAAACCAAAACAAATTTACACCTCTTCCGATTATTTTTTTTAAGAAATGCTTTTGCAATTAAAATTAGAAATGCTTCCATAATGAAGGGAAATGAACATGTATAGCCTGTAATTCTGATGTCAAACATTACAGCTGATACAGCTCCCTCTAAAATTAATGTATTAATCTGCCTTAAGGGCTGCAGAATAGAAAATACACTGGTAGAAAAAATAATATTTCTATTGCAAACTGTTCTCTACATACAACAAATGTGGCTTAAAAATACCAGGGCACATAGATGCAAAAATGCTTCGATAGAGTTCCCTCTTTTCTGAATGTTTCCGCCATAAATACTTAATGAATCTACAAGGATTACTATAAACAGAAGTAGGTTGGTATTATGCAGAGGCTGAAAACATGTTTTATTCAAAGAAATCTGCTTGAGGATTTTGAGGAAAAACACGTGCTACATTCATTTGTGCTAGGAAGAGGAAGGGGTGAAACAAAATGCCATAGTTGATTCTGGGAAGAAATTTAATCACAAGCTTTTGAAGGAAGCTGATTGAAATGCCTCACTGGAATTAGCATGTTTGTGGGGGCTTTTGTGTTTGTTTTTATAGGCTGAAATAGTAAACATGCCACAACAGCAGATCTACCTCCATCTTTTTCCTTTTTCTGGAAAGCATACTCAACACAGTCATTATACATTCCATTTTGAATGCAGCACAGTGTATTTTTTGATTGTAAAATACTGCTTGAAAACAAGTCATCTGAATAATAGTCTCAAATATATAAATACACATATATACATATACACACATACATATGCATATGTGCATATACACACACATATGTAATCATTAAATTAATGTTATGTTCTGTTAAAGGAAAAGGATTTAGGAAACAATCTGACTAGCAGATTAAAACTCCTATCTGAGGAACGTACTACAGTCCCATGGGTCAGAACCAGCTAGATAAATTCCTCACACCAACAGGGCCATAGACTAGAGAAAAAACCATTAACCCCATGTATTCCATTTCAGATTTCAAATAACAGTAGACCACAGAGACTAAGAATGATGCCCATTTCACCGATGGATTTATCTTAAGGATAGTCAGTTCTCCCACAAATTTATTTCTCTCCAATCATTTACTTTTGGATATATATTTCCAGCTGTTTACATTCAACCCTACATCAATTACGTCCAGCTGAAACCCATCTGAAGTTCACCTGAGCTCTGTGAGTCCAGATGAGAACATGGTATCTCAGCAGCTCCCAAACTGGTGGAAGCTTCATCTTCCACAAGTGTCCTTATATAATGTAAGGCAGATTCCGCAAGAATTTAAATCACTGAGAGTATAATAGCTCCAGCAGGCCTGTGCTAGGTTATAGCAGCTATATAGAGAAAGACCTTTTGTTATTGCTTAGGATTATTTCTACGTGGAATGTTTATTTCTTTCCTGAAAGTCTTTCCTTCAGTATAAGAAATAATTACCCTCTGTTAATTTTATTTAATCTTTCCTTGAAATAAAAAGCTGATGATTTTTTATACTAGCTATGTGGTGATGAACCCAACCTGTCAAGTGTTTCCACATCTTTCCCACTTGTTTGTTTCTTTTTTTAATCTATGTATTTTTTTTCCTTATGACTCCACTTGGAAGTCTCTAGAGCATACTTCTATAATCTCACCTAAATTTTACTTAGGTGGTAGTGTATTTACTCTGTATTTAATCAGTGCCTTGCCTTCATCCATAATTTAAAAACATGAAGAATAAAAATCCTCTTTTCTATGAAAGGGAGTTAGAATCTTTGAGGAGATTTATAAAGCACTTTGAGATGGTTTTGCATGAAAAGGTGCTACAATATAAACATGTAATTAAAGTGGTTTAATATTCTAATCCAAATAGAAGAGAATGTTTTGTACTCTCAAGATCTATTTTGCACATATAAGTTAAATACATTTTGGAATAAACAAAACTACTCAGCATAAAGGGATTTGAAAATAATACATGATACAGGTTTTATAGCAGCTCTTTAACCAAGCAGGAGTACCCGATACCAAGAGAGAATTTTAGAGGCTCTGGAGGAATGGTGCAGACATGCAGATATCATGATACACTATTTTCCCATGGTAGGGGGAAAAATAAGTAATTTCAAAAAATATATTACTATGATCCAAAAATATTAATGATAAAATTAAGTCTTGTTCTGGTTGAACACAGATAAAACCACTAAAATAACTTTTGATCTGCTTTAAATCGCACAGAAGAGTGATCACTTTTAAAGTGAGAATCAAGCATTTCTTGAACACAAGAGTTGCAAAACTTAAATAATTCAGCAGAGCCATTCACATGCATTCATGCATTATGAATGAATGCTTAGTTACAGTTTATTCCTTACACACAGAGCTTTATCCTCAGAAATTTAATGCCTTTTTTCTTTTCCTTGAAGAATTTAAGAATTTAGTTCAAATGGGAATGGCTTCTACCTTGTTAGAATGATGGTTTTAATTTCACTGCTTTGGTCATAGCTCTTAAGTCACAGCAGCTATGACTTTGTATTTGTTCCTCTGCAGTCGTAACTTACAATTTAAAGTTTGGGATGCTGTAGGAGGGCTTGTCTGTGAAGAATGAAGACAACAGGGTGGTTAAATTTAGAAGCAATTTCTCCAACTTCTGATGTCCTTTAATATTGGTAATACATATTTTTCCCACAAAACACACACAGAACCATGTATTTGAGTGCCAACACATTCTGACTCAGAGGGAACAATTCTAACCATGCAATTGATTATGCGAACATGAAATGGGTTTCGCTAGGGTAAATAAAATAGCCAGTGCTGTATAAAATTTAATGGCTGAGAGCAAACGTGAGGCTAACATCCAAACAAAGAACTCCCAGTGCTAAATTCATTTCAAATTGCTTATGCCCAAATGCTGGGCTTCATCTGGGAGATGCTGCAACCATTCAAGTAGCTTCAACTACTCAGTACCACTATAACAATAAGGCAGCACAGAAACTGCTACTTCTAATCATTTAACTGGAATGGGGCTGCCTACCTGGCTTAGAATTAAGTTTGCAGGACCTTAGAAAACAGAATGTACTACACAGCACCAAGTTGGGTAGGATGTTGACCTGCTGGAGGGCAGGAAGGCTCTGCAGTGAGATCCAGAGAGGCTGGATCAATGGGTCAAGCCAGCTCTATGAGGTTCAGCAAGGCTAAATGCTGGGTCCTGCATCTGGGCCAGAACAACCCCATGCAGCACTACAGGCTTGGGGAAGAAAGGCTGGAAAGCTGCCTGGTGGGAAAGGACCTGGGATTGCTGGTTGTACAAGAGCCAGCGTGTGCCCAGGTGGGCAAGAAGGCCAAGGGTGTCCTGGCCTGTATCAGCAATACTGTGGCCAGCAGGACCAGGGCACTGATTGTCCCCCCGTACCTGGCATGGGCAAGGCTGCACCTCAGGTGCCACGTCTAGTTGTGGGACATGAAAGACATGATAAGAAGGATCTGGAAATGCTGGAATGGCCCCAGAGACGGGCAACAGAGCTGGTGAAGGGTCTGGAGCACAAGTCCTGTGAGAAGCAGCTGAGGGAGCTGGGGGTGTTCAGCCTGGAGAAAGGGAGGCTCCGGAGGGACCTTACCGCTCTCTCCTGAAAGGAGATGATGGCGAGGAGGGGATCAGTCTCTGCTCCCAAGAAACAAGCAATAGGGCAAGAGGAAGTGGCCTCAAGTTGTGCCAGGGGAGGTTTAGATTGGATTTTAGAAAACATTTCATCACCAAAGGGGAGGTCAAGCATTGGACCAGGCTGCCTAGGGAAAGGGTTGAGTCACCATCCCTGAAGTATTTAAAAGATGTGTAGATGTGGCACTTAGGGACATGGTTTAGTGGTGGACTTGGCAGTGCTGGGCAATGGTTGGACCCAGTGATCTAAGAGGCCTTTTCCAACCTAATTAATTCTATGACTACAGTCATACCATCGTATTTTCAGTGTAGCTCAGTCCTTCCTATCTGAGAACTCCTTTAAAGCAACTTCTTCCTCTACACTCAACAACTTGACCCTGGGAAACTGTTTTGATCCATTGGGATGTGGTAAGACAACTCTCCATATCCCACAATTGCGCTTGAGGCTCTTGTAGAAGATACCCATTTTTGGGAGATGGCCATGATGGAAAGATAGCCACCAAGAGTTCTGTTTGCTTACCTGAATGTTCTCCCATCCCTTGCCAAGGTATATGCATGATGCATTGGCTAGGGAGACCTTGGCAAAGATCTGATGGTACTCACCAACGTGAATCAAAACAGGCTTGAGCTGCCCATTGCTAAAGGTAAACACAGCTGCCAGTAGAAGTAACTTAAAATCTCTAAGAGAATTACAGAAGAGCCTGCACATCAGATAAAAGTAATACTAGGGTTATATCCAGAATGATCTGGACACAGGGAGCACCCGAGGAAGAGAATGAAGAACTGACATGCACCAAGTCAGCTGGAGAGTTAGTACTCTACCATACCGTGTCCTGATCATTATTAACACTGGTGTAAAGCTGTGGAATCTAAAGGCTATGGTAGATCTTGGATCTGTGCAGGTAAGAGCAAAATCCATCCCACTGACATTAAGTTACACAACATTCTGATGAAGGAATGATGGACACTGCACGCTCATGGATGCTTGACACTACAAACAGATATTAATCCCTTGCTAAATGCAAAATGAGTTGGGTTTTTTTCCCTATTGTGTTGCAGAAAGAGTAAAGCAGGTGTAGGACTTCAGTGAATAGTCTGTTTGACAAACTCATTATAAAAAACCAAAAATTTAAATCTGTCGTCATGTTACTAAAAAAATTGAACCTGAGCTCTTGAGCTTGACACGATTTAAAACACAGATTGTAGATTTACTGAGAAGTAAGACTCCTGAATGTTCTTACGACAAGTTGATTGTAGAAGTTACATATTTTCCTTCCTTTAAGGGTTTAAAAAAGGAAAGACAGCAATGATTTTAATTGATAGTAAATCACTACCTCTGAGTTTGCCATATCTCATTCAAGGATATTACAGCAACAATTTTAGGGATGTCATTTGCATCTATGTATAAAAACCCTAATAGGAATGGAAGTTCATAAGGAACTTAGTATTGTAAAGCCAGTGAGTCCTTATACCCAGAAGCAGAAAACAAACAGTGTTAGTTAATAAAATTTCAGATTTGCAAGCTCAGACTTCGTACTATATTTTTATAAAGCAGGCTCCACTTTAAAACAATAATCCTTGAAGATTTTTGTCATAAATAAGCATTACAATACCTAATCTTCTATAAAAATTAAAAAACTTAAGCTCAAAATGTTTTGTTCCAATAACCATAATAGCAAAAATACACTTTCCCAGAAGGTTACTAGAATCTGTTGCTTTTCTCAAACCACATACTGCATTTGAGCAACAAACTACTGCACTCTTAGAAGCAAACAGTGATAGGACACAGAAGAAAAGCCACTACTTGTTTAAACACAACTGGAACTCATTTGTCCATTGCATGCCACTTACATTACTGCTAATTTTTTGATGCATAAAAGTATCGAGATCATTAAGTGTCAGCTATTAAAACAAATCACTGAACAGTATTTTTCAATTTAGGACTGTGTTTAATTTCAAATAGAAAACATGCTTTTTTTTAAAATAAATTATTCACTAATAAGAACCCAGTATCATGAAATCAAAGCAATAATCAAGTATTGTACATTTTTAATACTGTACATATATTATATATAGTTTTCTCATATTTTAGGTATTTATTTCTAGATTGAAAATCATTAGATTGTTTCCTTGATAAACTGAAACCTTAAAAGCCAATATACCTGTGAAAGCAATTTTCATGATTTTAATTAAAAAGATACAAGTGAATACAACATATGTACAGAACTGTGGAAATCAATCTATAAACTACATACATTAAACCAAACTGTCCCTGCATATTTAAGTACAGATCTATTTTGGCAATGTGGAGGTATATCTTTTATCCTGTTGCAAGTCCTAACATGTAAGTAGGAAGCTGCAAATATTTGCATTCTTAATGAAGGTAGCAAATGTTAACTGAAGAGCAACTGGATTTAAAAAAAAAATAAATTGCATTACAACGAACAAGTAGTACAGTAAAGTTAGTATTTTTAATAGCATTCACATTTTTTAAAAAAGTCTCTGAAATGGACCTGTACATCACTTTTATTGACAGAACATAAATATAAGAAAAAGATCCCTAAAAAGACCAGAAATTTTTCCCAAACATAAAGTGCCAAGATGTGTATGGTAGTAAGAAGTTTCTTTTTCTTTTTCTTTTTCCTTTTTTTTTTCCTTGATTGAGCAAAGAAAGGTTAACATGAGGGTTAACCACAATTTCAATTGAAATCTTTTAAAAATGCCACGTGTTCTCGAACTTCAGCATTCCGATCTTTTAGAAGATTCAGGCTGCTCTTCTAAATTCACTTGCAGTTCATTTTGACATTCTGGTGTCTCACCTTTGACAGCTAAATGGATAACTTTTAGCCACTTCTGTTTCAGTTCCTCGTTGTCTGCAGCAAAGCTGTGCACAGACTTGGACTGGGTCAGTTTGAAGCTGTGGGGGAGGTCAGCACTTTTTGGAGTGTCATCCACTGTATAGCCCAGAAGAGGAATTGTAGCCAGAGCTTTAACATCCTGAGAAGAAGAAGTTCTTTATTAAGAATAGACAACTAATTGCCCTTTACCTCTCATTTTCTACACAGGCTGGTGAAAACACTTGGATCTTTCCTCCATTCCCAAGCTATTTGACGTCTCTTCCTCAAATATCAGCGACAATAATTACTAAAATAGTTTCCATTTCCCCTGGACATACCTGTGGAGCACCGTACATGTAGAGCACAAGGGCCTCCTGCTTGGGTATGACGCACCATGCTTTCTGCCAGGGCTTGGACTTCTCCATGTACTGAAGAAAGCTGCATATGACACTATTTCCAGAGACTTCTGCAGATTCAATCTAGGAGAGAGCATAAAGCATAAAAAGGAAAATGAACTTTCCTTCAGTAAAGACTAAAAACAGAAAGAACAGAAAAGCAGGAAGCTTATCACCATTCATATCAAATCTTGGATAGTATCTGCAAAAGAGCTTCAGTAAATACCCAAGAAAGATCATGAAGGACTGGATTTATGGAGAGTATATATATATATATTAAACACATACAATCATAACACATATTCCCTTAGCATGTGTAATCTGTTCCTTTTTTCATCAGTAATTTTGGATTATAGACTTCTGTATCACTCCAGTTTTCATTTTGCCCCCACAGCCAGCCTTTCTCTGTATCTGAGCATCTACAACAGCATCTGATTTCCAAAATAACACCATGTTAGGCACTGAAGTGCCACTAGCTATCCAACATGACAAATTATCTATTTTGGCAGTCAAAATATTATGACAGAATCAAATTCAACTACATTTCTAAGAATAACATAATCACACAAGCACTAATCCTAGAGAAAAGATTAGATTAATTACTTAAAATCTGTAGACAGAGTAACACACTACTCAAGTTAAATAGTGAACCTGAGATGATAAGAAAGAACACAAAATGATTACGTGTTAAAATTTCCATTGATCTTGACTTTTCAGATGCCAAAAGCTGAGGCAACCTGACAACTTAAAGACCCATTTGATTCACTGATCAAAAACAGTATCTTACTACTCAGACTCTGAAGAGCAAATTTCTCCCCCATTCTCCTCGTTTCTATGCCCAGTTCTTTCAGTCGGGGTATATATTTTCAAGAATCACTGTGGTAGCAGTGGGGTTTGTTGCTATGAAAGCTTAAGTGCAGAAGAAGAAAACTGAAAATTTATAAGGAAAGATTAAATTTTGTCACAGGAGCGGATGTAATTGAAAGAAGCAAACAAGTTCTAAGTTTCATAATTCCCTTAAAAAAAATGAAAAGTTGCAAGAAACAAAGCAGTTTTGCAAAGGTGAGTGCTGAAACCCAAATCTATGGAATGGGATGAAATTGAGCCAAATACTTTTTATTTCTCAAAGAGCAAATAAACCCTGCAAGAATGCTACCATTTTTCACCTACTGATGAGCCAAAATGATTGCAGCTATACATTTATAGCATTCTTGAATGGCATACCTCCAAGATGCCCTTCCTCTTCTTTTCTTCACTGTCTGTACAACCAATTATAACATGATAGCAGTCCTTACAGACTTTGTTCAATTTATTGCCATCATATTCCAGATGTGCTTTGTAATCAGAACATTTCCAGCAAACCACCTTAGAAAAAAAAACAAACATATAAAATGTAAGTATTTATAGAAGTTTATTGAACTATAAATAAAAATCAGTATTATTATATTTTGTAGCATTTTTTTAATTATACAGAACAAAATAATACCTTTATAACATGTCAACAATAACTTACTTGAAAATAATGATTTTCCAAACTTGTGCCACTACTTCTTAACTAGAAGTGCTACTTCCTATTTACCCAGTGGAAATTTTGTACTTTGCAAAAAATCACATTAGGCTTTTAATTATATACATAGTTTAAAGTTAGATATAGAATCAGAATATAGCACAAGCCATGCTGGCAGTTTCTTCATATGCCAATCTGAAAAGGTACATTTACCAACTGGTTTTCTACATAACCTCAGAAATTAGGCCAAGTGAATGAAGGAAGCCTACAATTGAGATGACCTTTTAACGATAAAATCAGAAATGGCTACTTTTCAAACTTGCTAATAAATATTAGCATGTTTAAATGTATACATACCTATAGATAAAATTTGCAATTTTAAAATGCAATCATAAATACACAGAATAAATAAGCCAATATCGCACTGATTTTCCCTGATTTTTCTTTTCAGTATATATATATAGAACTGAAATGCAAGAGAGATCTCAGAGTTGTTTCATTAGAAATCTTTTCCCACAGAATTCTTCTCTCACATGAAATAAGATGCCCTGAATAAAAAATATGACTGTAGTTATTTCAAGAAAGAAAAGTAGATAAGTGGACTTGAACCACTAAAACATCTGAACAAAGCTTTACTGTGGACCAAGGCTTTGCAGTACTAATCTAGATCACCACCTTCAGCTTGTAGCTCTAGACAATGCTAGTTAAGTATTCCCAATTAGTCACTGCTAGAAAGCCACCATTGCTGGCCCAAATTCACTCCCATGAAAAAGTGCTTTAAAATTGAAGTGGCAAGGAGAGGGTGTGGTTTTGACGTTAACAGAATTTTAAGACAGAAAGATCTGGGGGAAAAACCTTCATATGATGAACTGTACAATCAATAATTTAGAGCTTCTGAAAAAATCTCTAGTGTCCTGCAAAGCACAAAAGCAGCATTAGGAATGCAGCAAGCCCCCATACCACATAAAAACGTTAGAAAGAAATCACACAAGACACCCTGTAGCACGAATGTTAAACCTGAGCTCGTACTACCATCTGGTGGAGAAAGGCAGAGCTGCTGGGCGGCAAGAGAAGGAAGCGCAGTCAGTACGTTTGCTCTTCTTTTGGTAACTTCTGAAAACTGTCAAGTCATACTGCCACTGTTTGATGGTTGGTCTCAAGTTGGGTATGTTACTGCAGCATCCCACACGGAAAGCAGCAGCAATTCTGTCTCCCCACTCTCACGTTCCCTCCTTGCCATGCTTTGCACATGTTCGCACAGTTACTCACTGAACCCAGCTGGGAACAGCTCCAGGTTAACCTAAAGAAAAACTGCAGGGTTTCATGGTCTTCTGGTGAAGAGGAGACAGCCAGCACTGCCTGAAATAATGCTGGATTATGCCATCTTAATATGGTCTTGAAACTCTTCATATCAGTAGAGGTCTCTCAAAACTAACAGCGTACTATGTGCAGGGCCTTGGGACATGTTACACAAATGTACACTGCTCCTGATGACTTCCAAATTCACCACACCAACTAGAGCAGGCAGAGGGGCCTTGGTGGTATGCAGAGCTGCTTCTTTCAGCTACAAGTGCAGCAACAAACTCCACAGCACCGGAACAGGCTGCCCAGAGAAGCTGTGGATGCCCCATCCCTGGAGGTGTTCAAGGCCAGGGTGGATGTGACTCTGAGCAACTCGGTCTAGGGGAAGGTGGGGTTGGGACTAGATGATGTTCAAGGTGCCTTCCAACCCAAGCCATTCTATGATTCTATGATGGCAAGGAGCCATGAGAAGTCAAGTAGGTGCTTGGAGACATTCCCAGGCCTGCCGAGCAGCTACAGGCACTGGGGTTTGCACTTACGTGTCCACATGCTCGGCAGTGGTGCCTCCTCCTCGTCAGTGCGTTGAAGGGTTCCTTGCATTTCATGCACATGGTTACTTCGTTGTCCCGGATCCACCTCGGCGCTCTCTTCCCAAGCTCAGCATTCTGAAGCGGGGGCAGGAGGAGGATAAAAGAATAAAAAAAGCTAGTAAAAAGTTGTACAGTGCTTGAAATAGGGGAAATAATTATTCTCTTCCTCTGGAAAGGAAATTACAAAACAGAGCTCAAGATGCATTTTGAAATCTATAAAAGAAATAACAAAGAAGTCAGTCAAAAATCATGATGCATCACTGAAAGAGTGCTCTGTTACATGCTCCAAGAAAGAAAGAGGCTGGTTTACAAGATGTGGCATTATGAAGGAAAACAATTACCAACAAGATGACTGCTTTGTAATTACTCTGCTCTAAGAATGATGAGCTTGAAAACAAAGTTTCTGCCAAACTTCTTCCACTTATGGAAGAACACAATGGGTATTAAGAAGGTTACAAAGAAATAACAGCAGCTTACAGAGACTTCAACAGGCATGTCTTCATATTCTTTAGCAATAGCATTTCTGAAAGTTTCATTCCTCTGCTGAAAAGCTTCAATAGTACTCTGAAGTGCCTAAGGAAACAGTGGAGAAATTCCTCAGACATGGTAAAATTTAAAACAGATTCTGCATTCTGACCACTTACTGGTCAGCAGAGAGAAGGTACAGACAGAAAACATGAATATTACTTTTCTGATTGCTTCAATGAAAAAGTGTTTGGAAAATAAAGAATGTAGATGAATTTACCTTTATCCATTCTTCTTTGTCCTGTTCAGAACTAAAAGAAATATTTGACACATTAGTTTGAGACTAGCTCAGGAAACATTATCCCACTATCAACAACTTCTTGCAAAAGCCGAGTAACTCTGCAGTAACTCTCAAAAATTTAAATAATACTAATTGTTATTTGTCCAACTCAAAAAAAAAAAAAACAAACCAAACCAGAAGACAAAGTTTAGAAACATGAGAATTAACAGTTCAGTGTATCTGGCTCTCCAGAAGTGGCCTCCTCCTTGGATAATATGTTTGGAATAAAACCCTGCTGCACCATGTAACACCAGTCATACAAAATTTAATTTTTGTGTGGGTTGCTCTGAAGGATGCAAAAGAGAACCATCCATCTCGATTAAAACAGCTCCCCACGTGTTGTTTTGCAGTATTAGCAAAACTTTTAAGCAGGCAGAATCCTAAACAACTGTTTGCCCTTCCCACATACCATCTGCACATGAGGGAGAAGAAACCTGTCCAAGCAGTCAAAATCATCCTTCCTACCTGCTTACAGTAAAACCCAAAAGCTGAACTGTTAAGCATAGTACCTGACCAGCAACCTTCCAAAGAAATAATCTACCAGCTGTTTAAAAACAGTAATTGAAAATGTACTCCAATAGCAGTTTGAAAAATAAATATAAGCCTACTAGTAAAGAATACCCCAAGAGTAAATGAAAAATTATTACAGTGTTAACACAAGCTCATGAATTAAGGACATTAAGGCTGAGGAATTAAAGACAAAAAGGTACATACACTACTCGTACATTAATACAGATTTTTGTAATATAATTGAATAAGAGCTTGTTGGTACTTATTCCTTCATAATTTTGTACAGACTTTAATGCATTCTAACAATGATCACAAAACAAAATAAAAGATGAAAATCTGTGCTTCTCACACCTAAAATAAATTAATGCAATAAACTTTCTCCTACTGGTAACATAGGAAAGTTAAAAAAATAAACTTATTTTGTTGTATCAATTTTCCTCCAATTAAAACATGCCTCAGAAATGGTATAGCTAGGTGCCACCTTTCACCATTGCAACAGGTATATGGCATAACAATTTGCATAATACTTAGCAAGATATCATACAGTAATTTACAGTAGATGTGACTGATAGCCAAAAATATGTCCCAGAAGTCTTGCAGATCTTAGTGGAAAGCTTTTCTTGTGTCATTTTTCAAAGTATATATTTAATTTCAAATTGAATGAAAGTGTAGGTAAATAGCTGTTCTCTTTGCACATTCACTGCTGTAACGCTCATTAAATATTACAGATTTTCCATAAAGGAAAGTAGCTTGCAAGTTCATTGGCTAGCAAGCTGTGGTTGGTCCCCAAGTATATTGTGCCAACACAGAACTGGACCCACCATGGACCTTTTCCTGCTTATTTAATCCTCCCCTCTCTGCAATGAAATCCTGGCTGCTAAGAATGGGATCTTAAGCAGGCCCAAAAGGAGAGGAGGAGTATCTCACTTTATTTGAGTCTAGACAGGGAAGATTTAGTCTAGGTAACGCAAAAAGGTAAGGGGAAGGTAACTCAGCAAAAGGAGGATACAAGGACTAATAAGGAAAGCAGAAAAAGTGCCAGCTGGAGGAAAAGGACCCAAGAACTAAAAGGAGAGCTTGCCTTCCAGGAGGAGGTTGATACTTGGAAGTGGAAGAAAACAAGTAGATGGGAAATGGGCCTGAGGAACAGAGGAAAGTGGATGCCCGCCTACTGCTGCAGAAAACTCTGTTCTGTGGAGATAAACCCACTGCGGGGGAGAGCTTTGTTGGTTGGACCTGCCCTGAGGTGAACAGACTCATTGGTACTAAGGCAGCTCAGATCCCAGAGGCACCTCAGCGTCCTGAAACACTTCAGTCAGACAGGCTGCCTTGGCACTGCTCTCCATTTCCCAGCCAGCCCACTCACAGCTATCTCAGGGATCTCTGCTAAGTTAGGCACTGTGCTATGCATCCTAGATGCACCTTCTACTCAGAGAGATTCTTGGACTGACAATTTATGATTCTTTTGGCACCTTAGGCTATTTTCAAAGCACCAATATTATGATGAAATCCACTGCATCTTTCTTCAAATCTGTTAATCCACTCTTCTGTGGGTATATATTTGATCTCAAGAAACTGGCTAAAAATGCTGCTTACCTGGCCTGCAACTCCAGTGTCCGCTCCTTTCCAGACACTTGGAAAGTATGTGGATATTCTTCATTATGAGTTTCTATAATCTTCATGCCATCTATGCCAACTCTGGTTCGAACTGAGAACTTTGATCCTACCAGGCTGAATTTAGGGACGCAGTAGAGCAACATATTGTTAAACTGGGGGAAAAAATAAACACGTGGTTTTGCACTAAGAAAAACACAGATAAAGCCAGAGTTTGTCCGCTGAGAGCTGGATAATATCACAAAGCTAGACTTGGTGGGTGACAAAGCAGGTTCTTTCCTGATCAGTTGATACATGAGAAGACCAAAGCTCTAATGCAAGACAACTTCTCTTTCTTATTTCTTTAGAAATAGGATTCAAGGACAGCCTCAGTGAATGTAAGAATAATTGTTCTGTATATGCAGCAGTCTTCACAGCATTTATTATCAAACTATACCCAGACTAGATATTCTCTACCAGTGTAAAGCTTTTTAACAAAACCCCCATTCCTATGCCCCAGTTCTGCAAAACCTACTGTAAACTGCAGAATAAGGACTCTTTCCTTCAGTGTATACATTTATATTTCTCCTGTACCAAAATTATTTGGTTTTGTACAAGTTGTAACTAATGTTATTTGAAGACATTATTTGTCTTTTCTCCAAGACAAAAGAAGATTTCTTAAAGCTTTTATTCCCCGAAACCCTCCATATCACAAGACGAAAAAGTAATACATGAGCAGGACAAAGATATATTCCTTTATTAAAGTTAAAACTTTAAATAATCTTTAAATGTCTAAGGCCCCAGCCTAGAAGCACAGTTATTAAATCAGATATAAAACGTTCAATTTTCTTACATTTTTTCCTTTCTCATTTTTCTCAAAATTAATTATTAAAAAGAAAAACTCACTTCAGTTAAATCCTATTTCATAGAAACCCTGACTAGACTATTGCCTAGTCTGTATCACAGACACAGCACATTTGAGCTTGTCACTTCTTATATAAGGGAACACCATTTAAAGCAGCTGTCTAGCCCCAACTGAGGCCATACTATTCAATGATTTCTCCCTTTGTTTGAATGATGCCTAAGGTTTTAACTTTTGTATTTTTCAAATCCTGTACTGCCTAGTGTGTAACTCTGAAGTTTCACGGGGCCTGTTAGCTGCTGTTCTCTCATGCTGGTCAGACATAACAAACCCTCTCTAGGTTTGCACTTTAAGGATACCTTGATTGTCCCAGGCCCCAAAATGTGTAAACTAAAAGCCTCTGAAGAGGAGGGGCAAACTTGGGGTAATTACATCGTTAACTGAGGTTGTAATTGGAGAATTAACCCTGACATGCAAATGGACCAAAGTTATAAAGGTGTGAAGAACCCATGACCCCGGGTCCATCCTGGGTGGAGCCCCTTGGAGGCTTTGCAGTGCCCAGGGTATACCTTTGAAGGTCCTTCAAATAAATACCTACTTTCATTCTCTTATTCTTGTCTAGCCTCTGTTTTCAGGTAGCCACTTCAAGGCACCATCATGAAGCACAGATAAGCAGGAGCTGTGCCTCAACATCCCGTCACTACCCTTTATTAACCAGAGGCTGAGCCATGCCAGAGGCCAGTGAGCAAAAATGTATCAGCAATTTTTTTCGATGCATGGGAAGCAACAAACTACACCAAACCTTTTCCAGGGGAGCTGTAAGGGAGCACAGCTGTACTTTTTGAATTCCTGTTGAGAGGATGACCTGCCACGATAAAAAGCTCTCACAGAACCACGAGACTTACTTACTAGGACCTCAACACACAATCTCTCAGGACAAAGATCCTAAGCTTTTACATTTCAGTTGAATGAGAATTTCAAAGTTCTCATGCTCCTGGGCCTGCATCTGCAATGAGCAGCCACCATACTCACCAGGAACAGATACCGCTCTTGAGCGGACGTGTTGCGAGCAGCGAGTTTAAGGATCTGTCCTTCTTTTATCAGCTCATTTGAAGGGTTCACAATGTCTTCCTCTTCTCCCAGCATCTCGTATATCTCTAACAACTTCTTTAGATTCTCCTTGACCGTGAAAATGCAGTTATGAAACTTATTAATTGAAAGCACGGATCTTTATGCATGTTTAAATTAAATGAGGGGAGCATGCATAAACCTGGGGACTCTTAGCTTTGAAAATCATATTTATACCCAGTATGTGTGGTCTGACCGATTAACTTAGTTGATAAATAAATAAGTACTTTTGGAAATGTTATATCCTTGGTAGTTTTAAAAATGCAGTTGTTTATACAGTCTGCATTATTTCTTGCCCAAAACAACTCACATTTCACTTGAGATCCTATCATCCCAGCCCAGTCTGGCAGAGAAACAGTCACTGCTCTTTACAAACATTATCCTGCACTGACAGAAACAGATGAAACAAGGTTAAGAGTTCAGTGCAGTATCAGTAATTCGAGCCAGGAGAAGAACTAAGTCTGTCCCATTTTCCACTTGAGAGAATTAGGTGCAATGACAGATTTTTTTCTATTGTTTTCCAGGAGCTGTAAAAATGCATTAAGTAGGAACAATCACTTTGACCCAAGAAACCAATTCTTGCCATTTTAGGGAAGATTTGTAATTGACTGTCCTAGCTTCACCAAGTACTGAAATATAATAAATTGAAAAGTGATAAGGAAAATAAGGATCATTTACCATCTTTCTTATGGCACTATTCGAGTGACTTGCTGCAGTGGATATAATTTCCAGAGATTCTAGACAGAAGAAAAAGAAAATAAGTAAAACCAAAAAGTTGCATTTTCACATATTTAAATACTACATAAGGGAAAAAAGAAACGGAGAGGGGGGCAATTCTACAAAAATGTTTGTTGTTTTTATGTAAATTACAAGCTACAATAAATCTCTTCAGTTAGCAATATAAAGAAAACAAGGTGAAGTGGAAAGCATAAAAAAAGTCAGCTACCAAATAGAAATTATAATCTGGAAAGATCAGAAGAGAATGATTGCAAATTACTCTAGCACTTCAGCACTTAGAATCACATTTTTCTGTGACAAGAACAGTCATGGTTCTCTCCCTCCTTTTCTCAAAGTAGTCCAGAAAGACAAACTATATTTTCCAGTTGAAACAGCTCATCTTACAAGTGTTTACTGTATTGGTACTAAAAATGAAATATTTAAAAGAATTATCTAACAAGTGATTTTGAACAATCCATGCAAATATCTTGAACGGTTCTTGTGTAAATGCAGAGAGAAAGAAATTTAAAAGTGGGCTGTACTTTACTTTTTCCCTGCAGAAGCTTAAAATTACAATGAGTCTAACTTCACTTTTTTACAAATAACAGTCACACATTCCAAATGTGCACAAAGGAAACCAAAATGCCAACAAAACAAAAAAAAAAAAAGAAAAAGAAAAGCCACCAGGAGCCCTGATCATCTGCAAAGCAAACAAATCAAAACCTGTGCGCTATTTCAAAACTAAAGCAAAACTTATGTGCTCCAAGAGAATACTAAAGGCTTTATGGTTTTAAAATTAACTTCAATTCGAACAGATTTTTTTTCAGAGAATCTTATGATTCCACTGAAGAAATTCTATCATTCTTTTCATGGGTAATTCTTCACTTGATCTTTCCTGAAAATGTCTTTAATTTACAGTATCCTCTTAGTAATATCTTATTACAGCTCCTTTAATGGCCTGAAGATATTTACTTTCAGCATCTTTCCAGTCTAGGGAATCCTGAGGCAATTTCCTTAGGTAGTCCTTTAGAAGCATCTCGTAGCGTGGAATGCGTTGGACTGGTTCTAGCATGTGATGTTGCAATGTCAAATTTCCACACACTTTTTCCTTCTAAAAAATTGTAAACATATTTCAATGAAGCAGGCAAGAATGTCATTACACTATCGTAAAATAAAAGTTATGATTGATGAAACATAAACAATGTATTTTGAAACGTGCATGATAGACCTTCTGAAAGAAAACAGAACTATTTTACCAAACCAAATAATTAGAAAACCTTCCCAAAAAATAACTGTAAAAACTTTTCTAAGTATTTGACAGTCTTACCAAAAAAGTCTTACAAAAAAAATCTTTTAAACTCCAGTGTATTTTAAATAAGCTTTGTAATAACAGACAAGAGAAATACTTCTGAATTAATAAGAACAGTTCATGACCACGTATTATAAACAATCACTTAAATGGGCTACAAAGGTATATTTTACCTATCTGAGGAGGGAATGCTTTCTTTGAGTTTCATTTATAATGTCAACTCCCTCAGCAGTGTCCCTCCCTCATGTTTTAAGATGTATATCCATTTCCATACTCTTAGATGCAATTAGATTAGAAAAAACAAAAATTACATTAAAATACACATTGTTTTCTTCCCTGGCTTACAACCACAAGACCCCACAGAGCAGTAAAGTTTAAACAGAAATACTTTATCCTGTTTCTAAGTGCTCAGACTGCAGCAGGACACACACCTGCCGATTCCCAGAGACACCCACAGGGAGCACCAGAGGGTGTGAAACGAGCCTTTGGAAAGGACTGGCATCCCTGGGCTCCGAAGCTTTCTGTGCTCAGCATTACCCTGAGCAGACAATATTACTGGATGCAGAGCAGGGATCTGTGTCACTTTATCCTACAATGGCATTTACTTCTGGTTTTTACAACAAAATGCACTGGTTTTTTTTAGTCTTCAGATGTTTCAGCCTTTTCAACTTGCTCCTCTATTTTGCAGGAGAAAAATCTGGATTTTTGTGGGTGGGTTGTGCACATATGCAGGAAGGAGAAGGGAAAAACGCAGTGTGAAGTGGATAAAAACAACAACCTTAATTCTAAGGGATCTGGTATTTAATTTTCTCTTTAATCCTTTTTTCATCCACAAACCTACATATTTTTGTGTATTGCTTGTATTACTTGAGGATCTACATTATTCTCCCCATTACCTGAATGTCTTGAATAATGAATTTGAACTGAGGTGACCGTTCAGTCCATGTTTTCACCAGTTCCATTGCATTATCAAAATTCTTCACATATTCTCCATACATCTTGAGGAAAGGAGCCAACTTTTGCAGAATATCTCCAATCCTAGGGGTGGTAGTCCTGCAAAGTAAGAGGGTGGAATCTCAGAGCAAACAGGAAAGAAAAAAAGTCACACAAGGTTATAAAAGGTTTCAAGTGTTTAATAGAGAGTCCTTCTGTTTGGGATCACCTCATATGGAGTTCCAACATAACCATTAAATCTGAATTCACATAGGAAGAGTGTTTGCATCCCCTTTGATGATATACAAGCACTACAGGTCATGTAGAGGACTAAAATAAGAAAAGCTAGAAATTGAAGACTTGAAAAGTTTTATTTACAAAACATGGCTAATTTATTTTATCTGCAGTTCCTTAAAACTGCATCATCTTCTTTTGACCATAATTTAACCCTTAAAATATCTAACCTGTGGTTTGTTTTGAGGGCTAAATCCATACTGTACAGCTTCCCCTCTGTGCCTTGTATAAACATATGTATTTATAATTTTTTTTTAAATTACTATTTATCTAAGGAAGCAAATGAAGGAAAGATAATCCCTTGGATTCCAGTCTTTTGTGAGAACTTTCCCACATTTCTCCCAATTCCTGATGGTATCTTCAGATAAAACGGAATAGTAAAGTAACAGATGGAGAGGCTGAGAGAAGCTGCACTCCCAATGCACACAAAGAATGTGCAGCAGCACACAGGCATCTCCGAGAACTACCATAGGAAGCACATTTCATGTCTCATTTTCAAGGACAGACTCTCTGAATTTCTGAAAGTCTGAAATCAATGTTCTCATAGCAGTCTAAAGTGAAGAAATCTACTGCAATTACTTCTACAGTCCACTCCAACACACCACTTCTCTGAGAGAAAAGCTGTGCGGAAGGGAAAAGTTATCCTTGAATAGTGAATATTGCAGGACTGTCAAAAACTGGTCCAGCTCCAGCTGCCTCCATGAGGGCAGAGAGTTCCTGTGTAACACCTGGCAGACAACTGTGCTGCTGCTGGGGCTGGCAATGAGGGGACAAGACAGGGTGGGAAGCTGGTCTCTGCAATCATGCTGTGGTTTTATTTTATTCCCAAGTGTCTGCTGCTGGTCGTCCTTGGGTACAGCAGACTCAGGGTATTGTATCTAATTATTTTGTTTGATAGTCTAGTGAAGGGTGTCCCTGTCCATGGAAGGGGAGTTGCAATTAGATGGTCTTTAAGGTCTGTTCCAAGCCAAACCATTCCATGATTCTATGGCATGGGATCACCGTTATGCTGTTACACACTTTTCATGGGAAATACACTGCAACAAGGCTGTTTCCAGTGTTTTCAAGCCATATGTTGTAAGAGATATCCAGCTCCAGCTGTTGCTCAACTCATTCAAAATGCAGCTACCAGACAATTTCATTTTCACTTGGTAAGTTTAGATTCACACTGCCTTTTCTTCCAAAATAGAAGAATTTGCTTTTGATCTGCTTTCCCAGTTACAAAATTGCGTATTTTTAATCTAAGTTTTCAATTCAAACCACAACTCAAGGAAAGAGTCAGAAATTTTTATCCAGCTTTTTTGTTGGAAGATAAAGAGTAATAGAAGCACATAAACCTACCCATAGAACATACTTAATTTCTTGTGTCTAATGAGAGGAACTGCTGAGAAAAAACTGTGTCTGGCAGAAGCTATTGTGCCAGAAAATTTCAGAGACCAGTGATGGGGAGAGAAAATTACCCCAGGTTTTTCTTTAAGCAATGATCAAAAAGAGTTATCTTCAACTGCACCCTTTTTTCTAACTCCTCCTGAAAGCACAATGTTTCAAGGACATTTAAACAGGCTGTCTCAGGTACAGCACAAAGGTTGTTTTCAAGCAATGTGGAAAAGATAATATCCTTGTGATACAATTTATTAGCTCTGCACCAAGAGTCAAAGCTTATCTACAAAAGCACTTTTCAACCTTTGAAGCTATATAATTATACACACAATAGTAGTGAGCAGTTTAGCATTTTGCAAACATGGAAAGTAAGGCAGCCCATCTTCTGTGCTCCATAAAGTGTCTAGAGCAGAATTTTAAGATTATATTGTGAATTTCATTTCAAATTATACAGCACTGGCACAATGTAGTGTGAGCTGTTTTTTAAACATTTGAACTCCACTTCTCATGAACATGCACTCTATTGTAATCCAGGCATTCATATTTCCTATCAGATTTTTTCAACTTTTGTTAAAAGAAACGGGTAGCTTTACCTTACTTAAGTCACTCTGCTGGGAACTTAAGGTGCAAGCTTTCTTGTATTTCACAATGCTTACATTTTATTGACTTTGTTGCATTATAGACTACACAGAGGTACCATGTGTCTGTGCATGGTAAGTATTCTAGTTTAAAGAATCATCTCGTAAAGGGGAATCATCTTACAGAGTCAGAAGATATATAGCTGCTGTCTAAACCACCACTGTATGGTCTAAGATTTTCATATATGTCACCAAAAAAAGCGCTTTTTTTCTCATTTATGGTGTGTTTTTTGACAATAAAGGAGTTGTATGATAATGTAACTGGAAATTATGCATGGACAAACACTTGAATTCCTCCTAATAAATTCTAGATAACATAGAATATAGGAGCCAAACAAGTGCTGAGGTGAAACAACTGGATGAAACTGCATTTGTAATTTTGTTTATAAACAAGGTTATCCTCTTCCCCAAAGAAGGTAGGGAAGCAGCAATGTTTTGAGACCTTTTCTTTTTTTTCAATTACATAGAAGAGACCAAAAATGCATGGCCATGTTTTAATATATCCAGAATCACACACACCAAGGCAGGATAAAGATACTACATCTGTACATGATTATTGCAGAGTGTATTTACACCTCTTCTATCCTTGCTAGCTCCAAACAGAAGTCAAGAAAAGCTGAGGGGAAAATGGCCCTGAAATAGATCTGACATGGATTTTAATTTCAAACACAAAACCAAAACATAGAAGAAGAAAAAGAATGTGTCCCACCTTATAAGAGAAAGCAGTAACAACAAAGTTTACTGTACTTCAGCATTATCATAAACCACATACATGTTATTTACCTCAACTTTGTATTCTATACAATGAATTCACCAGGTAGCACATAATTTGAGTCTGAACCCCTAATTTAGCAAGAAATTTGATCATGAGTAATCTCACTGGCTTCAGTGAGATCCATGTCCTTTATTTTGAGCAAATGATGCAAGTCCTCTGCTGAGTCAGATCCTGAGGAAGAGTGGAAGAGCAGATGTTCTCTTACTCACAACAGCTCCTGGGCCTGGAGAGCTTAATTGTGAAGGTACCTTCCCTACCTCAACCCTGCAAGAGAGTTTCTACAGACACAGTTTTAGGAGTATATTAACCAGTGAAGTGCCTCTTACCATTCTTGCATTCTTTTTTCAAGTTCCGGAAGTAAGAATTTACTGTGGAAGGCATTTATTGACGAAATGTTAGAAAAGATCTTATTAATCACTTCAGGTGGAAATGAACCTCTATTGGCTTCCTCAAGGAGTCTGGAATAGAATACCTGCAACACAGAAAAAGAGCCCCAAACATGTCAGCCTATTATATTTAATCAATGGAAGACCACCTATCCACCCCTCCTGCTACAGCTGAGGCAAGGTTAATATTTCAATAATATAGATAGGTAGTGATGAACTCATTCATTGTCTTTCCCTCACTAGAAGTGAAAAGCTTCTCCCCTTACACCCCACTTTCTTTCTCGTGAGCCCAGAGAGCCCTGCAGGCAGAGCTGACATAAGGAAAGCCAAACTGAAGCAGTGCCACTTTGGATCAGTTCCAGACATCCAGTCTGTTTTAACAGCTAGATCATCTCAGCTTTCCCAGTCTTCCAGTTGTATTTTCCACTCTTCTGTTCTTTGCAATTAGCATGATGTCTGATCAGCATTAGCCCCACCACTTTCCTTGTATGCCTTATCCCCTTATCCTTTTGAAATCAAAGCAATTGTCAGGCTATGAGCAGTCCCCACACACTATTTTAAAGCACGTGGGGACCCACCTCTGATTGGACTACAGTCTCTTTTAAAATTAAATATATTCTTTCTCCATCAGTGGGCTCTACCTGATTAGGTGTAGCTACAAAATGTGCATTTGTTAATATGCACATTACAAAATGAGTGCTTTTGGAGAGCTATTGTCCCTCTGCCCCCCTCTCCCATGTTTGAACAGATTAGATTGCGTGTCCCTAAAAGGGCTTCAGATGTCTGGGTAAGATCTTGCAAAAGATGAAAAGAGTCTGAAGACAGGAACTTTGATCACCCCAACTGAGACAGCAGAAGTGTCTTAAAAGGAAAAAAGCCATACACTGCCACATATACTCTAAAACGTGCCCAGTTTGTTGCATTGCCAACAGGATAGTTAGTTACTTTGAAGACCATAAAGATTACACAACTTTTTAACCAAGTTTAGAAATGTAACAGTCCCTTCCCAGTCTTCTGCTTTCCTCTCAATAGCAGCAGTTGAGCAGCTGTGTTGGAAACTCATTTTTCAGAATTCTCTCCAGTTAATATTTGGAGAACAGACACAGCAGTAATGCACTTATGAAGACATCAAGGAAAATAATTTTACATTACCCATCAGAAAAATCTATGGAGGAAGTAAACATCTTTTTTTTAATTTTTAAACTTCTCTAAATAATTTTTTTTTTCCTGCAATACTTCGGCTTTTAAAAGTCACCATATATCCATCACAATGTGGGTCTGCTGTGTAAATCCTCTTTCAGGAGGACAGTTACTTAGCTCCCCAAGCAGCCTGAACAATTACTGTATCAGTTGAGACTTTTTACTTTTCATCAACTCTTTGTACAAAACTTCTGCACTGGACCTGAGAAATTTAAACAGTGAAGTCTGAGAGAATATCCTATAGCAAGGCAATGCAAAGCTAAAGGTATCCAGGTAAAATATATGTGTGTTATGTGGAAAGTAAACAAGACTCAGGAAGGAAAATACTCAAGTACAGAATTCTACATTTAAGGAATATCAGTTAGATTCTGCAAAGCATGAGAGTCCAACCCTTTCCTAGCAGGAACCGTAATTTCTGTTTCTAAATATGTAATGGGAAAATAGAGGATATACTTTTTGGAATGGGCAACTTCTAGGTTCTTTGGGACTAAAGAAAAATTCTGATTGAGTGGTTCAAATTAGAAGGATTTAGTAATTTTCTAAGGAGTGGGTGATTGCAGCGTTCACTCCAATTCACTGGCAGCCAAGACATGGCTATCCATCCTCCTTGTTGGCTACCAGCATGCAATGCTATTGCTTAGAGTGACATCTCCACACACAGAACATATTGCATTAATAGCCACAAAATTCTGATGCTTATTAAAAAAGTAGCATTCTTAAGATAGAAGCATAGGCAAAGCCGTGTGGCAACAGAAAATGACTGACTGGAAAATCAGCAAAATGTGAAAAACATACCACATTTCATGTAATTTCTATCCCCACTTATGCATAACCATTTCAGTGAATTCAAGGCAACACAATAAAAGCAAATTCAAGAAAAATGTACCCCATCCAGGAGGTCAAGTCGGCTAACATAGGCTTTTTCCGTTTGCAGAAGTTCGTTGGCAATTTTGTGACGTTTCTGCTCATCTGTCTCCTGGAGGAAAATAAGAGCAGCTCTTAGGATACTGAAGAAAATGTAATTTAATAATAGGAAAAAAATTTTGAAAATCCTTATGACTACCTTCTAGTCCAAAAAGCAACTGAAATACAAGGTTAACATTTAGTAATAAACACCAGCTTTGAAAAATACACAATTTCTCACAGTTTAATCGACACATACAAAAATCAGAGAATGTTAAAAAAATAAGCCAACTTGCAGAGCAAAATTCAGAGCCTTAAGGATTTAGTATTTCCCAGTTTGTATAGGGATCTTTGCCAAAGCACCAACTCCCTACTCGACAGATAGCTCACATCCTGGTAATTGAGTACCACTGACCTTTCAGAGCTGGAAGAACTGATTTGCAGAGTAAGAGGGAACAGATGGGAGCAGTCAGTGCACGCCCCCGCCCCATTTCAGAAGTTATTTGAACTGCATGTTCTTTGCACAACAAAATTATTGAAAAATACAGTACAAAATGTTTTATGTTCACCGATGCACTCATTGCTGAATAATTATTGACTGCAATTAGAGGGCTCCTTCATTAAATCTTTATGGAAGTTTTAAGGGAAGTTTTCATTTTAAAGTCTTTTATTCCACAAAATATATTCTTCTGCTGAACAGAAACTTAAAACATTCACTCAATTTTCAATATTAAACTAAATATGTTAGAATATATAACTGCAAGTTGCTGGGCAAAATTACTTCAAAGCAAACAATGAAACCACAGCCTTCTACAATATGAAAACATTAGGGAAATGCCTCAGGCTTGCAAGTGTCAGGCTCAACAAACTGACACTTCCACTCCAAGATTCTTTCTCCAGATCTAGTGATAGTCTGTTCACATCTAACGACATCAGAGTCTTCCCTAAAAAAATAGCAGTATTATCACAGTGCTTATGGGAAACTGGTAATTGCTAGACAAACCATAAAAATTCTTCATAAAAAAAAATAAAGAGGAGAGCTTGGGAGAGTGGTTTCTGATTTCAAACTGCACAGTGCTTTCCACAAGAGTATGATCAACATTTGCAAGTACCTTTACAAAAATGGTTTGAAGAACACCGAATATTAAAGTACAGTCTTATACTTAAGGGACTTCAGTGGGTTTTTTCCCCATTTTGGTACTCAATAAGTATTCCAGATTTCAACATATTTCAGTTCTAATCTGCAGTGTTTGCAGTTGCGCTGCTACATGGCAAACCTCCTCCCTAAAAACAGGCTTTCAGTAGTGACTTCAAAGCTGTTCATTAAATCTGTTTAAATCAGCATAGCAACCACAGTAACCTACAGAACAGTGTTTTAAGTGCTGTCAAGAGACATTGCAGGGAGCTGGAGGATTAGCTGTTACAGCTACAGCTTGCTGCTTAGTGCAGCCATTTACAAAGGATCTCACATGTGGACTTGAGGCACAAAACCACGGAGGTTACTGGTTCCTCAGCAATTTAATTTAATTTTTTTTCTCACCCCAGAACCCCGCTTACTCCCGGAAGCAGTGCTATAGAACAAATCCACAGGTTTTAGAAGATTACTTGAACTAATTAAGAGAGGGAAAATCATACATAACAAATACAAAAATATCACATAAAATGAGCTGAGGCCAGCTTTCCAATCCTCTCAGTATTAACCTTACACATCTTCTTAATTCTTGAACCTGCGTCTCCTTTCTACATCAATCGCATGACCTGACAGAGGGATCTTCTATGTGGGGGAAAAATGCACACCATGGATGAGTTATCTTTTAATCACTGTGGCATGTTCTTATTCCAGCATAAGAACACCCACCTACAGGGTTAGATCAGTGCAAAAATAACAGAAAACTGTACTGCTGCTTTTCTTTCAGCACGTGCTCAGGGGGGAGCAGGGGGTGTTGTTGAGGGGAGGGGAAGGTAACTTCAGGGAACATGTATTTCAGGGAACATTTCGAGCTTCTGGGACAACCCATAACACATGGCAACTCAACGTGTAAAACCAAGCAGAAATGGCTAATGTGCTGTATAGAGAACATTTACGTTACACAGGTACATGATTTCATCTGCTGACCAAAATATCAGGAGTGTGAGAGACCAAGAGTTGCCCAGGAGGGACTGCAAACCTGAATCTCTATTCCAATGCTTACAGTAAATGTTTCAGCTGGATCTGGTTCTTTAGTACAAGTCTGCTCATCCTTAGAATACTTACATTACTATGAATGCTTAAGAAATTAAAAGAAGTAATTTTGAACTCTGAAATTAAGAAGAGGTATGAAAAACGCTGGTGAAAGTATGAAATTTGTTATTATCCAAACCAAACAGGAGCCATCTCCTGTCAAGAAAACGATGACAGGGATGCTGTATATGATTCACTCTTACTCAGGCATAGCCCTTGCCCCAAGGGCTTTGAAGGAATATATTAAACAAAACAGACAGGGTGAGAGAAGTAGAGTATGAACAAATATAATTTAAATTACACTGTGCTTGTTTCTTGCACAGTAACCAAGAAAGCAGTAAAGATCCTGGTATCCCTGCAGAAGTTTTATCCCCAAGAAGATTTATGCATTTATATATTGGTTGCTGAAGATACACAGCTTTGTTCCCATTGCTGTTCCTAAAGAAGACCAAAAAATTGTAGCATCAAGAAGCTGGCAGAACCTCTCAAGTGTTTCAACAGTAAAACATTTCTTGGCAGAAAATTAACTTTGTAAAACCAAAAATTTTACCATGGTTAAATTGAAACACCACCCTACATTTAGAAATCCAGTATCTCCACCAGGTTTGCATCTAAAATATCAGAGCCCCCAACACTCTCATTAAAAGAAGACATCATAGAAGGACTTTAATAAAGATGTGTAATGGATTCTTCCCCATCTGTGGCATGCAGGCAGTCTATATCCCTATTTCCTACCAGTCTCACAACAAACACTGACACATTTGTCCTCGTGTCTTCAGTTAGCTGTAGCAGCAGATTCCCCACAAGATGTTATGCAGGAAGTTAATTGATTGAGATGCTCTTGTACTATTCAGCCTCCGCAGTTTAGACAAACCGATTTTTGTGACAGGAGGTGTTTCTGCTGCAAGGCAGGGAACTTTTCACTTTTAATTGTCTTTTTTCTTGTTATGATTGTGTTTCGTTACTTTCAAACAAATTCAGTAAATAAGAGAAATAAAGGATACTCTGCTCTGGTTGTTTGCAGAAATTGTTTCAGATCATTGCCAAATTTAATAAGTTTTGCTCAATTTTTCCAGAACCTGCAATAATCTGTCTTTAGTCAGATCTACAGTGATAAGGGGGGGAAATAATTGTAAGAGCAACACTATTTCAAAACAAGCCTTCTTTTCCAAGCCCAAAACCTAATTTTTGCACCAGTCCCCAGTTTAATGCACCCCTTCCAGCAGTGGATTTAGGATTACTTCTGCTGTACAGGTACACATCTACAAAGAGAGAGAGCATCACTTTCTGCTCTTTCCTGATCTAAGAAACAGGGCATGCAAGAGACAAGATACTTTGCATCAGCATCAAAATACACATATCAGATGCATAATATAAAGTTTGACTGTGACTCATATGCATCTGCTCCTTTTGCTTTTATTAAAGTGTACCTACATTTTTAATCAAAAGGGCAGGAGAGGGCTGTTATCCTGTGCAGTGCAACTTAAACTGGACTGCATCCCAGTTTTGATATTCTATAATGACTAAGGAGGCATTTAGCAAAATCACAGATTGTCTAAAGCTCTTACTTCTTACCCGTGCCTGCTTGAACACAGAAACAGCTTAAAGCTCCACCAGAACTCTGCTGTTGCTCATCATCCTCCCCCTAATCCAGACAGCATGGCAGCAGCTACCACCACAGGTCTGATTTCCACTTCCAGGTTGCATTAATCCAAACTAAACCAGTGTTTCATTCTGTAAAGGGTGGCAGACACACTTCTTAACCTCATCAGACTAAAGGGCAAGTCCTTGTTGCACAAGGTATCTCAGGAAGGGCTGCTGTAACCCAGTTCAGTTTTACAGATTCAGTTCTGCACCAATGCAAGCTTAAAAGTCATCCTGCATGGGTTTGGTTTGTTTTTTTTACCCTTCAAGCACCAGTGAATAATATACATCTAGTTACAGTCACATTACACCTCACAAGCTGACTCATTGCCAGTATAAGACAGATCACACGTGCTGGTTCCAGCAGCTCAGATAGATTTTAATGAGATTGCTGCCATTAGCATTTGCCCAGTTCCTTCCTGAACTTTAAGAAAGAACTGCTTCCCTTTTCAGCTTTTTCCTGAAAATGCTGCCAGCACCTTACTGCGTGACTTGGATTCAAGATTAACATCATTGCCCACTGAGAATTCAGCACTTTATAGGCACAGAGAGGGGAAACAGGCATTACCCAACAGGAGACAGAAACATAATGACAGGTGTGGCAGGCCAAAAGTGCCTGGGACTGTACCCAGGCTCACGTTTAGGTGGGGATCATAACATCCATTCATTACTGGAAAAAGAAAACCAACCCCTAAAACAAACAAGAAAACCCACACAACCCAACACTTCCTTGTCATTACCTAGGATATTTCATCCTATAATACATGAGAATTTGAGAGCCACCTTTCCCATTCACAGAATTTACCTCCAAGTGTGTATGTTTGTGACCCCCAGCTAACCAAACTCAAGGGCTGCAGTGAACTGGTGCAGGTGCACTCCTGACCAGCAGTGAGGAGCCTTTTCAGCATCAGCTGTTTGGTTCCATGGTGAAGAGGAAGGCTGGGAGGGCCTGCCAAGCTCCCCCTGCCACACAGGGGACTGCTGGACCAGAGCTGTAATCACGTTTACTGCTTTGGTACAAGGAGGAGAACTGCAAAAGTAAATTTTTACAAGTGAAAAACATGCACCATTTTTCAGCAATTAATTTCCCAAGACAGGTTTTCTTCCACCCACCTACTTCGCTTAAGTATTTAAAACCTTCCTTACAAGGGAGCTCAAATTCATCATGATATAAGTTCTCCTTGCTAAAAAGGCATATATTTAGGATACCCTGAACATTGCATCTATCTGATCACTAGCAGACTGCCACTGCCTTTCCAGCTTTGACTTGACAACTACATCCAAGTTAGAGATTCACACAACACTTCTGCCTGAAGCTCTGTCATTGCAGTTTACTACACATGGCATTTTACTTCGTATACACCACTGACATATGTCCCTTGTAGTCTGGCACAGCTGAGGCATGGTGCTAAACAGGCATATATATTTGAGCTTCACTTTTTTTTAAACCTCAGATAACTAATGGGGAAAGGGCCAAGGGGACGAGGGGAAGAACAAAGGAGGGGAGAGTGTGGGAAGAGGCCAGCAAAATTTTTTTCTTCTCTTTTTCCAGGGGAAAATAACCAAAATATTTTCAATTTCTGACCTGCTCCTGGAAGCCTATTTTTGTAAATAAAAACCTAGAGAAAATATAAAAAGTACTGATATATCAGGAATGAAACAATTTCTCTCTTTACCTTTGTTTCTACAGGTAGCTCTTGTTTACTGCTTTCCTCAGCCGGTTCTTCCTTCACATTAGTATTAATTTCTAGAGTTTCATTTTCGGCTGGGAGCAGCATGTCGCTGCTCGGAGTCCTGTGACAGCTGTTGAGCATCTGTTCCTCACAGGCAGTCACACTTTGCAGTGACTCTCTGCCAGTGCTTTCACCTTCTCCATTTATCAAGCTGCTGTCCATGGCATCGTCTGGGACCGGGGTGGACACGGTGGAGCCGCGGTCCGGCAATCTCCGGTCCTCATCTTCCGGCTGGTCTTGTGCTACCACTCCGTTGGCCGTGTGCAGCTGTGCAACCTGAGTTTTGTCAGTGTTACAGTTTCCCTGTTTCTGTAGTGAGAGCTGGGAGGGGAGTTTTGGCTGAGGTGATGGTGTGGACCCATATCTTCCTTGAGATTTAGTAATGTGGAGAACAGAGGAATCTTTCTTCAGATCGCTAGGATTCAGTGAGCTAAAAACACCGAGCAAACAAAACATCGATGAGAGAAGATTAATATGGACTTACAGAAAATCCTGTTACAGGGAATAAAAGAGTTGCACCATATAACCAACTCCTCCCAAACCTTTTTTTTCCTGTATTAATGTTAGGAAGTTCAGGACATTGAGACCTGGAATGCATTTAAACACTTACAAATGTGCTTCTCTTACTAGAAACCCAGAGCTCTGTCCATACTGAGCCATTGCATCCCTATGTGTCTTGAATCTCACGTGCATGGGAGATTTAAATTGGACATTTGGAAAAATTTCTCCACTGAAAGGGTTGTCAGGCACTGGAACAGGGTGCCCAGGAAAGACTCTGAGCCACCTTCCCTGGAGGTGTTAAAAAGATGTGAAGATGTGGCACTTGAGAATGTGGTTTAGTGGTGGATTTGGCAGTGCTGGGTTAACAGTTGGATTCAATGATCTTTTGCAACCTAAATTTTTCTATTCTTAGCTCCATGTAACAGAGCAGGAAACCAAGAAACCGATAGATGAAGCAACTTGCCCAAAGTGTCCCAGAAGATTGTTGGCAGAAATGGAGCAAGACTCCTGGTTTCCCAAGTCCTAGTCTACTGCTTAAACTAACAAGTAGCCTATTCCCTAACAGCTCTTTAATTATAAAAAAATTAATCAAACATGTCCAAGAACCTTTAGCATCCCTTAGTTTGGAATATTATAGGAGGACCTTCACATTTTTATCCCATTTCTTCTCCAGTTTCCTTATTTAGCAATGTCCTTTTGTCATGCTGCATCTTTTCTGAAGATCTTTTTCCTCCAAAATTTATCTCTGCTTTAAACACATTATCTCTTGTTCCTGACTGTCCTCCAACTGTTCCTAGTATGGACCTCCATCTTCTGGAAAGATGAAAACTGCTTACAAACTGTATTTTTACTCCTTATTTATAGGATACTTTACACAAATGTTGCACACATATTCTGCACTTTTGTGCACACAGACCAAAAATGACTTACACTAGCTTTATCTTCTTCCATCATATAACAAAACAAAATTTAATCACTTTTTCTTTAGTCGTGTAAAGATCATGCCTTTTTTTATTAAATAAGCTTAATGCCAGGATAAAATTAATACACATTTTTCAATTGCCTGCACAGAGTAAAGAGGTTTAATTAACTTTCTGCCATGCCTACATGCTTGTGGGCTGTGCAGACTAATGAAAATAAGTTATTGTAATTGACAATCACAGTTTGCATTTCATGAACATGCTACCTAGCCATTTCAAGATCACTAATTAAAAGTGAAGTTCAGCTTCACAGAAGACACATTCTGTGAGTTGAGCTCATTCAAAAAAAACAGGAATTACCTCCACTGCCAAAGCAGGATAATCCAGAACTCAGCATGCTAATCATGGAAGGTTCTCATAAGCAGAGATCATAGACTTGAGTAGAATTTAGCCATTGGACAGATATTACCGGGTGTACCTAATGAATGATGTTGCCCAAAAGCAACTCAGCTTCCCACAGCCCACAAAATGTCCCTGCTTTTAAAGGTCTGTGAACAAGAAGGTTTTCTTTCTTTCTTTATAGTTTCCTTTGATTGCATAATATGGAAGAAGTTCCTGCACAACACAGCAGGCAGGTCTAGGAGGAAGAAATGTAGGGATCAGTGGTGTAAGGCACAATGAACCTGAGGAGTTTTCTTTCAGAAAGGATAAAATTTTTTTTCTAAGGATGCTGCACTGTTTAAAAGATGGGTGATGCTTTGGAGGAAGACTGGGAAACAAAGTAATGACAGGATTAGAGACTTGTGCTAGAAGAATTCACAGGACCTCCAGTGCTGCAGTAATCTCTTTTTCCCATTTCTGAGCATCTGTCATGACCAAGTGCAATTAAGTCTCTGCCTAATGACATAAGTTTCTTGCAGATGAAGCTCTGAAATTGTTTCTGTTCCAAGGGACAAACACACTTTTGCAATGCTCAGCTGCTTCCATATAAAGGATTAAATGTCACCCATCTTGAGGGGAAATTCTTTCAATGAAAGCCTTAATACTCTGGCTCCACAGAAGGTCATGCTCTGTTGTGCATCATGCATTCATTCCCACAGGGGGCATCCCTTCAGAACTCCAGCGTCCCAAGGAAAAATGAAAAAGCCATGTCCAAAACTTGCAATGCTCAACTGTCGCTGGACTGTTCCTTGAGCTGCTCCTCTGTCATGGGCTTTCAGGAAAGTTTCTTTTTTTATACAGAGCAGATATATTTGAACTTCTGTTTCAGAGCTTATAATGCACCTACTTAGAGATGCATCACGTGCATCTAATTAAAGACACACAAGTAACACCATTTTGTGAAAGCAGTGTTCACGTGGTTCATTTTCCCCAAAGTTCCAAATGTTTCCTATAAACCACAGAATCAAAACTCAAGAGCACTGAGCTTTTCCACCAAAATCACCAAGCACCATAAAGCAAACCATTTAGGGAATGTATGCCATGCCACTACAAATAATTTTTAGAGTTCACCCTCTTCACGTGAATGATTTAAGAAGTTAAGACAGTATAAGATGAAAATTAGTATTTCAGGCTTTCTATTTGCTTATAAAAGTATTTTTTTCTTACACAAGAACAAAAGTACTTAATATTAACTTCAATATTAAACTTATTTCAAATTGCTGACATTTTTCAGGATGTTTTTAAAATGCTACAAGTTTCTTTTTTTTATTATTTTTAAAAGGAAAATTAACACTAAGACCTTACGAAAAAGCACACTTTGTAAAGCCAAATATACCACTGGCTCCCACAATTTCTAAACACATGCAGTTTTGCCATCAAGCCCTCTGGCAGGGATAGGAGTGAGCCCTACCACAGTACCAACGTTCTTCCTCACAGCTTCAAATTCCAACAATCCCCACACAACAAACAAGAGTTACAAACCAGTTCAAATTCTATTACATACCTGCCTCCCTCAAAACGGTTGATGAGATCTGACACTTTACTGGACTTTTCCTTTGTGACACTAGAAACAGCAGCAGGTGTCTCTTCCTCCATTCTTGGTTTCTGATTTGTTAAAGCTCTATGCCTAGGGGTTTGGTATGTTGCCTTCTGCAGATGAATTGGCTTTGGAGGCACTGCAAACAATAACAGCAACGAAAAATCAGTCACTCATATTGCTTTGAGCTGCCAGAAAACAGAAACATAGAACGGTTCAGGTTGGAAGGGACCTTAAAGATCATCTAGCTCCAAACCCCCTGCCATGGGCAGGGACACCTTCTACTAGACCAGGTTACTCTCACAAATGAAATTTTTTGCATAAAGAATTTATTGCAGCAATGAAAACAAGATACTCTTGGCTTTAATTAACCTTAAAGTTGCTTTACAAATACAAGGACTTCATACAGTTCTTCATGCACTGTTTGGTATTAGGGATCTTGTTACATTACTTCACTAAAAGATGAACTATATGCTACTTTAACAAGCTAGAAAATTAGTTTTCTTGTCTGTTCGTTTGTTTTTATAGTGTACTGTAGGAAATACATATGTGAGGTTTATACTTGCAGGTTTTGTAATAAAAAAGAATTAAGCACAAAGGAAAGAGCCATACTGTGGAGCACAACAGAGAGAGATTTAAATTGCTGCTCCAAAACTCTGGTGCTCTCATTCTTTACCTTATCCCTTGTGACCTCAATAAGAATCATCAGTAGAAAAGGTATTTGCCTTCAGCTTTAAACTTCCCTTACTCACTGAACCTTTGTCTAATTATACTGCTGAAAACCTTCCCCCCTGAAAATGTTTTTTATTATTCTTGATTCTTCTCCATCCTTACCATAAGTCCTTTTAATTAGACTGTTAATGATCAGCCACTGTTTAATACAGCAGTGACTAGAACACAAATGACAAGGTGACACATAAAGCAACGAAAATCACAGAACTAAAATCTTTAAATTAATTTTAGGCAACCATGCAGCATTTGTGGGCAGCAAAAGCACATCACAGACTGGGCCCAAATGCATTCCACATTGGAGCGATGGATGTCCAGCTCCATCAAAAGGAGAGACTTAATGGAAAAGGACCTTAATTCCCAAGAACACAGCTCTGTTTATTCCCACACACATCCCCAAAACATATTGTGGGCGCAGCGAAAGCATTTGATATGAAATTGGAAAAAAAATTATTGAAAGGCAGGCATAAATTGGCAGGAGTAGGCAATGCCCTGCCAGTGGAACCAGTGGCCCAGGGGCCATAGGCACCACATTCCAGTGGGGCACAGGCACTGGCCCTCCAGCGACTATAAAGAGCTGCCAGTGAGCAACCAGGAAGGAAAGGAGGACTTGAATTGGCTTTAGGAATCACATGCCAACTCTTGTAGTAGGAAAAAAAAGCTTTAGTACAGGATACACAATGGATGGATGTGGAAAAGCCATGTTCTTCATAATGCTGACTCTGGAATATCTTCCTAACTTACCCTGGAAAACCCATGCACCACAGGACTGATCTTAAATCCCATTAACTGACATTTGAAAGGGGTGTTGAAAAAATTCTTGCAAATATACTAATCATAGATGGTGATGAACTTGAAGAAACACTCAATTATGGGCAATTTTTCATTTCTTCTCTATGTTAAATTTATAGGTAATACAGGAGGTAATATTTGTCTGTGTTTCCAACAACCTACTTAAGTGGGAGTGCAGTGATCACTGCAGTCTGAAAAGTACCATGGGAGACTCCGTGCAGAAGTGAATTTACTACAAAAAGCTTCAGATTTCAATCATACAAACTGCAAAGGCTGATAAATGAAATAATCAGAGGGAGAAAGAAGACAATTACTGTGGATCAGATGCTTTTACTGTGCATATGTGAAACCTTGGTCCTTGGAAGCTGTACATTTATTAACACATGCAAAAAAAGCGAGTTTGGGGAAGGATCTACAGTACAGAAAGATGACTCAGAATTCTGCTCTTTTGACATAGTTACTTTGCAACCCTGAAACAAGCAGATTATTAAACTGTGCAACTGCTTCAGAGTCTGCAGTAGCTGCAGTCCCTCCTGAGAAGCCCTGTACAGCTGCTCGGCCGCAGCTGCAGTGCAGTGGAACGGCTTTCCCTGTATTCCCTCTTCTCAGGGAGTGCAGGCAAGGCCTGGCAGAATTAGGCCAGCGAGCATCAGATAATTGTCCAGGCACTGAATGGCGCACAGTGCTGACAAAGGCCACGGGACAGAGGGAAAAAGGCGGCACAAGCAGCCTGGGGAAAAGCAGGACACATAATTGATCGTAAGCACGGCCATCCCCTCGGGGAAGAGATGGACAGCAAAGGGGACACGGAGGGGATTTGCTGACCAGCACCACACTAGTTTGTAGAAACATTTCTTGCCCTTGCAATGGACTCTGCATAACCCCCAGTCCTGTGAATTCTCTTATGTAATGGACCCGTACATCTCTTCAAGTCTTCTGTACATCTCATGAAATGTTAATGTCCTCACAAGGATATATTAAAACTACTAAACTTGAGGGAATTGATGTCTACTGATAAAGCAGAAGGAAGTAGTTGGTAGCTATTTTTATATTGGATCCACTGGGACAAAAATCAAATTCTAGGACATTCTGTAGAAGTGTCACACACTTTTGCAGCTGTTACTGAAAAACCACAGCTAAGCAGCATTCATGTACAGGAAGCAACGAGGAACTCTGGTCAAACTGGACAATCCCCATATACTGAAAATCCCTGTAATGTCTTCAGAAGAGAACCACAAACCAAACAGCCAATTCACTTATGCAAAGTATTTTATTCCTTGCTCCCTATCAGCATCTAGCAGACAGCACTTCCCCTACCAGCTGCTGCTGTAGCTACTGTGTGGTTCAGAAACAGTGCAATGGAGAAAGAATAGTCACAGGATCAATGGAAAGAAAAGAATTAGTAGTGTAAAAAAAAAAAAAAAACCAACCCACAACCCTCAAACCTTCCTGTAAGGTCAGCCTTGTTAACAGGGATTATGGAAAGCAAATTCCATTAATTCTCTCCTCAATGTACTTCTGTAGTGTTTTGTTTTAATCAGATTATTTTTCAGTGTGTGCAGAGCAAGGATCTTAAGGGGGGAAAAAAAGAGAAAAGACTGGCCTATTGTAGTAAACTGCATAATACAGAGCTCTGTTTGAGTCTATAAATACTCTTGTCTCTGTACTATAGAATTTTGAGCTCATTAGGACATATGAACTGCATATTCTGCCCAAAGAAAACCCTTCCATATACTCAGGTAGCTGATACTGTACACCACCAAAATCAAGATTTATGCTGCAGTGCCTAGTTGTGCATTCAGCTTTGCATATATACATAAGGAAATGCCAGCTAATGCTATATAAATGGCTCAAAAGGTGCAAGCGCCTTTGCAGACTCCAAAGCGCATCAGCAAAGGTCATTTATCTCTTGTCTTAGAAAGTATAATGTGTTCAATGGTTAAAAATGCTGCTATGCCTTGACTCAATGAAAATGAAGTTAAAAGTTCCTGTGGTAAGCAACTACAGCTCTCCTGGCTGAGTCATCCATCATCACCTCCCTGCATGCTCCATCACCTTCAGGAATATCAAATGAGCACTGCTGAATAGATGCCAAAGATTTATACTCTTAAGAACAATATGAAATAACCAGTAAACTCTGCAGAAAGAGAGAAAAAGTCATCTTCTCTTTGAGACGTGCATTTCCGCATTTTTACTTCACACCACAAGAAGAATCTTTCAATAGTATATTAAAAGTCCAATAATAATCAGATGTGTTTTGTTCTCTCATTTGTCTTCTTCACAGAGATAATTTGGGGGTTTGTCAGTTTTGTTGATAAAAGAGACATTGGAGCAGGTTTCTTAAAGTACCACCAGGACTGGAGAAACCTACCTAGGAACAGCTGTCAGGTTTAGTTCCATTCCCCTTTAACTGTACAGGTTTCATTTGCCAGAGAAGTACAGTCTACATCTCAGACCTTTAAGAGGTCTCTCAGCTTTTTTAGGCCCAGGTCACTGAAAACTTTTAACCACAGACTATATAATTAACCGAGAAAGGAAGACAGGATTCATGCTACACAGCAGATAGGCAGCTAAAATTGACTGCTGAAGTCTAAACATTGAATCTGTCGCATCCTTATCATTTCACAGTTGCACAAACCAGGCCATCATTTGGAGTGGAAATTCATCTCCAACCCAAACAAAAATGCGTCTTCAGCCTCAGCAGGAGATTCATAAGTGCTCCTAGGCTCTCATTAGAAAAATTTAAATGAACAACTGATGCACAGTCTTGAACTGACAAGACACTTCACTGCTTTGAAGAAGTGTTGGCATTTCCACATATTTTGCATCCTACAATAAAACTGCCTGGTTACAGACAGCAATTTCAGTGCCCAGTATTTAGCAATTTGGCATCATAAAAAAACTCATGCAAGAGGGTCAAAGAGCAAGGAATAGAAGAAACTAGAAAAAAAAGTCAATTTTTACACGTCACTCTACATGAATTCTGCTATTGCCAGGTTCAGATCACTGCCCGAATATTTGTAGGTAAGGGAAAATTTCAAATTATTTAACAATTTGCTTCCTCTCTTATGGATCATATTCATATTGGAACTTGGTACCATATTTTGCTATTTCCACTGGCTGCCTCCAGTCCGGATTACTCCACTTTGTCAGGGAATGCACTGCACTGGTGCAAAGGCAAAGCATCACGTCTCACAGCAGGACAGACGTACAGACTGCGACTGCCTTGCTCCACAGTCCCGATTCCTTTGCTTAACTCCCTCATCAGCCTGAAGCCAGTTTCAGGCTTTGCTCCAAATTTGCAAAGATTTTCATGAATCAAACTCTGCTCCAGACAGAAATCTGACACATGAATTGCTAAATTGTTGATGGAAGGAATTATTGGGGAACAAAAATTGATGGAAGGAATTACTGGAGAACAAAAATTGTGCTTTTAATGACAGTGCATCAGACAGGTTTTTTTCTCCTTAAAATGCCAAGGGGGAAAAATGAAAATTAAAAGGAAGAATTTTATATTGGACTGCGTGCAGAAATTTATTCACTTGACCTAGCTACCCTGAGCGAACTGTTTCCAAATATTTAAACTACTTCTCAGAGACCAAGTACAGACATAAGTACAGGGTTCACTTGAAGTGCAAGATTTTGAACATTTTTCTTCTATATTAAAGCTCTATTTCCCTTAGGAAAGCAAAATTTACTGAAAACGGCTGCACCACACTTGCAACGCAACCTCAAAGTCATGTTTATATCTCTCATTTTAATCTTTTTGGTAGGTTAGATGAAGGTCATTTTGCAGTTAGTTCCTCCACAACCAAATACATTGGCATTACAATTCAGGTCTTGTTTCCTTTCACTGTGAAAGGACACTTGGTGTTTGCATGACTAGAACAACCATATGGAAAAACGTTTCCTGCTGCTGTAAACCAAAAACGTTTCTGTACCTCTACATGAAAAGCTCTTTAAAAAAAATAGTGGCCACTTTGAAACCAATAAATTAGGGCAATCTGGTTTTCTTAGAACATTTCGACTCCCAAATGCTTATCTCATTAATTCTAATTTGTTTTGCTTCAATTCAATAAAAAGCCAAACAAAAATATACCGTAAAACTTCAATCCGATGCACATATTAAATGAAATAAATGGAGAGCGACCCATGAACAAAGGAGACACAAAATACTATTTACAACAGTATTATTGAATTTCATCTACACAGCTGCATTTCTTAGACTGCAACACTATTCCTGGCTCTGGCACATTTTGGAGCACACAGTATTGACAAACAAAAGGAAACATGGCTAGGAAAGAGCAACAACAGCTGTGTAACTACTTGAATGAATGAGGTCAAATAACATACAACTCCTAATTTATCTAAGAGCTAAGATTTTATAGTAAGTGTGTTGGCTTTGTTTTTGAAAGGCTTAAAATCTTTTTATTGATAGCACATTTCTATTTATCCATTAACGATTTCTAAAATATTTTTCTTAGGAAGAACACATGTTCTCTTTTCAACTTTGCTGTAGAGAATTCATTCCAGACACCTAGGAAATGGTGCAGAAAGGCTACTCAGATAAGTAATATTTATATATGACTGGCAAAAACATCTTAGTTTAGTTAACAATACTGACAAAACTTCTATAAAAACAAACTATACCAAAAAAACCCAAACCAACAGCTTTATTTTGCTCTCATTCTTCAGAAGTAAATAAAACTTTCTTGACACCCCAAAAAATTTCTTCCTGCCCTTAACTCTGAGATGAACTCAGGACTGATGCAAAATTGTTCAAGATGCATTTTCCCATTGATACAGAGATTGTTAAAAACACTGCATGATGACTCTGACTCTGTGTGATTCTAGTTTCTACACTTGATTCAGATGTGCTCTAGTGTATTGGGTTTGTGTGGCCAGGTTTTGGTAGCTGGGGGTACTATAGGAGTGGCTTCTGTGAGAAGCTGCCAGAAGCTTCCTCCATGTCCAACAGAGTCAATGCCAGCTGGCTCCAGGATGGACCCACCACTGGCCAAGGCTGAGCCGGTCAGAGAAGGGAGTAACACCTCTGATAACATATTTGAGAAGGAAGAAAAAGTTATTCCACAGACATGATTGTGCTCGGAGAAGAGAGGAATGAGAATATGTGAGAGGAACAATTCTGCAGACACCAAGGCAAGTGCAGAAGGAGGGGGAGGAGGTGCTCCAGTCACCAGCGCTGAGATCCCTCTGCAGCCCATGGTGCAGCCCATG